>OX371261.1:77183219-77783219 GCA_947311025.1 Lypha dubia | reverse complement strand
ATTATTCGAGAAATATTTTTAAATGAAATATGTAGAAATATGTAGCTATTATACATATTAGGTACATATGTATGTATGTACTTATATTATCCAATCAGCCTAACAGAACGTATCAGTTTATCGATTTCGAGAAGGCTAAAACAATATTCATTGTTCTAACGTAGGGCTAGTTCAAATAGTAATTATGTAAGTTATTTATTCTTCGTTATTGACCTATTACATAGGTACTTATGTATGTATGTACATATCAAAAAACACCTCATAAAAGGGAAAGTTATTTTACTGGTGACAAAATACTTTTTAGCGACGGCTCATTTCAATTATGTATACAGTATTTTTCGGTTAATTGACCCTACGGTTAATTGGTTTCCACGCTTAATTGAACCACATAATCGGGCAAAAAAATATTGCATACGAAAACACATGTAAATTTCCTCGGATAATTGAACCCGGTTAATTGATTTTCCCGCTTAATTGGTTCAAAATTCATGTCATCAAAAATAAATTTCCTCTTACTTTTACCCGGTTAATTGCAAATGAATTGTTTTTTAGTTTATAAATTTAATTTTTTTGTAAAACTCATGTGCACACAAATAGTGCATTTAATAGTACATAGTATGTACCTACAATAATAAATACCTGCGTATACACATATATGTACATTTTTTTCTGTTACTTGCATTTTTTTCGTTTAAGGTAAAAAAAAAATTATTTTGAAAAACTTAAAGTGCACATATGCGATTTCTTTTAATTCATTAGTAGTTCCAATTATGCGGATTCTTGTAATTGAACGATTTGTTCAATTAAGCGGGTATCGGCTAATTGGTTCCCCGGTTAATTGAACAAAAAGTTGTGCAAATTTTGATGTGCAATTAACCGAAAAATACATATATACCTATGTATATATATATACACAAATGTATATTTAGCGTGTAGTACCTACACCTGTATCATACCATAGCGTTTTAATTTACTTTAGCAAAAATAAAATTTCGGTTCTGATTTTTGATTACATACATATATACAATTTTATAACCCTTTCAGAAATAAATTTAAAATAAATAAATGTTCCAGTATTGAACTGAGGAATCGCTCACAATAATCTAACACACGACCCATCGTGCTACTGAGGCTAGATAGTTCTTTGTGTATATTAATTTAAAAAAAAATATATATATATATATATATATGTATAAAATAACCTGTTTATTATTTTCAAAAATAGTTACAAGCCTATGTACATATATTTCAATTTTTAAAATGAAAAACAAATTGACAAATATACAACATTTTAAAAGATAAATACAGAAGCATTTTTAACATACATATAAATACATCAGAGTATATTTTTGTAATCATCAGTGTGCGACATTTTTTTCCACAGAGTTTACTTGTCTGGTACGTATAGTGTTCTAAAAACGATGTGTGTGCATACATACATATTTATGTTTATAATGTGCTTTGGTGAAAAAAAAATTGAAATTTTTTATGTGTGTAGAATAGTGCTTGGTATCAGAGCTGCCGTTTTTTGTTATTTCTAACAAAAATTGGTAATGTTATTTTTTAATGTGAGATGCGAATATTTTTTCATTTTGGTTAGTTTTTTTCGTTTGAATATTTTTTAACTATATATATAACTTGTTAAGCTTTGAAAACAATTTTTGAAAATTTTTAATTACCTGTTCATAGTACGATTGGGTCCCAACACTGTCAACACCTCTCCGTACTATTAAATGATCTGCTCTGTGTTATTAAAAAATATTCAATGATTCACATCTAGCTAGACCTGACAACTTTCAAAACAAAAATGGGATGAACGAAAAAACTTTTGAACAACTTTTTTATTTCGTACAAAATTTATTATCATTGCCACATAGTTCTGCTGCAGCCGAAAGAATGTTTTCACAGCTTAATTTAAACAAAACCAAATTTCGTAATAGTCTTGATTTTAAAACTATTAACAATATTATCCAATCGAAACAGTTGTGCAAAAATCAAAATGTTGCCCATTATTTACGGTCTGCCAAAGATATGAATTGAAAATTCGTATATAATTTCTAATCTCAATACTGTGAATTGTAAATCTATTAATTTTTTGATTTAAAAGAAAAATTTTGTAAAACAATTACATTTTTTTCCTGAAGTACAAATATTGTTTATTTTAAATAAATAAACACTTTAAAAAGTTTGTTTAAATTTAAGTTTCTTGTTATGTTTTTCACTTATTAATAAGAAATTTATTAATATGTAAAAACAATTTCTTTTTTTCCTTTCTTATTATTTATAAATGTGCAGTACAAATTTTGTTTATTGTAATGATCCTATTCAAAAAAAATTTTAATTTATAAACTTTCAATCAAATGAATTTTGTATAAACATTTGGCAGGTTTAACTCTTATAAAAAAAAACTATTTTTACGAATAAGGGCTCAAATAAACAAAAACTGATTTCAATTTAAGTTTCTCCTTTTCATTTACTATTAGTATGATTTTTTTTTTTCGTTTTCTTGTTTTGCAATTATTATTTAACTATGTATAAAATGCAAATAAACTGTATGTAATGCTACTTTAAATAAATTTAAATATTTTTTGTTAATAAAATATGCATTTTAAATTTGGTTATTTTTTCACATTTGGTAACTTTTTCAAAATATTTGGTTGTAATATTTTTTTGGTCGTGGCAGCACTGCTTAGTATGTTAAAAGCAAATAACGATTTGAATGTGTTGATCTTTCAAAAGCAAATGCTTTGTATTTTTATACACACATGCTTAGATGTGTGACAAAAAGGAGTTTGTACGAAAAAATGCGTAAAGCTATAATTAAGTTAATATACATTCAACACTAACAAGCCTCTGTAGCACAATGGTTAGTGGGTAGAATTATAGTGAGCAACTCCTTAGTTCAATACTGGAGCACAAAGTATTTATTTTAAATTTATTTTTGAAAGGTTTATAAAATTGTATATATGTAATCAAAACTCAGAACCGAAATTTTATTTTTGCTAAAGTAAATTAAAACGCTATGGTATGGTGTAGGTACTACACGGTAAATATATGTGTATAAAGTCGAATTCGGATAAGAACGCACTGTTTATATGTAAAAAACGCTTAATTGAAAATTAAAATTGTTATTTATATTTATTATTTTTGATCAATCTCAAAGCACTTGCTTGCATTTGCTTAAAAGAAAACCTGCTGATTGAAACATATTTTGTTTAGAAATAATCTAATTTATATGAAACAAACATCCCATAAAAGGAAAAATGTTTAATTTCTGGTAACAAAATACTTACTTGTCGAATACGAATAAAAATATATTAAAATAAGCAAATAGTCGAAAAATCGAATACGAGTATTCGTAACATTACTAGTACGTAGGTACATACATAAAATAAAGATAATGGAAATTTTTTCAACATCCATCGACAGCTTCTATTATTTATTCATGGATAGCTCAAATATATTTATTAGATCAACATCAAGCTTAGTTAGAACTTTAAAATTCAACAAACATTAACATTTTCAACACAAATACTTACATATATATGTAATGCTGCTTCTGTGTGTATAAATATTATTGTTTGCAAGTATTTTAAATACCCTGCAGTCGGCGTAGCTAGCGAATGTCTAGCTATTTCGCGAGCTACCAGTCATTTCCTCTAACTACCAGCCTAACAACTAGCAATGCACTCGACTGACGATTTGAACATACGGATGACATTGACGGTAATCACTTGACACGATCAGACCGATGAGATCACTGGTGAGCAACTCCCAACTATTTCTCTAGTCAAAATGTACCAGTTAGATCAACAATGATATTTCCTAAATGAAAATACTACAGAAATTTAATTTTTTTTTGATACATATTTGTTTATTTATCAAATTTCTTTTTCAATAGTTATAAAATATTCAATTAGTTGTTCTTTTTCTTTGTTTATGCAACGTTTTAGTTGACTTCTGCTCATTTTACCTTTAAAAACACTTTTTTTACATGTATATGTGTGAGAGAGTCAAAGGCGAACACTTGCATTACTTGTGGCCACTGTAGTATTTAGTCGGATTTTCGTTAGGGAAATACTTAACGATTTCGATTAAAATTCTACTTTTAAAAATGCAGGGTATGCCCTTTTTATGAAAACATTCAGGCATACATACATATATATACATACATATAATTATATAATATATATTTGTACGTATGGTTGGGCGCATGGGCAATAATACAAAATATTTATTTTGTTTTTCTACCGTAAGACATTTCTGTATTATGTCTGAAGTTATACCTATTTGATGTTTACAAGTTTTAAATTGAGTTTGTGAAGAGAAACATTTTTTTAAAAAATTTAATTATTAAGTAAGTATTGCAAAATCAGGTAAACTTCGTTAATACAGTCTTTTTCGGTTAATTGCACATCAAAATTTGCACAACTTTTTGTTCAATTAACCGGGGAACCAATTAGCCGATACCCGCTTAATTTAACAATTCGTTCAATTACAAGAATCCCGTTTAATTGAACAATTTGTTCAATTACAGAAATCACGCATAATTGGAACTACATACTAATGAATTAAAAGAAATCGCATATGTGCACTTTAAGTTTTTCAAAATAATTTTTTTTTACCTTAAACAAAAAAAAGGCAAGTAACAGAAAAAAATGTACATATATGTGTATCGCAGGTATTTATTATTGTAGGTACATACTATGTACCATTAAATGCACTATTTGTGTGCACATGAGTTTTACAAAAAAATTAAATTTATAAACTAAATAAAAAACAATTCATATATTGGTTTTACAAAAAAAACATAAACTTGAACACAAATTTTTTCACAAATGATGTCAATAATGTATGTGCAAAAATGCCAGATTATTTTTCAATAATAATGCAATTAACCGGGTAAAAGTAAGAGGAAATTTATTTTTGATTACATGAATTTTGAACCAATTAAGCGGGAAAATCAATTAACCGAGTTCAATTATCCGAGGAAATTTACATGTGTTTTCATATGCAATATTTTTTTGCCCGATCATGTGGTTCAATTAAGCGTGGAAACCAATTAACCGTAGGGTCAAATAACCGAAAAATACTGTATTATTTTTAGTTCAATAGATAAATATAATTAACATGAAAAATTTAATAATATTTACAAGATAAATAGTGTTTTATCACGTGCAGATCTTTAGTCAATTAAAAATGATTACGAAAACATTAAGAATAGTCTAAACGACATTGTTAAGACATATTTTTACAAATCGAAACTTTCAAATTCGTTACAAAATCGAAGTTTTTGGTTTGATGGGTAACTTTGTTTTATATTT
This sequence comes from Lypha dubia, assembly GCA_947311025.1. Classification (NCBI taxonomy): domain Eukaryota; kingdom Metazoa; phylum Arthropoda; class Insecta; order Diptera; family Tachinidae; genus Lypha; species Lypha dubia. The sequence continues at coordinate 77,777,895 of OX371261.1, read as the reverse complement.
ATACGCACATTTTTACATACATATGTACATACATATGTTTGCCTTATGTTGGCTTGTTACTTTCATTTCAGCACGGATTTAAAGTTGATATTGTTATACATATGTACATATTGATATAATTGCTATGTAGGTACCTACATATGTATGTATGTACATTGTTATTTGTTACACACATAATTACCTATTATTTTAACTGTAGGTAATAATTTGATATTTGAAAAGTCAACACTATTTTGAGTTAGCTTAAAGCTTAGTACATACATATGTACATACCTACTTGCTTAGATGAAAATTCAAATTACTAGGGGGTTTTTAAAAACACATACATATGTACATACATATGTATGTAGCTATTATACATATTAGTTACATACATATGTACTTACTTAGATTATCCAATCAGCCTAACAGAACGTATCAGTTTATCGATTTCGAGAAGGCTAAAACAATATTCATTGTTCTAACGTAGGGCTATTTCAAATAGTAATTATTGACCTATTACATAGGTACTTATGTATGTACATACATATCAAAAAACACCTCATAAAAGGGAAAGTTATTTTACTGGTGACAAAATACTTTTTAGCGACGGCTCATTTCAATTATGTATATGTATATATATATATATGTATAAAATAACCTGTTTATTATTTTCAAATATACATAGTTACAAGCCTATGTACATACATATATTTCAATTTTTAAAATGAAAAACAAATTGACAAATATATAACATTTTAAAAGATAAATACAAAAGCATTTTTAACATACTTACATATAAATACATCAGAGTATATTTTTGTAATCATCAGTGTGCGACATTTTTTTCCACAGAGTTTACTTGTCTGGTACGTATAGTGTTCTAAAAACGATGTGTGTGCATACATACATATTTATGTTTATAATGTGCTTTGGTGAAAAAAAAATTGAAATTTTTTATGTGTGTAGAATAGTGCTTGGTATCAGAGCTGCCGTTTTTTGTTATTTCTAACAAAAATTGGTAATGTTATTTTTTAATGTGAGATGCGAATATTTTTTCATTTTGGTTAGTTTTTTTCGTTTGAATATTTTTTAACTATATATATAACTTGTTAAGCTTTGAAAACAATTTTTGAAAATTTTTAATTACCTGTTCATAGTACGATTGGGTCCCAACACTGTCAACACCTCTCCGTACTACTAAATGATCTGCTCTGTGTTATTAAAAAATATTCAATGATTCACATCTAGCTAGACCTGACAACTTTCAAAACAAAAATGGGATGAACGAAAAAACTTTTGAACAACTTTTTTATTTCGTACAAAATTTATTATCATTGCCACATAGTTCTGCTGCAGCCGAAAGAATGTTTTCACAGCTTAATTTAAACAAAACCAAATTTCGTAATAGTCTTGATTTTAAAACTATTAACAATATTATCCAATCGAAACAGTTGTGCAAAAATCAAAATGTTGCCCATTATTTACGGTCTGCCAAAGATATGAATTGAAAATTCGTATATAATTTCTAATCTCAATACTGTGAATTGTAAATCTATTAATTTTTTGATTTAAAAGAAAAATTTTGTAAAACAATTACATTTTTTTCCTGAAGTACAAATATTGTTTATTTTAAATAAATAAACACTTTAAAAAGTTTGTTTAAATTTAAGTTTCTTGTTATGTTTTTCACTTATTAATAAGAAATTTATTAATATGTAAAAACAATTTCTTTTTTTCCTTTCTTATTATTTATAAATGTGCAGTACAAATTTTGTTTATTGTAATGATCCTATTCAAAAAAAATTTTAATTTATAAACTTTCAATCAAATGAATTTTGTATAAACATTTGGCAGGTTTAACTCTTATAAAAAAAAACTATTTTTACGAATAAGGGCTCAAATAAACAAAAACTGATTTCAATTTAAGTTTCTCCTTTTCATTTACTATTAGTATGATTTTTTTTTTTCGTTTTCTTGTTTTGCAATTATTATTTAACTATGTATGTATAAAATGCAAATAAACTGTATGTAATGCTACTTTAAATAAATTTAAATATTTTTTGTTAATAAAATATGCATTTTAAATTTGGTTATTTTTTCACATTTGGTAACTTTTTCAAAATATTTGGTTGTAATATTTTTTTGGTCGTGGCAGCACTGCTTAGTATGTTAAAAGCAAATAACGATTTGAATGTGTTGATCTTTCAAAAGCAAATGCTTTGTATTTTTATACACACATGCTTAGATGTGTGACAAAAAGGGGTTTGTACGAAAAAATGCGTAAAGCTATAATTAAGTTAATATACATTCAACACTAACAAGCCTCTGTAGCACAATGGTTAGTGGGTAGAATTATAGTGAGCAACTCCTTAGTTCAATACTGGAGCACAAAGTATTTATTTTAAATTTATTTTTGAAAGGTTTATAAAATTGTATATATGTAATCAAAACTCAGAACCGAAATTTTATTTTTGCTAAAGTAAATTAAAACGCTATGGTATGGTGTAGGTACTACACGGTAAATATATGTGTATAAAGTCGAATTCGGATAAGAACGCACTGTTTATATGTAAAAAACGCTTAATTGAAAATTAAAATTGTTATTTATATTTATTATTTTTGATCAATCTCAAAGCACTTGCTTGCATTTGCTTAAAAGAAAACCTGCTGATTGAAACATATTTTGTTTAGAAATAATCTAATTTATATGAAACAAACATCCCATAAAAGGAAAAATGTTTAATTTCTGGTAACAAAATACTTACTTGTCGAATACGAATAAAAATATATTAAAATAAGCAAATAGTCGAAAAATCGAATACGAGTATTCGTAACATTACTAGTACGTAGGTACATACATAAAATAAAGATAATGGAAATTTTTTCAACATCCATCGACAGCTTCTATTATTTATTCATGGATAGCTCAAATATATTTATTAGATCAACATCAAGCTTAGTTAGAACTTTAAAATTCAACAAACATTAACATTTTCAACACAAATACTTACATATATATGTAATGCTGCTTCTGTGTGTATAAATATTATTGTTTGCAAGTATTTTAAATACCCTGCAGTCGGCGTAGCTAGCGAATGTCTAGCTATTTCGCGAGCTACCAGTCATTTCCTCTAACTACCAGCCTAACAACTAGCAATGCACTCGACTGACGATTTGAACATACGGATGACATTGACGGTAATCACTTGACACGATCAGACCGATGAGATCACTGGTGAGCAACTCCCAACTATTTCTCTAGTCAAAATGTACCAGTTAGATCAACAATGATATTTCCTAAATGAAAATACTACAGAAATTTAATTTTTTTTTGATACATATTTGTTTATTTATCAAATTTCTTTTTCAATAGTTATAAAATATTCAATTAATTGTTCTTTTTCTTTGTTTATGCAACGTTTTAGTTGACTTCTGCTAATTTTACCTTTAAAAACACTTTTTTTACATGTATATGTGTGAGAGAGTCAAAGGCGAACTCTTGCATTACTTGTGGCCACTGTAGTATTTAGTCCGATTTTCGTTAGGGAAATACTTAACGATTTCGATTAAAATTCTACTTTTAAAAATGCAGGGTATGCCCTTTTTATGAAAACATTCAGGCATACATACATATATATACATACATATAATTATATAATATATATTTGTACGTATGGTTGGGCGCATGGGCAATAATACAAAATATTTATTTTGTTTTTCTACCGTAAGACATTTCTGTATTATGTCTGAAGTTATACCTATTTGATGTTTACAAGTTTTAAATTGAGTTTGTGAAGAGAAACATTTTTTTAAAAAATTTAATTATTAAGTAAGTATTGCAAAATCAGGTAAACTTCGTTAATACAGTCTTTTTCGGTTAATTGCACATCAAAATTTGCACAACTTTTTGTTCAATTAACCGGGGAACCAATTAGCCGATACCCGCTTAATTTAACAATTCGTTCAATTACAAGAATCCCGTTTAATTGAACAATTTGTTCAATTACAGAAATCACGCATAATTGGAACTACATACTAATGAATTAAAAGAAATCGCATATGTGCACTTTAAGTTTTTCAAAATAATTTTTTTTTACCTTAAACAAAAAAAAGGCAAGTAACAGAAAAAAATGTACATATATGTGTATCGCAGGTATTTATTATTGTAGGTACATACTATGTACCATTAAATGCACTATTTGTGTGCACATGAGTTTTACAAAAAAATTAAATTTATAAACTAAATAAAAAACAATTCATATATTGGTTTTACAAAAAAAACATAAACTTGAACACAAATTTTTTCACAAATGATGTCAATAATGTATGTGCAAAAATGCCAGATTATTTTTCAATAATAATGCAATTAACCGGGTAAAAGTAAGAGGAAATTTATTTTTGATTACATGAATTTTGAACCAATTAAGCGGGAAAATCAATTAACCGAGTTCAATTATCCGAGGAAATTTACATGTGTTTTCATATGCAATATTTTTTTGCCCGATCATGTGGTTCAATTAAGCGTGGAAACCAATTAACCGTAGGGTCAAATAACCGAAAAATACTGTATTATTTTTAGTTCAATAGATAAATATAATTAACATGAAAAATTTAATAATATTTACAAGATAAATAGTGTTTTATCACGTGCAGATCTTTAGTCAATTAAAAATGATTACGAAAACATTAAGAATAGTCTAAACGACATTGTTAAGACATATTTTTACAAATCGAAACTTTCAAATTCGTTACAAAATCGAAGTTTTTGGTTTGATGGGTAACTTTGTTTTATATTTATACGCACATTTTTACATACATATGTACATACATATGTTTGCCTTATGTTGGCTTGTTACTTTCATTTCAGCACGGATTTAAAGTTGATATTGTTATACATATGTACATATTGATATAATTGCTATGTAGGTACCTACATATGTATGTATGTACATTGTTATTTGTTACACACATAATTACCTATTATTTTAACTGTAGGTAATAATTTGATATTTGAAAAGTCAACACTATTTTGAGTTAGCTTAAAGCTTAGTACATACATATGTACATACCTACTTGCTTAGATGAAAATTCAAATTACTAGGGGGTTTTTAAAAACACATACATATGTACATACATATGTATGTAGCTATTATACATATTAGTTACATACATATGTACTTACTTAGATTATCCAATCAGCCTAACAGAACGTATCAGTTTATCGATTTCGAGAAGGCTAAAACAATATTCATTGTTCTAACGTAGGGCTATTTCAAATAGTAATTATTGACCTATTACATAGGTACTTATGTATGTACATACATATCAAAAAACACCTCATAAAAGGGAAAGTTATTTTACTGGTGACAAAATACTTTTTAGCGACGGCTCATTTCAATTATGTATATGTATATATATATATATGTATAAAATAACCTGTTTATTATTTTCAAATATACATAGTTACAAGCCTATGTACATACATATATTTCAATTTTTAAAATGAAAAACAAATTGACAAATATATATGTAACATTTTAAAAGATAAATACAAAAGCATTTTTAACATACTTACATATAAATACATCAGAGTATATTTTTGTAATCATCAGTGTGCGACATTTTTTTCCACAGAGTTTACTTGTCTGGTACGTATGTATAGTGTTTGTGTGCATACATACATGTTTATGTTTATAATGTGCTTTGGTGAAAAAAAAAATGAAATTTTTATGTGTGTAGAATATTGCTTGGTATGTAAAAGCAAATAACGATTTGAATGTGTGTGATCTTTCAAAAGCAAATGCCTTGTATTTTTATACACACATGCTTAGATGTGTGACAAAAAGGGGGTTGTACGAAAAAATACGTTGAGTTATTATTAAGGTAATATACACAAAGAACTAACAAGCCTCAGTAGCACGATGGGTCGTGTGTTGAATTATTGTCTCTGACACATATTCAATGCGCGTGACCCCGTATTCAATACTACTGAGGCACCTAGTGTATTTATAAATTTATTTCTGCAATGAATATATATATATATATCTTCATTTATTTGTATATATATCCATTTCAGAATCGATACTTTTATTTTTGCTGATTTTCAATACGAAGCATCCTTAGAAAAATCCCTACATTTTACTTTAAGAAACAATTCTCTAGCTCTTCTTGTGTCTTCAGAAAATGGATTTCACGTACAGACAGACGGATAGACGGACAGACGGACAGGGCTCAGTTAAATTTTTTAATTATAAGGATCCAGTATATATATACTATATGGACCTCATATAAATATTGTGGAAATTACACACGTAATGACAAACCTATAAATACCCTTACCATTTTTGGTGAAGGGTATAAAAAAAATGTTATACTTGCAAACCAAATAAAATATTAAGTAGCTTACACGCTAAAAATATCTGCATAGTAAAATTTTTTACTAGGCACACACAAAATGAAAATAAATTCTCTGTAATATATTGTTTAGCAAAAATTTCTTGTCAATGAAAACTAGCAATCCACACAAAAATGTGAAAAAACACATACAAAATTATTCTTTCAAAAAATATGCCGCTATAAAAAATACCACACAACAAAATATATGCAATTGAACCCAGGCCCTAAGTCATTGTTTGCTTAGTAGTCAACGCGCTAACCATTTCAGCCAACACCACCCTCAAATTTGATTTCTTTTTGAACAAAATTTTCGTCTTGTTCTTCTTGGACTTCTGCATGTGGCTCTACATCATGTTTCTCCCATAAAGGCGGGCCTTTTACTGTCGATTTTCTATTTCTTTTTGATTTATCATTTGTGGTCGTTTTGAGAAGCTTAGACTTTTCAATCTGTTTATTCGTAAGGTATTTGGACTTGAACCGAGGGTCTAAAAACGTAGCAATACTCAAAACGCTTTCTTCTTCTATGAACTGAAATTTCTTAATTAAATAATCATATAAGAAGCATGGTTGTATTATTTTCATATATACTACGTTTACACGCACAATATTTGCAAATAAGTTAACTCGCTGTTTACACGGTATATCAGAAATATGTAACTTCATAAAAAAGTTCGGTGTTCGGTAAAGTTCGGTAAAAATTTTGCCGAACAACGAACTTTGGCCGAACTCCGTAACCGAACCCGAACGTTCGGTCGGACACTAGATATTGATATCCCAAATGAAACTAAAAGTTGAATGGTGATCGTTATGTTTAAAAAAGGAGAATGAATTCTTTGAAAAAAAATCATTCGTCTAAAACGAGAAGTCAAATAAAACAAATAGTTTTTGCTTCTGCGACTGTTTGCGACTTGCAAAAGCAAATAGACTGATTATACTTTTACTTGTGATACCGTTCAAAAGAAAAGCAAAATTAAAATTTTTAAAACAACTGCTGACAAAGCATCGCTCAACAAGCAGAAGTCAAATCAAAATAAATTAAAGTTTTGCAGTTTTTTAAACACTGGTATAAATAACAATGAAAGTCATTTAAATAAACTTTCAAATTAATTTTAGTAGAATGCGTTGACGCTTCAAATTTAAATAGCATAGCATTTGTTTCGAAGTGAACTTCAGAATAAAAATCGCGCGAAAAAGTTTTGTCAGTTGGAGTTTCTCGCCAAATCGACCAACAAAAATCTGCAACCATTCCTTCTGATGGGTTGCCATTATAACGCTTTTCTGTATGTAACATATCTTGGTGAAACCTTTCACCATGTTCATCTGATACAGCACTAAGATTTTCCGGAAAAAAATCTAGATGGGAGTTAAATATATTAATTTTAAAAGAATTATTACATTTTAGAGCTTTGTAGGCAGAAAGCAGTTCTTCGATAATTTCATGGTAGTTTTCAGCGTTTCTATTTCCCAACAAAACTGTGACACACATTCGCGAAAGCCGTCTATGCTCTTTTTTCCACATCGTTCAATTTCGTTCTAAAGACTGCGTCCTTTATAAGCTCTCGTATTTGTGGACCAACAAATATGCCTTCTTTTACTTTTGCATCGCTGATTCTAGGAAATTTGCTCTTAATGTGTAGAAAGCCTTCACCATCCTTGTTCATTTCTTTAACGAAATTTTTCATTAGTCCTAGCTTTATATGAAGAGGTGGTAGAAAATTTTTTTCTTTTTGAATTAAAGGTTCTCTTATACATTTTTTTCTCCTGTATTAAAATTTACTCGTGCCGGCCAAATTTTAACGTTGTAGTGTTTTTCTTCCGCCCGGCATCCCATTCGTCGCCATATGTAAGGTTGACTGTACACACATTCGTTATATGTTGGGTACCTGCGGTAAATTGAGAATAAAATTAAAATTTGCTAATCGATTTTCTAAGGAGGATTTGCGATACATTCTTTGACCTTGTCCAAGGCCTCTTGGCATTGGGTCGTCCACACAAACTTAGCATTCTTCTTTAACATCTTTGTTATTGGTGAAGCCAATTTAGCCTTTCCTGCCACAAATTTTCGGTAGTAGTTGATCAAGCCCAGGAGTGCTTGTACTTCTTTTATAGTTCTTGGTGGCTTAAGTTGTTTGACACATTCCACCTTCGAAGGGTCTGGTAGTGCTCCCTCACTGGAACATTTGTGGCCTAAGTAAACTATTTCTCTTCGTAAGAATTGGCATTTCTTCGTGTTTGGATAGAACGTTGATGATCTTGCTTTCGTGGTCTGCCACATTTCTCCCGTATACGACTATGTCGTCGAGGTACACAAAACAGTCCAGGCCCTGTAAGCCTGTAAGGATCGTATTCATGACCATCTGGAATGTGGATGGTGCCCCTGTTAGGCCGAAGGGCATTCTATTAAATTCAAAATGACCCTTATCTGTGCTGAATGCAGTTTTTTCTTTGTCTTTTTCGTCAACCAACACCTGGTGATATCCACTCGCCAGATCTAAGGTAGTGAAATACCTACTATTTCCTAATTGATCCAAAATTTCATCAATTCTAGGAATAGGGAATACCTGTTTTATCGTAGCCTCATTAAGTTTCCGGAAGTCGACGATCAGTCTAAAGGTTTTATGACCGTCTTGAGACTTCTTTGGCACTAATAATATTGGTGAATTCCACGGGGATATGCTTGGGCTTATTATAACTTCCTGTAGCAACTCCGACACTTGTCGGTTAATCTCTTCTTTGTGGACGTGCGGTAGACGGTACTGTCGTTGATTGATAGGTGGTTTATCTCTATTCATTGGTATTTTATGTTTTACCAATGTGGTGAATGGCAGTTTGTCATTGTCTAGCATGAACAAGTCGTGATACTCCTCACATATTCGGCTCATGGACTCCGTTTCCTCCATGTTCCAATTCCTTTCCGTCATAATAATGCTTTTTAGGCATCTTACTCTTTCTCCCTGGTTTGACAATGATAATGTGTGTTGATCGGTTCCTCCATACTGCGTGTAATGATTGAAATTTGAAAATTTCAACTGGATTTCCTTTCTCCATGGGACATCTTGCTCTGTTGCGTTCAGTATGGGTACTGCTGTGCCTCCATTTTTTATGTTGACCACAGTGTTTCCAACGTAAACTCCAGGGGAAATCTCTTGTTTATGTACAACCACCGTTTTATCCCTCGATACAATATTTACCGGTACTATAGTAACTGCTCTTTTCCTATGACACATACCCTGTTGATGATTTGTTTGACAATCAATTTCCGTACGAAGGGTAAACGTCTTCACCCAATGTCCTTTTTGAAAGATATTCAAGGTTCTGTCCATGGTGTTTACAATGCACCTGTTCCACATGTTGTCTCTCCCGAGAATGTCGTCCCCAGGGATTTGGATCTGCCGTGACACAATATGGAACACCCATGGCATCTGCCTTTTGTCTCCTATCTTGATTTCGGTAGTGCCACGTGTCGTAGTCTTTCCTCCGAAGGCTCTCAGAAAAAAGTGTAAAATATAAAACATTGGCTTAATATCTTTTGATTGCACTTTTAAACTGAAAAAAAAATGAATTTTGCAAGAAAAAAAAATTTGTTCCCCTCTAAAATTTTTGAATAATTCGAAAACGATAAAATATAGAAAAAACCATGTTGAAATTAATTAAATACAATTTAGCTAGCGTCCATTAGTAGAAATAAGACGCGTATTCTATTTTTATTTGTAATTTTGTATAAATAGAATAACGACGTTCAACGAAGCTACCTAACAAGTAGTGAAAGCATTTGCACATGAATACTGACGAGGTTTAAGGGGATTTACCGAAAATAACGTTTGTTCTATTCAGCCAGTGCTGTTGAAAAATCTACGAAAAGGATGTATAAATATTAAATTTTTCCTCTGTTGCTCGAAATATGTTAACAATTTCCACCTAATATTTCTGTGATTATAAACATTTACGAACTTCAGCCTGTATAAATATTAATAATAAACAGTTCGTAGTAATAGGTCTGTCTGCGTACACATATTTTGCATAATTTTGTGCAAAATGTTGCAAAATCTTACAAAATGTTGTCTGCGTACTCCAAATCTCTTGCAGCGAGAGAGGCAAAAAGAGAATTTTTTGACAGTTGGAAGTTAGAGAACTTGCAAAATGTTGCTGGAGAAATTTCTGCTTGCAAGATTTTGCAACTTCTTTGAACAGCTGTTTTTGAATGAAATAATTTTTGTGAAATGAAAATAAAAATTGAAATTTAACAATGGCAGAGGTAAGTAGTTAGAATTGTGTTGATTTTTAACGTTTATAATAAATAATAATAAACAAAACATTTTACTTCATGTTAGAAACGTCCAAATATACAGTGCGACCTTTTTAGGCTTCACTTTAATTAACAATATTTTAATTTACCGCGAGAATTCACTTTTGCGTACACATATGCTAAAATCCTTTTGCTTTCTTATTTCAATTGTTTACACACCGATCAGCTGTTTTTTTTGCAAGATTTTACTGGATGCTGTCTGCGTACTTTTTGAGATATTTTCAGCCGACAGAGTAAAATTGGTATTACAATTTTGTTACGCATATTTTGGTGGGAAAAAATTGCCACGCCCATAAAAAAACCGTACGTGATGGAGAAAAACCGAAAACAGATTTAAGTTTAGGACATCAAAATCCATATAGTCCACATAGTTTTATTTAAGTTTGTTTTTTAGAAGAAATATCTTTTTGTATTTAATAAAACGCACTCGCGATATTGAGTCTTAAGTAAAGAGTGATCAATGTTCTTTATTTCTATATCTTATTCTACTTATACTTACTTACATTTATACATACATCGAGTCTCGACTTACATATATCTAAAATACGAGGGATGGCACTACACCTCCCTTTTTTTATAAAAAAAAATTTTAATTATTATATTTTAATTTTTTAATTAGTTTAAAAAGTTGAGGCACATAGGCATTTATCACATGCCTATGCACCTCCCTTTTTATAAAAAAAATGTTGAACCAAGCAAGATGATCAGTCTGGCTTGCTTCAGGATTTTTTCATAATATATTTCCTTTTTTTTTTTTTTTGTTCCTTAAGTTTTAATAAAAATATCATTTTTAGGCCATTTTGCTTTATTAAATTTTGTGGTTGTTGGCTTCTCTTTCTAGCCTCGAAAGCAGGAAGTATAAACTTTCTGTTTCGTAAACAAACTCACTTTCAGCTTTTAACAGTTTCTTAAATTTGTTATACAATATAATGCGTATTATTTTTTTTTTTATTATTATTAAAATGAATTATTTCTGTTCTTATTTTTGGAACATTTTTATTATAATTATGGGAAATTTTTCATAAACTTTTAATTTAATGTTACCATATTGGAAATATAATTGATGATTTATAAATTTTTACTTTAACATTAGTCGCATTAAAGAAATATTTCAAAAGAAAATTTATAGAATAAAAATGAGTTCAATAAAAAGGTCTATATATTTTTTTGTTTTTTTTTTGTTTTCTTATTTAATTTTTTTCTATTTTTTAACATACATAAGTATATGTATTATTAAAGTGTATAGCACACTGTTGCTATGCTAAAAGAATGTTTTTTTTCTTATTTTTGCTATTTTTTGTATTTATTTCTTGTTTTTAGTTATGTGTGTAGGTATGTGTATGTTTTGGAGTAAATGAGTATTGTTTACAATTTTGTTTTACAGTGTTTAATTTTAGGTATATATCCCGCTTGACCGCGGATACATTCCATAAGTCATTATACCACTATGCACAAAGCAATGACCTATACTTGCTCGGCAATACCCACGCAGTGCGTTTGAGTGACGAATTTAACATGGGGATGTCATTGGAAGTATACAATCGCCACCCTCTCGCTTACATTCCGTTGACGAAAACAGTGACGAATATTCATCATAGTTTTCATTCACAAAAATACTATGATGAAAAGAACACTGAAGCTAATCAACGTAAACAATAGAATATGACAGAAAAAGAATTTTGTTCGCTTGCTTATGTACATACGATCAACGAATTCATATAATATATTGGTACACTAAGTAGGTACTGGCAATTGTGACTGACGAATTTATTACAGAAAAAACGTCAATAGCAGTTTTGCCGAACAAGCGGGTACATATAATATTTATGTTAGTATATATGTATGTGTAGATACACATACATACATATATATAAAAATTTTATAAATGTATATATCCCTGTAGTTCAAGTGGCTGTCTACGAGCTGGTTATAATACTAGCCCCTTTATGACACAACCAGTCCGAATGCTAGCCATATGACTGGCCACTTTAACAAGGGGATGTCCTACGATGGGGTTAATTGTCACCAAGAGGCCACAAAAAGACAGTTCATAAGCCGGTTCTTCTTGGCTTACCCTTAACTGTCTCCTTATACCTGCCAAACCACTCCCTTAAAAACCCCAAATCATTCCCTAGTTTTTATGAAATAAAAGTCATTTTATAATTTATTTAACTTAAAAAAAAAAAATTATTTCGTCAAAAAAAAAAACATAACAAATTCATTTATTAATTAAAAAGATTATAATAATTAATAAATATAATAATTAAATTTTGCTTTCAGCTATTTTTTTATTATTATTCTTATTATTTTATTTATCTTCATCCTAGTCATCTTCATCCTGGTTATGCCCACTGCAGTACAATAATGTTCCTACAGCCCACTTGTAGCTTAGTAAGGATGCGTAACATTGCACTATTTTTGTAAATGTATTTTGACTGTATTGAGAATTGAACTAGCAACCTTCCGACTGCTAATCAACATCTCAACCCACTCAGCTACACTCACTGGTACTTGTACATTGTACTACTTAAGCTATGTGTGCTTAATGACATACATTTTTTACTATCCACCATCTGCGACACAAAAAGACAGCAAAAAGTGACAGTAAAATTTTCCACAGTTTTAGAACCAGTCTTCCGAGTATAGGATCAATGTGGATAGTTTTATAACCAGTCTTCAGAGTATAGGATCAATGTGGATAGTTTTATAACCAGTCTTTCGAGTATAGGATCAATGTGGATAGTTTTATAACCAGTCCACATTGTATAGTACTGCCACTTTTGGGGTAAATTGTCACGAAAAAACTACAGGGATGTTTATAATTGCTGATACGTGCTGATGTTGTTGTGGTTGTTGCATCTGTGTTTATTCTTAGTGTTGTTCTTCGTTTTGAATTTTTGGTTTGTTGTTATTGTAGTGTCTGGCTTTGGCTTGTAGAATATTTAGTCAAAGACTATAAATATATAAAGATATTGCACGTAGAACATTGTACGGCAAATGCTTAATTTGCTGGTGGTTTTAGTACTAAAACCACTTTTTTCAAGAGAGTCATTTATTTTCTCAGAGAATTTATTATTCTCATGTCTCTACTATTCATTTAGATATGTATACATGTGTTCATACGTTTGTGTCTTTGCATACACAAGTATGTGTGCATGTGTGTACATTTAATAAACAAACGAAAGATTCCATATAAACAAACAAAAAAACTTTTCGAGCCTTTGGTGCAATAGAGTCATAATTCAAAAAAGCTTGTTTGGCGGGAAACGAATTTAAAGTCTAGAATTTACCTATAAATCAATGGTAAAATATTCTTCTCCCAAGAGAATAATAAAATACAAATATCTTTGATATTTGTATGAAAATTTTGCACACCATAAAAATTGATATCGCGATTAGTTATATATTAGCTCAAAAATGACATATTTTGAATTATGACGCTTTTGAAGCAAATGCTCGTTTTGTGTTCGCACAATATATGTATGTGGACATAAGATACGTAAAGCTAATGTCGCTGATTCTTATTTGAATGGCAAATATATGTATTTTATTGTTGTAATATTGCAAGAACATCGATTCGCACCGAATTTAATATTATTTAAAATTGGAAATTTATATAACTATGTATATCTACATATGTATATAAAAATTAAGTGTCACGACGTTTGTTCTCGCTAATCTCCGAAACTACTGGACCGATTTAAATGAAATTTCGCGCAGATATGTTAACAGTGTATAACTTGAAATATAGGCTATGTTACCGCCGAAATTCACCAGATGAAATAACAATTTTTATTTTATTATTATCTTAACATTTATTGTTTATTTAAATTTCATAAATCATTTAAATGTTAAATTTGTATTCATTTATTAATATTGGGATACTTCCCATTAATATTCTTAAATTTGCAAACATGCACAAACACATTTACAATTATAACTTTTTTTATTTATCTTTCAATACTCTCTTTTTTTATACAAAAACATTCTTCTTTATTTTCCTTTGCTTATTTATATATTAAAGTAACGGTCCCTTTTATATAGTCACGTAGACAAAAACTTTGCTACAGTTATAAATTTCTATACCTATATAGAGCAAAATATTTTTAAATAAAGGCAGTTGAATTTTAAACATCATAATAATTATAAAAAACTAAAGAGTGCTCTTAAAAAGTGTTTTTATTTTCACGTTGCCGAAACAACAGTCTATATAAGTATGTATTATTTTGAATTTAAAATAGAAAAAATTGCTTTTTGAATAACCTGGTCATTTATAAACAGATTTTCAAAATTATTGTGTTGTTTGAAAGGTGTTGCCTGCAGTTGGGTCTCATAAATTTATTTTTGGAAATCTGTTAATAACTCTGCTATTTATAAAACAATTTTCTTTCTCCTCTCTGAAAGAGTATAGCAACGGGACAAGATATGTATATAAAAGTATATATGTACATATGTATGTGTATATATATATAAAAATTTAAGTATATAAAAAGCGCAATTTTGGGGCGGGGGGCTTTTGAGAATGCGCTGGGCCAAAAAAAACGACTTTTTAGGCATTAAAAACCGCTACATTGGCAACCATGCATAGCTGGCATGCAGACTTTACTTTACCGTTATTTGAATTTTGCGTTTACATTTAAAACTTACTATTATTATTAAGATTTTAATAAATTTTATAATAGTTTTGTAAACAAAATAAAAAATTTTATGGTTTTCGAACTCAGGTAAACGCACGTTTTATTTGATTTATGCATATACATATGTACATACATATGTATGTATATATTCTAACTACATATACAATTGAAAATTCAAAAATAAAATATTTAATAAAATATATAAAAGAAAGTCGTGTTAGTTACTTCACTTATAACTCAAGAACGGCTGAACCGATTTAGCTGAAAATTGGCAGGGAGGGCCAGGAGAAGGACATAGCATACTTATGGGCGGGATTGGACAAAGGGGCGTGGTACCTCTCATACAAACCACAAATTAAAAATCTATTATTTCTGCTCCTGATAACGGTATTTGAACAAAATTTGGTACGTCGGTTTGGTGTGCATTTTTTAAGTGCTGCTGCAAATATGGGTGGGATTGGACAAAGGGGTGTGGTACCTCTCATACAAACCACAAATTAAAAATCTATTATTTCTGCTCCTGATAACGGTATTTGAACAAAATTTGGTACGTCGGTTTGGTGTGCATTTTTTAAGTGCTGCTGCAAATATGGGAGGGATTTGACAAAGGGGCGTGGTACCTCTCATACAAACCACAAATTAAAAATCTATTATTTCTGCTCCTGATAACGGTATTTGAACAAAATTTGGTACGTCGGTTTGGTGTGCATTTTTTAAGTGCTGCTGCAAATATGAACGGGATTGGACAAAGGGGTGTGGTACCTCTCATACAAACCACAAATTAAAAATCTATTATTTCTGCTCCTGATAACGGTATTTGAACAAAATTTGGTACGTCGGTTTGGTGTGCATTTTTTTAGTGCTGCTGCAAATATGGGCGGGATTGGACAAAGGGGCGTGGCACCACCCATATAACCCAAAAATTTAAATCGCCATATTTTGGGCATTTTTTGACCTACGTCGATGATATTTGGTACATATGGTATTGCCATAATTTGGAATACGTACCGGGAGAAAAGTGGATGGGACCACGCTCCTTTTTATTAAAATTAAAAATCGTAATATAGTCTTAACTACTGGACCGATCGTCACAATAGGATATATAAATACTTTTAATTTTATTTTATAACGAGGGGGGTAGTGAAGTACACCGGGATCAGCTAGTATTTAATAAAACAAATGTGTATACATAGTTCGGTGCGAATCAACATATGTAAATGCAATAGTACAATAACAAAAAACGTAATTTTACCCTACAGCCATAGAAATCGGTCGCATTGTCTTTGCACTGTTTATTTGCACATGATTTATATGAACACAAGAAACTGCTTTTAGTTGTTAATATTGGTATTGAATGTGCTTTGCACAAGAAATATAACACACACACAAACACATTTCTCAATAAGCATCATTTATATGTGTAAACAACAAAAAAAAACCATAATTTCTCTGGAAAATAATTTCTAGTAGAGTTAAAAAAAACAAAAATGTTTCAAAAACAACAACAAAATAAACTTGACAATATTATTACTACATACATACTTATGTACGTACATACATATGTATGTATGTATGCCTAAAATTTTTGTGGTCTTTTCTCTTGCTACTTCCCCCCACAGCATCAACAAAAGCAAACAATTTTTGTTTTTATTCAATGTTCTACGTGCAATATCTTTATATATTTATAGTCTTTGCTATTCATGCTTCACACCAGAGTGAAATGGTACTAAAAAAGTTTTAAAAAAGTACTTTTCAGGTCGAAAAAGTATCAATTTTCTAATAATACATTTTTTATGCACATATTTCACTGTCTTTCAAATTATACTCAATATTACTTGTTTTTAAGATTTTAAGAATTTATTCAATGAATATTGATGAATAAATGCAACAATTCGTTGTTAACTTAAGCCGGTTGCCGTTGTCATTGTAAAAAAGCATACACATTTTATCAACTACTACGAAAGCCTCAACAAAGAAGATGAAAAATATGTTGGTTTTTTTCTTCGTACCTGTAACAAGCCGATCAATAAATGCAACAATTCGTTCTCAACTGAAGACGTTTGCAATTGTCATTGTAAAAAAGCATACACATTTCTTCAACTGTTACGAAAACCTCAGCAAAGAAGATGAAGTAAAAAAAATGTTACCATATCACGTATTTATTTGAGATGGTACAAAAAAGTATCAAATGTTTCACTGGGGTACCACGGTACTTCGGAAGATCAGAAAGTATCAAAAAAAATACCAAAGTATCAACTTTATCATCCCTGATACTTGATCATGCACATTGATTTATTTGATCTAATCGTTTTCGTTCAAAAGCAAAAAACACTTTTTTACCCAACCGCTAGTTTCAAACATTCAGTTTTATTCTCTTGTTGTTTTATGCAACAAGTATGATCGAGACTTATTATTCCCTAACGTTGAATTTTAAGAACAACACAAACATGTATTATTCAATTTTATACTCGTTTGCTTTTTATGCACAAGCAGAAAATTCATCAACAAGTATAGATCATTTCGATCATTTGATGTGAATGTACATGATCTGATTGCATGATACAATCAGAGTTGGGCAAAATACATGGTTTGCGGTATTTAAAATACAAAATACAAAATACTTGCTGATCATGTATTTAAAATACAAAATACAAAATACTTTCAGGTTATGTATTTAAAATACAAAATACAAAATACTTACACATCATGTATGTATTTAAAATACAAAATACAAAATACTTCCACGTCATGGATGTATTTAAAATACAAAATACAAAATACGTATTTGTATTTCAAATACTGCCCATGAAGATGTATTCACTTTACAGGTGGTGTTACTAACACAGGCTCACACAATTCTTGCTAGTGAGAGGCACGTACATACGTTGAAAATTGTTCGCCCTTATGTTGACTCCCAATGCAAAAAGAACCATGCTATTTTTTTTATTGTTAAACTTGTTGTCGTAACAGTACTACCTGCAAAATAAAATCGCATTGTGAAAAAATGCTTTAGAGTTGACAGCTGAATTGCGTTGATGCCAACTCTAAGAATTTGTATAGTTACGTTTTTTAGCGATTCTAGTTTTTGGTTATTGGTTTGACGCATGATACATTAAGGATAATCACGATGGGTAGTGCAAATACTTTAAGGTTATGTATTTAAAATACAAATACAAAATACGTATTTGTATTTTAAATACGTATTTCAAATACATGTATTTCAAATACTGCCCAGCCCTGGATACAATGAACATAAGTTATGTGCAGAAACACAAACAACACCAATTCTATGTATTTTGTTGGTAGAATATTTGATTTCCGAAGTCAGAAGTATAAATACATATGTATGTACATATGTATGTATGTGTGCATGCTTCCAACTGTGACAAAAATATAAATAAAAATTACTTATTCAAATACGAGAAAAAAAACGAAAAATAACTTTTGCTAAGAAATTTTTTCTGAAGACTTCTTTCCACGATTTTAGTTTGGTTTCATCTTTGGGAGCTCTAAAAAAGATTAATTTCCAATAGCTCTAATCTTTTGTACATATCACATCTATTTTGCACAAATACAAACTCATATTTATTTCGTATTCAATTTAATAAATTTTACAATTTTCTTCTTAAATAAAAATTTTTTAATTTAAATTTAATAAATATATACAAATAAAAATTTGACACCTGCAATTAAAAAGAAGTGGTTTGCAAGAATTGTCAGCTGGGCTTCTAAGACTACATTATAGTCATTGTATCATGATCTGACTGTAATTGAA
Source organism: Lypha dubia (assembly GCA_947311025.1). Classification (NCBI taxonomy): domain Eukaryota; kingdom Metazoa; phylum Arthropoda; class Insecta; order Diptera; family Tachinidae; genus Lypha; species Lypha dubia. The sequence goes on along the minus strand of OX371261.1, from coordinate 77,758,799 downwards.
CGTGCAGTGCAATAATCTATTTTTATTAAATTTAAATACATATCTACGTACTTTTTTTAATTGCTTTTTTCGAAAAAACTTTAATTTTAAAAATTTTAATATATCAAAAATATTGTTATAATTTTTTTCCCTGAAATGTTAAGATTAAGATCCAAGTTACATATGTATATAAAAAGTTTAAATTTTCAGTCTTTATTATTCTCGAATAACTTATTTCTATTATATACATAGTAACGAAAACAATAAGGAAAACATTAACAAAAGCTTACATAATTCAACGAGAAAAAAAAGGAACTACTAAACAAAAATCAACTTAAAATACAATTAAATTCACGGTGAAAAAAAACACTTCATATTTCAAGATAATCATTGATTATAAGAAGGAAGAAAAACCACTCATACGGCAGTATATTTTACGTGCATTCAAGATAAGTTTAGCTACTAAGATCAAAACATTTTTGAAATAGAATTTAAAAACATTAAGTTGTCAACGGAACCGGGGCTTAATCTATTTCTCTTTTCTGAAATAATGTTGCATGCCAAAGAAAATGATCTCTCAGCAGCTGCGCTACTAGCTGGCATTGAATGAATTTGCAGTGCTACTTTTGACAAATGAGGGTATTTATTTTTATTTATCTGCCACCATTCTAATACATTAAAATTTTCAGTCATTTCCACTAATTCCTTGCAATATTTATCCACTTCATCCTCAGGGCTATTTGTAGAGTTTGGCACTGACTCTCTAAACAAGCCGGAGAAAAAAAATCGTGCATCGTTAAATCTATGTATTTGTGGAAGTGGAACTTTCACTTGAGCCAGTTTCATTAATTGAAAAGTGTGATGCTGAAATAGATGTGCTTTCGATTGAACAAGCGCTATATAAATCCATGGTAGATGTTGATTGGGGAGTTTGTGATGGCTGTGCATTATCACGAATGCAGGAAATACGAAACTCTTTAATTCTTGTAATATCATTTGCCTCCGTATTCAAAGCTGGTGGGTATAAAAAGTATGCAGCCTTATGCCATAAACTTATATTGGCGATCCATACGTCATCTACATATATTTTTCTTAATATTTTCTTTTAAAATAGAAATTGCTGCTACGTCGTCAATGTTTGTCTCACATACATAATGCTCTAAACACATAGACCCCAGCAAGCTACACGGCTACACGGCAACAAATGTCGTTGTCGGTCATTGTTGCCGTGTAGTCAGCTACTTAATTATTTTGAGAGTGGCAACGACATTTTAAGCAGCTGATTTAAATATTGCCATTTAATTACGTATTAAAATTATTTCTAAATATTTGTGTTAAGAAAATGTCTGAGGAACATTTAGCTAATTTCGTCGCAGTAATAACAAAAATAGTGCGTACTACAGCATGGGTGTATGAAGCGTATACATATCCTCAAAAAAGTGACCGTTGATGGTGGGTCCGGCCGGTAAATATAAGTCGGGATGAAGAGGGCTTTTACAAGACATGTGTTCAGCAGCTAAAAGAAAAGGACGAAGAGCATTTCTTTAAGGCAACACGCATGAGCGTGGACAATTTTAACCTATAGAAAGAAAGGCTTGAGAGATTTTCAAATAGAAAAGCCATAGATCCCGAGACGCGCTTGGCGGTGACAATAATGTAAGCAAACGAATTATGTACGTATTATTTATAATAAATAAAAATAATTTCAGATACTTAGCCCAAGGTTGTAATATCCAAATTCTTGCTTGGGCTTACAAGCTAGGAATTTCAACGGTTCGCAAAATAGTTTACGAAACGTGTGATACAATTTGGGATGAGCTGCATGCCACGTATTTGTCTCCCCCAAATGTAACCGAACTCAAAACTATTTCGGACAAATTTTATACTAAAACGGGAATGCCGAATCGCCTAGGAGCTATTGACGGAAAACATATACGCTTAGTATGTCCAAACAAAAGCGGGTCCCTGTACTATAACTATAAAAAAACATTTAGCATTGTGTTAATGGCAGCGTGTGATGCCAATTACACTTTTACATATGTAGATGTTGGGGCCTTAGGAAGTCAAAGTGACGGTGCACAGTGTTGCGAAACCGGAATTTTTTGGAAATCATATTGCCTAAACTGTAATTTTAATTGTATCGATGAGAAACTTCTACAGATTGGTCAGAATGAAATCCCAAACAGAATGAGTGAAAAAAAAAATTTACACCGAATAAAATTGTTGGGTCAAATTTTCAACAAAAGTCAAAAATAAAAAAAAAATTGTTCGAAAAATTTAAAAAAAAAATTTATTTTCATTCTTCTTTTTTTTTTGATAAATACCCTATGATTAGTTTTTAAAATAAATTATAGGGTGGTCCGAACAAGAATTATAAACGTCAAATTTCCAGTTATTTTGATATTTGTTGAATAACTCTGAAATTTTATATAAAACCAAAATCTATTTCATTTTTTATTTGAAAGGTGGCAATAAAAGCTTTAATTTGATACCGGTTTGAAGTCAATAGCTTCAGTTTTAAGAGAGTTATGCTCATTTTTGTGGAGTGCTAGAATAGATGTAGAATAAAAAAAAACTTTGAAGATACTATTTTATAACACAGGCATATTCTATTTCTATGGAATAAATACTGAGAGTGATGTACTAAAATCGCTATAACTCCCAGGAGGGCAGGTATGGGCAGCTGATTTTTTCACAGTTCGTTGAAAACAAATTATGTAACATTTCTGTAGTGGTTTGGAACTGGGACTCTCTGGGACTTTTTAGATATTGCTTACCTAACCCAAATTTTAAGGAAAAATGGACATTTTTTTTTGCTTTGTATACCAAACTCATTAAACAATGTATTGAGTTTTTTCATTATGTTGTCACCTGTACACCTTTCGAAATCCATAGATTTCATACCCAACACTAAATCAAAAAACTTAGAATCCTTTTGGTAATGAAATGTTACGCCTAAAAAATTTCGCTTAGTGTAGTTGTCAGTCCACATGTCAATTGTTGATGATGCTGCACCACTGTTTACAGCATTACTTATTTCCTCTTTAATTTCTTGCTTTTTTTCATTAGCAAGCTTCTTTATTTTGCGTGAAACTGTTGTTGCATCTGGAAGTAAATCTTTTACATCGACGTTTTCACCATAAATTGCACCAATTTTTAACAAGAGTTTTGCCAACTTTATGAATCCGGGCCTTGCACTGCCGAAAATGGCTGACAGTCTTCAATTATCCAACTTGAACACTTTTCCACTGCATCATTTTTGTCATGTGCTGAAACTTTTATTAAAGGTAGACACTCTTTTGAATTTTTGCAGCATTTGTGACGATTTAAGTTTGACATTTGTTTATGAGTATATTTTAAAACTTTTACATTTATTTGAGCATGTACTCAAGTACTCAAGTATTTATGTTTTAAATATATTTTAAAACTTTTAAGCAGCGGCGACAATAACCGAAGTTTGAAAGTACAGTTTTGTCTGGCTTTAGAATTTCTGTCAAAATATTCCATACGACGCTACGACCTTTCCGGCTCCCTGACAAAATTTAGTTGCCTCTGGCAATTTCTTCGGAAATAAATTCTGGACACAGTTCTATTTAAAACTTTAAAAAATTCACAGTTAATTTAAAGATAACAAATTTTCACAGAAAACTTTTTATTACACTTCTCTTGGTGTCGAGTACAAAATTACTTTAACAACTGAATAAAACACTTGTATTTATACTTTTAACTTTCGAAATCAAATATTCTACCAACAAAATACATAGAGTTGGTGTTGTTTGTGTTTCTGCACATAACTTATGTTCATTGTATCATGCAATCAGATCATGTATTTACATTCACATCAAATTATCGAAATGATCTATACTTGTTGATGAATTTTCTGCTTGTGCATAAAAAGCAAACGAGTATAAAATTGAATAATACATGTTTGTGTTGTTCTTAAAATTCAACGTAAGGAAATAAGTAGGATCGATCATACTTGTTGATGAAGTCTGATTTATACTTGTTGATGAATTTTCTGCTTGTGCATAAAAAGAGAACGAGTATAAAATTGAACAATATATGTTTGAGTTGTTCTGAAAATTCAACGTTAGGGAATAAGTAGGCTCGATCATGATTTGTAAAGGTTGGGTGTCTGGCAGGATCGCCATGTAAAGGTTGCTGTTTGGGTAGTATTTTTATTGTATAGGAAGTTTGCCGGCGCTAATAAACGCCACTGGCAAATATAAATATATGGCAGATGAATGCCAATATTAACATGCCGATTTAAGGCAAGAATAAAAATTGATGTTTTTGAAATAAGTAATGCCGATGGAAGGCAAAGTATTAATTAATTTTATTTTCAAAAATTTGTTCCTTATATTCTAAACTAACTGTACTCTAAAACTACAAAATTTCTTATTCACTAAATATAATTGTAGTTTGAGAAAAAAATATAAAATACATTATACATAATTGTTGTATTGCAATAACAACATGTTCAATATAGAACAATACAATTATTGTAATATAAAAAATAACAATCGTATTGTTTGCTGTAATAATGGTAGTAACATTAAAAAAGTGCCGTGTGCAAAAAGTAATATTAAGAACAGTAAGAGTAATTAAATATAATAATATATTAATAGAGTGCCGTGTGCAAAAGTAATAATAAGAACAGTAAGTGTAATAAGTTTACTTACATATAAAATAATAATAAATATAATAATAGATTATTTAGGATTCACTACAGATTGTTGCAGTTCTCTGGTTCACACCCCAATCATGAGCGCAGCAACATGCTTCGCCATACACAATTTTGAGAGCGAAGCATGTAGATTCATATTGAATCTACTTACGAAGCATGAAAAATTGCTGTCTGCTCAAAATTTTATCGTAATTTATCGGAAGTTTATCTGAACTAGATGCAATAAACACAACAAAAACTTTAATTAAAAGTGAAAAATTGAATTAAAACTACAAAGATAAAACAACAATGGAAACAAAAAATATATTTGTGCATTTTTAAAAATGCGTAATAATTTTAACTTATTTTTTTTTGTCCATTTTAGATTTTATTTGTTATTAAAAAGGGTACTGTCAAATCGAAGCAAGTACATGAGTCGTGTGAACAGCTAGATTCATAAACATGCTTCAGAAAGCGAAGCAAGTGCTTCATCTTTTCGTGTGAACATGGTATAAAGAGTGATCAATGTTCTTTATTTCTATATCTTATTCTACTTATACCTACCTACATTTATACGAGACTCGACTTATATCTAAAATAGAGAGATGGCACTACAGTTTGTAATATTTATTTATTTTAATTTCAGTATAATTTACTGTTACCTCGTTTATACGCATTTCTTATTTGCAAATAAGACTATTTGCAAAAACTTAACTCACTGTTTATACGCAAATAGCATTCAGAAATATTGTTATATATTTTGTAATGACACGCAGTAAATATATAGTCATCTGGTAACATCACACATCTTATTTGCAAATAGCTTGTTATTTGCAAATAGTTTTCGCAACAATTTAAGTTACAATAAAAAAGTAATACGGCAACGCTTTCCACTCTTATTTGCAAATAAGAAGTGCGTATAAACGGGGTATGTGTGAGTTTGTTTTTTCGTTACAATACATATTTTTCTGATTGTGCTAGTTTTTTAATGAAAACATCTCTCCCCTGCCATATTTCCCCTGCTTCATCAGATGCCAGGGAAGAGAAATTGCGTCTAGGGTAGATAAGGAAGTGAGATATTAATTCTTTCTTAGTATTTCACGTATATTATTTTACGTTAAACCAACAGATGTCCACTATATACTTACGTTATAAACACTTTGCTACAAAGAATTTCACTATTCACTTCCCCTACTCTATCAAAAGTGTTGTAGTGCCAGCTCTGATGCCACTGAGCAGCACTGGCATTACTTACCAATTATAAGCAACCATGTATAAGAATAACGAGTAGAGAAATGTAACCTAATAAAAAAACACTTTTTACTTACAACTCAACAAAGCAACAACTCAATTATTTCTGATACGGCATAACATGGCGACCGTGAAGTCCGAACGTGCTGAATACATGTACATATAAACAATTATATACATATATAAGTATGTACATGATTAAGAAACTTTCAACAAATTTGGTTTTAGACTAAATAATTTTGCAATTTATTTGCAATATTTTGTACATAAGAGAATTGAATTGAAATTCTTCTAATTTAAAAAAAAAAATTAACAGAAATATGCATTTTTAATCGCTATCAAGTACATTTTATAAATAAATAATGGGCCTTACTACGGTTGTCGATTCGACTTCGACTGCTGTAATAGATTAAAGAAAAATGTTGTGTGTTCCTTTAATCTAGTACAACAGTCGAAGTCGATTCGAGAACCGTAGTAAGGCCCAATATAAAAAATTATCTAGTGGTTGCAACAAAAAACGAATGCAAAAATAAATAATTATTAAATATTATAAATAGAATTATGAACATATTCAACCACACAAGCGTAAAGTGTTGAATATAATGAAGTTGAATAAATAAGTGAAAAGTATAACATGCAATGTATAATAATGAAACCAATGTAAAAAGATAGTGAAAAAAGCGGCGAACATCTGGAAATGTTATACATATGTATCTAATTTAAATAATTTATTACTTTCGAATAACGACTTTACTGTGGTACCAACTTATTGCTGTAGTTTGCAATTATTATGTACATAGTAGGTTATTTCTTTTTATAAAGAATATATTTACCGCTATTGCTTATCGGTTTCCTTAATTGACCGCCAGTCCCCGTCAAGGTTAATCTGACAAGCAAAAAACCAAAAAAAAAAAAAGTACAGTCTTAAAAAGTAAATCAGTATACCTACAAAAAAAAAAACTGTTATTCGAAAAAAAAAGTAAAAAAAAACGGTATTCAATAAAAAGATGGCTACCGAAAAAATAGAGAAAAAAAGAACAAACTGAAAATAAAACGAAATGAAAAATGAAACACAATGAAAACTACAAAACTACAAAAAAAATAATTTTACAATATAGACATCGAAGAAAAGTGACCAACACACAAACTGAAAACAACAACGAATAATCAAATACAATTTATTACTACCAAAACAACATATTTTATTAATGAAGAATTAACAATAAAAATTGAAAATACTGAAAATCAAAAAGAAATTATTGGAAAAACCAATGATTTAGACCAACCATCATCGCCAACAATCATAACGAATGCTACAAAACGAAAAGCCGACGATGAATGTTCAATAACAACAACATCATCATTAGAATACATACATACATACAGCTTAGACATACAAACACACAAAGTATGTGCCGAATTACAACACACAACGAACATAGATGAATCGAAAAAATGAAAAATAGAAAAAATCAACATCAAATAGTTTCAAATAAAGCAAATAAAGAAAAAAAAAACACAACAATATAAAATGGCAACTGAATCACAAAATTATAAATGACAACAATAAAAACAAACGAACAAATGAAAAATTTTTAACACAAAATATAATAAAATAAAATTAATTGCCGAACTTAATTGCCCAGCACTGTATGTACAACAAAAATAAAGATGAGGGAAAATAACTACCAACGAATAAGTTGCAACGAGAAGAAAAACATCAAACGTATTTAACCTGTGAGCGAAGGAACGAATAAAGAGATGAAAGCATAACATCACAATATGACAGCATAAATTGAAGCAATCACAATAATTATCATTCACAATAATTATCATTCACATGCAGAGAAAACAAACCTTGTCAAGCAGTAAATATATAATGGTACTAACACATATTTTATTATTATATACTAATACACTTTGTAGTATTATAATAACATCTAATTAGCTATTTTCATAAATTTATAAGGCAAACTTATATTCTAATTATACTTTTAATATCATAATAAAAGTAAACATTATACCAATTGTCAATAATTCTTTCTGATGACACTAATACAGTGGCGAAAAAAATAAAAACAGTACAACATCATCAAGTATTATTGAATTGATAGAAAAGTTTTTTTTTTCAAAAAAATTTTTCAAAACTAAATACAGCAATTAAAACAAATATACAAAAAGAATTTAACATGGACAATTGTAATGATTTTAATCAATGATTAAAACAAAACGAATTACATATTTAGCTAATGTCAACCTTCGATATAACAGAATTTAATAATTTAATTTTCAATTTTTACAAAATTAAGAAAAGAATATTACAAAATAGGCCTGTTTCAACAAACTTGAAGAAAATTACAGAATATATAAATCTTTTAATCACAAATTATAATGCAGTACCAACACTGCACACCAGAAAAACCACAATTCATTTATCAAATGTGGATAAAAAACCAATTATTTTAAAACTTAAACATTGCCAACTTATTTTAAAGGATTGTTTTAAAAAATTAAATTGTAAAGTTAAAATACCAAAAACTATAAACTCATTTGAGCTGGTTGATGCTAGCGTTACGACTGAAAGTGATATAGAGAATACAGATTTTGAAAGTGACACAGACACAAAAGGTGATAACAAGATGGCAACTATTGAACAGAAAAAGTCATACATTAGTATGTGTGCATCAATCGTTAGGGAAAACTATGACGGAAATCCATTAAAACTAGATTCCTTTTTAGATAAAATCGAGTTATTGAAGGAACTTACCGAGGAAAATTTAGAAACAACTTTTATTACTTTCGTTAAATCTAAGCTTGAAGCAAAGGCTCGTGAAGCTTTACCCGAAAATATTAATTCAATAGATGAAATTAAATTAGCCTTGAAAAATAAAATAAAACCCGACAGCTCTAAAGTTGTAGCTGGCAGAATCGCTGCACTTAGCGTTAGAAATGGAAATTATACGGAATTTGCAAAAAATGCCGAAGAACTAGCAGATGCACTAAAGCGTTCGTTAGTTATTGAAGGCATAACGAAACCCAAAGCCCATGAAATGGCAATAGACCAAACAATAACAGCCTGTAGGTTAAATGCAAAATCTGATTTGGTGAAATCAATAATCGCTTCATCAGTTTTCCACGACCCCAAAGACGTGATAGCTAAACTAGTTGTTGAACAAACAATTGAAACAAAGGAAAAGCAAGTTTTAGCGATGCAAGCTCATAACAGAAATAGAAATAATTTTCAGCCTACAACTCACTTCAATCAATCTCGTTATAATTCGCACCGGTCTTATAATCGTGGTAGTTTTCATAATAACAATTATTTTAGAGGAAATAATCGTAATTTCCATAATAACAATAGGTTTCAAAACAATAATCGTACTAGATACAGCAATCATTCTTCACAAAACACAAATGCTCCTAGGGTTTCCGTGCGAACTTTAAACGTGGAACCCCCTCAACAGGAACAGTTGAGGGAGGAAAACGTTTTTCAGCACTAAACCAACCAAACATTCATAAATCAGTTTACAGTTTAAATCTTAACTATGCTGATTTTATTAACTTAAACTGTGTCGATACAAACAAAACAAGTTCTTTTCTAGTAGATACTCAAGCAGATATTTCAATTATAAAAATTTCATCAATTAATCCGGATATTGTTTTAAATAAAAATGACATAATAAGTATAACAGGTATTACAACAAACTCTATTACTACACTTGGCACAATATGTACCAGACTAATTATTTCAAATTGTTTGATAAACCAAATTTTCCATGTACTAAGGGAATATTTCAATATCCCGGCTAATGGTATTTTAGGTAAAGATTTTTTAAAAGACAATAAGTGCAAGATTAATTATGAAGACATGACTATATCCATTCTAACAAAAGATCGAATTTTGATAATGCCAATAAGTAAAGGTACAAGGAATTTTACTTGCATAATTCCGCCCCGATGTGAAGTACTTCGAATTTTTAATTTACGTAATGTTAAAGAACCAATGTTCATTGATTCTCAAGAGATCACTAATGGAGTGTTTGTTGCAAAAGGAATTATAAATTCAACTAATCCTATTTTACGCCTCCTTAATACTACAAATGATTATAAATGCATTGAAAATGATAAAATTAAAGCTAAAAAATTGAATAATTTTTATGCATATTCGATAAACAAAGTTGAAAATAATAGCACTCGTACAATACAACTAAAGGAAATTCTTGAAAAACAAATGCCGACTGAAGTCAGAAATAATTTATTACCATTATGTGAACAATTTGCTGATATTTTTTCATTAAAAGATGACAAGATGACAGTAAACAACTTTTATGAACAGAAATTCAGATTACTTGATCAGTCACCCGTGTACATTAAGAACTACAGACTTCCACATACTCAGAAAGAGGAAATAGGCAAACAAGTTCAAAAATTAATAGAAAATGACTTAATTGAACCAAGCAGTTCGAATTTCAACAGCCCTTTAATATTGGTACCTAAAAAGAGTTCAGATTTTCAAAAATCTTATAGGATGTGCGTCGATTATCGCGCTGTAAACAAAAAACTGATTGCTGACAAATTTCCCCTACCGCGTATCGACGATATTCTGGACAATTTAGGTCGTGCAAAATATTTTTCAATTATTGATTTATTTTCTGGATTTCATCAGATCCCTTTACATCCTGACTCAAGAGACATTACTGCTTTCAGCACTGACAAAGGTTCATTTAGATGGAAAGTCCTACCTTTCGGGCTTAATGTAGCACCAAATTCATTTTCAAGAATGATGTCAATTGCATTTTCTGGTCTCGCACCCAGTAAAGCATTCCTTTATATCGACGATATAATAATAGTAGGTTGCAGTAAACAACACCATCTTAATAACTTGAAAGACGTTTTTCAAACTTTACGTGAACACAATTTGAAAGTGAACCCGTACAAATGTGAATTTTTTCGACCCGAAGTGACCTTTCTCGGTCATAAATGCACAGCACATGGTTTGTTACCGGACGAGTCAAAAATACGTGCGATTAAAGACTATACAACACCTTCTGACAAAGACTCAGTTAGACGTTTCGTGGCATTCGCCAATTATTATAGAAGATTCGTACCCAATTTTGCTATTTTAGCAGCACCTTTAAACCAAATGACTAGGAAAAATATTCACTTCGATTGGAATGAGAAATGCAATAATGCATTTAACAAACTTAAATCTGCTTTAATGTCACCAAAAATTCTACAATACCCTGATTTTAGAAAACAATTTTTAATTACGGTAGATGCGTCGAAACTCGGCTGTGGAGCAATACTAAGCCAAGATTTTAACGGCAATGACTTACCTATATACTTTGCTTCAAAGTCATTCAATCAAGCTGAACAGAAAAAACCAATTATCGAACTGGAACTCCTTGCAATTCATTTCGCAATAACACAGTTTCGTCCATATATTTATGGAACTAAATTTATAGTCCGTTCAGATCATAGACCCCTAGTTTATTTATTCAACATTAAGGACCCCTCTTCAAAATTAACCAAAATAAGATTGGAACTCGCAGAATACAATTTCACTGTGGAGTATATTAAAGGCAAAAATAATGTAGGAGCAGACGCACTGTCTAGAGTTTCAATTCAGGATTTAAAAACTATTAACAGCAATATACTTTCGATAAAAACTCGTGCCATGACACGACAAATTGAAAACAAAAATGTCGAATTAAACCAATCTTTCACAAATAGGGACAAACTACAACTAAAAATTTACGATAAGTTTTCATACAACTTCAATAGAAATTCTGCAAGAATAAGATCGGAAATACTTAATTTTAACAAGGAAAAAATACTATGCATAAAAATTTACAAAAAATTCAAATTACTGTTGTCTGTAGAATTCGAGCTCGTTAACGAAACTATTAGCTTAGACTATATGCTTTCGCGGTTAGACATTGAAACCAACAATCTCAATATTCACAGCGCAGAATGGCCTAAAAACGACATATTTTTTACAATTTGTTCAATCTCAAAATTAAAAGACCATGGTATTAAAACATTGAAAAATTTGGAAATTATTCTTACGGAACCTATCGAAACAATAACTCAAGACAGAGAAAAACAAAATTTAATGCAGATATATCACAATGATCCAATTATAGGTGGACACTGTGGTCAGAAAAAATTGTATGCCAAGATAAAAACTAAATATTACTGGAAGAATATGACCAGAGACATTGCAAAATTTGTAAAAAACTGCCAAAAATGCTGTCTGAACAAAGTAAAATCTTCAAATAGAGAGAAACTTATTTTAACTCCAACTCCTGCAAAGGCTTTTGACATTGTTGTCATTGACACAATAGGTCCTTTACCTACATCTACGTTTGGTAATAAATATGCTTTAACGATAATTTGCGATTTATCAAAATATCTAGTTACAGTTCCTATACCAGACAAATCAGCACAAACTGTTGCAAGAGCAATTTTCGAAAGTTTCATTTTAGTGTATGGCAAGATGAAAGAAATTAAATCCGACTTAGGAACAGAATTTAAAAATGAGACATTTTCTGAATTATGCAAATTTCTAAAAATTGAAATAAAATTTTCAACAAGTTATCATCACCAGACAGTAGGTACAGTAGAAAGAAATCATCGTAATTTCAACGAGTACATCCGAGCATATATAAGTGAGAATAAATCTGATTGGGATACTTATTTAAAGTATTTCACATTCCACCATAACACTACTCCCAGCACAGTCTTTGAAAATAAATTCACACCATACGAGTTAGTTTTTGGAAAAAAATCAGAAATGCCAAATGCTTTATATACAAACTCAGATCCAATATATAATATAGAAAACTACAGTAAAGAAATTAAATATAGACTGCAAGAAACTAACAAAATAGCTAAGAAATTAATTGAAAACTACAAAAAAAGAAACAAAACTTTTTATGATAAAGTCGCTAAACCTATTGAATTACATATTAATGATTCAGTATTATTAAAGAAAGAACCATATGACAAACACAAAAATATATATGATGGTCCATTTATTATCCACAATATAGATGGAGTAAATGTAACAATCTACAATGAAAAAACAAAAAAATTGAAAACTGTTCATAAAAACAGAGTTAGAAAATTTTAAAAATCATAAGTAAAACAACAAAAAAAATTTTTTTTTTAAATTTTTGTTACAATAAAAAAAAAAAAAAAAAGATAAACATTCAGTATGTAAAAACAAATTTTAATTTAAATACTGAACAAAATATTTTAATCAAAATGAAATAAAATACTCCTTATTATATTTAAAAAAAACACAAAAAAAACAATAATAGATAATATTATTATATAATATAAATGAAATATAAACAAAAACAAACCAGAACAGAATTTCTAATAAATTTATAAATCTTTTTATTTAAAACAAACATAAATATATAAACTGAAACTTATGAAAAAAAACCAACAGAATTTATATTAAACTTAGGAACATTTTATTTAAATCAAAACATTAGAAAGATATTAAATATCAAAAATATTTTAAGATAACATATATACACTACATTAAAATATATACATAAATATATTAAATATAAAAAAAAAAAAAAATAACTAATTGTAAACAAATAATTAAATATGTAAAGAAAAGTATTTCTTTTTCAAAAAAAGAGGGAGGTACAATGGCTGTACCAATACCCCTCATGCCAACTTATTATTATATTATATAACTATCTTCCTATACATATATTATATATTATAATTTATCTTTTAAAAAAAAAAAGGGGAGGTGTAGTGCCAGCTCTGATGCCACTGAGCAGCACTGGCATTACTTACCAATTATAAGCAACCATGTATAAGAATAACGAGTAGAGAAATGTAACCTAATAAAAAAACACTTTTTACTTACAACTCAACAAAGCAACAACTCAATTATTTCTGATACGGCATAACAGTGGCAATCAAGATTATGTAGAAGCTAAAACTAAATTGAGGCGGAAAATTACAAAGTGCGTAAAAAGCAAAATACAAATATATTCCCGAGATTTAATTTTAGAGTTTGAAAGTAGCACCGACATCTTACTTCGACACGAGTTCAATATTGTGCATCAATATACGGCTATTAAATCAAAAAAGGAAGCATTGACAGAGCGAGATGCTACTATTCATGTTGACTTTAGTGAAAATTATCAAACCAAATGCGCTGAAGAAGTGCAATCGTTCCATTTCCGATGGTCGAGAGAGCAGCTTAGCATGCATACGGTCATGGTTTACAACAAAGCAAATAATGGAGAGTTCCAATGCTCCTGTTATTGAACGTTATCAAAAAATTTGTCACAGTCACACAGTACCGTAATAAAATAATGTTTTAGGCACTGACAACAAAGATTTGCAAGAATTTTACCTAAACTTAGTAAAATTCACGTTGATTTACCATGAAGACAGATAGCGCTATGTCCGCCTCATATACGAGAAGCGTCGCATCATATTGACAGAAAGATGGCGCTACGTCCGCCTGATTGACGAGAAGCGTCATCGTTCGTATTTCAAGTAGAAGAAAATTATTTATCTTGTTGAAGGACAGATGGTGCTATATATATACATATGTATATAGATAGATTGAAAATAGGCAAGCATAAAATAGGGGGTTGATGAGTGGGGAGAACGGTTACCCGATATAAGAATATAGCTTTAATATACATTGGGACAACAAAACGAACTTTGGAGACAAGAATGAGTAAGCATAATAAAACAGAGAGAATCAACAGCGTTATCACAACATATATTCAATACGGGACATACAGCAGATTTTGATAATGTCAAAATATTTGATAAAGAAAATAATATGAGGAAAAGATATAATATACATATGTTCAATTCAAAAGCTCGTATTAACGTCATATGTGTTGTCTAATCGTATAATTATACAATATTGTATTTTTGTTGTTGGTAATTTTCATACAAAAATATGTTAGAATTATACGATTGAATTTTACATATACATATGTACATACTTATGTTTTTCAATTGTTATATTGAGGCCGGGTCTAGGAATATTCTATTTGTTAAATTAATTTGTAAAAATATTTTATATATGTGATAAGTAACACCAGAAAATACATTCTTCTTAATGATAAATATATACTTGATTCATTTCAACTTAATTTTCAAACTTCAAATTCAATGAAAATTGCTTGTCGCTAAAAAATTTATTATATTTTGCGTCAAATTATAATTCCCACACCTGGTTTCATAATTTACGTTTTTCAGTTTCACTTTTCATGTTTTTTTTTTATTTGATAAAAAGAAATTTGTTTTTTGACATAAACTATTTACTCATATGAATTGACAACATTAAACTGACATTTAAAATACGACAAAATAACGATAAAACAAATTTGTCTGTTCACAAGCTCATAAACAAATATCGTCTTTTTTTAAACCATAAGACAGATGACTGAGCTTGTGAATTGAACAATAGAAAGTCTACGAATACAACAAAACATAAACAGAACCATGAACCTAAAAGAAGACACAAATAACATAAATACTAGCTACATTTTTGTAATCAGCAAAATAAACAACGGAAAAAATCCAATTTGACAATGTTTTTAAAAAATCATTTTAATTTTGATCCTATGAAAACTAATATTATTTAGGCTCAAGTTCAGTTTTTATTGAGTTAATGAAAATTCAAAATTACTAAGAGTTTTTTTATGTTGAAAATATTATTACGAGTACATCCAATTAGTTTTTTAGCAGAACGTATCAGTACCGATTTCAAGGCCGCTACACCTCTCATCAGCGTTCAATTGTCCATCTTTACAATTTTTCGTAAAGTGGATACTAATTGGGAAGAATATCAACTATTTAACAAGTTTTCAACAGAAATAGAATACGAGAACTAATTTTTAATTTATTTTATTCTACATTGAAACAGTGCTGGTTAGTTCGAAATTCGCCCATCACTGGTTGGAAATTACTAACAGTCAATACAAACTCATAGTCCGTTATCATTAAAGTATTATACTTTGTAATTTTTTTAACGTTTTTGTTGTTTTTACTCTATATTAGGGAAGTTCACATTTTACTGTGACCCTTGTTATTAGGGTATGTAGCTCGTGCCCAAGCTGAATTAATATACATATTTTATTTATATTATTACGAATAAACGTAATTATTATTCGAATTTATATTGATGTACCTATGAAAAGTAATATTATTTAGGCTCAAGTTCAGTTTTTATTGAATTAATGAAAATTCAAAATTACTAAGAGTTTTTTTTATGTTGAAAATATTATTACATCCAATTAGTTTTTTAGCAGAACGTATCAGTTTCTGATTTCAAGGCCGCTACACCTCTCATCAGCGTTCAATTGTCCATCTTTACAATTTTTCGTAAAGTGGATACTAATTGGGAAGAATATCAACTATTTAGCAAGTTTTCAACAGAAATAGAATACGAGAACTAATTTTTAATTTTCATTTTATTCTAAATTGAAACAGTGCTGGTTAGTACGAAATTCGCCCATCACTGGTTGGAAATTACTAACAATCAATACAAACTCATAGTCCGTTATCATTAAAGTATTATACTTTGTAATTTTTTTAACGTTTTTGTTGTTTTTACTCTATATTAGGGAAGTTCACATTTTACTGTGACCCTTGTTATTAGGGTATGTAGCTCGTGCCCAAGCTGAATTAATATATTTCATTTATATTATTATGAATAAACGTAATTATTATTCGAACTTATATTGATGTACCTATGAAAAGTAATATTATTTAGGCTCAAGTTCAGTTTTTATTGAATTAATGAAAATTAAAAATTACTATATGTAAAACTATATATATAAAACTATTATATGTCAAATTTTTAGACTTAAGATTTAAATACTTGTTGATAATTCATGTAAAGATTCAATAAATAAAAAATACTCCGAAAAAAATATTGAAATTTATTAAGTTAAACGGTTTCCATTATAACCATGACAATCGACAGTAATATTTTATCAGCCAATCAATACGCAACACCAAAGGAAAATCGGTTGAAACGGCACTACATTTGCTCGTAGGTCACATTGAAGGGTCACTTGAGCTTAAGAATTATACTCTGGTGGCCTTCATGGACATTGAGGGCGCCTTTAATAATATCAAGTCGGTTGCTATTATCCGAGCTCTCGCAGAGCTAGGAATAGACCAATCATTATGTCAATTCATTAAGAACATGCTTCAATGCAGAACCATCACATCCACCATGGGGGAAGCGCATATCACCAGGTATGCCCTCAAAGGAAAGTGACAATCAACGTTCTGCGAAAGAAACTGGAGTTCATGTGCGTCAATACTATTGCATATACAGATGATGTGGCAGTGGCAATATCGGGCTTCCATCTTGACACAATTACGCACAGGTTGGAGGATGCACTTAGCGAGGTCAGTAACTGTTTACAGAATGGCCTCAGCGTCAATCCAACCAAAACGGAACTAGTGCTCTTCTCTAGAAGATACAAAACTCCCAATTTCACTTTACCCAAAGTAAATGGCACTACACTAGCCCTATCGGATAAGGCCAAATTTTTAAGCATTATCCTTGATAACAAATTAACATGGAGAGACAATCTTCATGCTCGTGCAACAAAAGCCTTAGCGGCATTATATGTTAGCAGGGAAGCCATTGGTTCCTCCTGGGGTATAAGTTCTAAAGGGATTAATTGGATATTTGAAACAGTTACCAAACCAACACTTTTCTACGGTATAGCAATCTGGTGGAAAGCACTAGACTTGGCAACAAACCGAAAGCGAATTGAGAAAACTCTTCGTTTAATGGCAGTCATGATAACTGGTTCCCTTAGAACTACGCCTACAAAGGCTCTTTTCGCTATTCTGGGCTGGCTTCCGGTTGAACTGTTGGCTAGGAAGTTAGCACTACGCACTGTGGTACGACTGAGTACAACTGACGCATGGAAACATCGACCATGGGGTCATGCTAGCATTGTAGAGACCATTGGAATTATCCCTGATCTCATTGAATATTGCATTCCAAAACCATGCTTTAATAGAGTATTTAACTACTCTTTATCGCATTGGGCCCTACGAGTGTTCACGGATGGCTCAAAACGGGGCTCCAGGATTGGCGGGGGTGTCTTCATTGAGGAATTCGGGATCAGGATTTCCTTCAGGCACCCGGACGAATGTAGCAACTTACAAGCTGAAATATCCGCCATCAAAAAGGCAACAAATTGGCTACGTTACTATCAGATAAAAAGCAGAGTTATTCAATTCATAAGCGCCAGAAAACCGGCAATAATTGCACTTTCGGGTGTGTATAGAACATCCCTTTTTACCCTGGAATATAGGAAGTCACTTAATACAGTGGCTAATCATTCTAGTGTTACCATTATATGGATACGGGGACACGGGGAAAACATAGGTAGCTTCATCGCTGACAATCTGGCCAGAAGAGGCACAGAGCTAGAGGCTGTTGATGTTGACAACTTCTGTGTCCGTCCGCTCTTGGCCTTGCTAGAAGCGAATTGATGAAGCTCTTATGCAGATGGCACAAGCCAGATGGTTTAATGAGCAAACCTGCACCACAGCAGGAACATTATGGCCTCGCCTAGATGTCAACAGAACCAAAAATCTGTTAAAATTCCCCAAAACGCAATTGCGCAATCTTGTGGTCACAATCACGGAAGTTTCGGAACTCGGTAGCCTTATAGCCTTTTTCCACTACGCAACATCTAACATCTACCATCAATTTGAGAAGATGTTAACATCTTCCCATAAGAAATACACAGTACTAAAAGTCAACATCTTTAAAAGATGTTCCTATATCATTTTGTTCCAATCAACATCTTCCGATAATTTTAATGTCATCTCTAGCAAAATGACAGATACATACATATTGATAGTTTCATTTTTTGTGAATGACATACATACATGACATATGTACATGAATGACATACATACATAAATTATCTTCATATTCATCTTTCATAATGGATCGCAAATTTTCTGCATTAACAATTGTGTTTGTTCTTGTAAAGCATGAACGAGTCCAATTATTAATGTTTCTTCAAATTTCATTTTAATTTAACATTTATTTTTTTTCCACAAAAAATTATGCTGTAAGTATTTTTATATTTTTGACAGCTGAGAAGATGGTAGATGTTAGATGTTGCCAACGGAAACGCAAGTTTCACATTTTCAACAAATTCCATTCATTCCTCTAAAATGTATGCTAGTGGAAAAAGGCTATTAGCTCCTTTATCAGGAGCAGTGGATGGTTCGCCCAATAGCGGGCTTGACATCTTGCCCGTTTCTCTGCAAGTCTCACCCATTGCTTCGACTTTTCCCACCTGTTTTCTCTGTCCCTCTCTTACCTACTCTTCTTTAGACTCTTCTAATCTCCCTTTCTCTAATGCTAATGCAGCCTGCTGTTGTGAATGTAAGGAGTAGTATATTTTTATTCTGCCTATAAATGTGCCGGCGCTTAATAACGCCACTGGCCTATTTTATTCTAGGCAGATGAATGCCTGTTTATGTTTAAGTTTTTCTTAAAGCAGTTGAATGCTTTATCAGGAAAAACATAAGCTGATTCAAAGGCTAAGTAATAATTAATGGCTCGATTATGGATAGCAACCGAACTTCAGTTGGGTTGCCAGCTGGCAACTAAAAATTTGTGGTTGCCTAAATAGCAACTGAAACTGGAAGCTCTCAGTTGCCATCCGTAATACAATTTTCAGCAACTGACAACGCAACTGGAGTTCGGTTGCCATCCATAATCTACCCATATATTTATTTTCTAAAAATTCGCTTCTTATATACTAAATTAACGGTAACTTAATACTACAAAATCATCTATCTATATATATAAAACTGGTGTAAAAAATGTATAGTAATTCATAAAATGAGAACGGCTGGGCCGATTTCTGTAAAATTTTTTGTCAGTTGTTCGTATTTTCAAGGAGTAGGTTTTTACGTATAATACAATCCCTCCGGAAAAGTTGGAAAATTGGAAAAATCGAAAACATCGAAAATCGAGTTTTAGTATGAAATTTTGTGTGAAATTATTCCTTAATGGCTTTCCAAATCAAAAAATAGAAAGTTCTTAGTGTAAATCATGGAAAATTGCGGAATGCGGAAAATTGGAAAATCTCTCCGCAAAAGTCGGAAAACTGGAAAAATCGAAAATTGATTTTTTGTATGAAATTTTGTGTGCAATTATTCCTTAATTATTTTTCTATATTTCTGTGGTCTTCCGCTCTTGGCCTGCTGGAGGCGAATCGAGAAAGCCCTTATGCAAGAGGCACAAACAAGATGGTTTAATGAACCATCCTGCACCACAGCAAGGACCCTATGGCCTTGCATTGATATCAACAGAACCAAAAATCTGCTGAACTTTCCAAAACCGCAATTGCGCAATCTTGTGGCCACGGTCACGGGACACTGCACCTTCGGAACCCATGCCAGACGCATGGGTCTACCATACAATGAGTATTGCTCCAGCTGCAATGACGAGGAAGAAGAAGAAAGCATCGCACACCTTCTATGGCTCTGCCCAGCTATGGAGGATCACCGCCTCCGCTTTCTAGGCAGCAGATCCTTCAGTACCTTCTCCGAGCTCTCAAATACGGAACTCGGTTGTCTTAGCTCCTTCATCAGGAGCAGTGGATGGTTCGCCCAATAGGGGGCTCGACATCCTGGCTGTTCTGCAAGACAACTCCTTGCTTTGGTTTTTCCCACCTGTTTCTGCTTTCTACTCTTCTCTTGCTTTTCTATGGTCTTCCCTCATCTACTCTTCTTCCGACTCTTCTAATCTTCTTTCCTCCATCACTCGTCTTCACTACAGGTAGCACAATGGGACCATATCAGGACCCAAGTGAGCTGGAATCTAATCTTCCATTTACCAGCAGCCTGCTAACCTAACCTAACCTTCCTTAATTATACGTTGACTTAGACTTTGCGCAATCTGACAGGTGTCATTTGGCATTGTAATTTCCTACAGTAAATGTGCTATTTTTCTTGCTGCAATTTATACGAGTTTTGTGTATTGTCAAACTGATTCCGGATAGTCGTACATCACGCATTCACGTAAAAGCATTACAATCAATTGAAATTCAGTGCAATATTTATCAAAAAAATCGAAAATAGATTTTTTGTATGGAATTTTGTGTGGAATTATTCCTTAATGGCTTTTCAAATGAAAATTGCGGAAAAATGTGAAAAAATCTAATTTTTATTTCCCTAAGTTTTTTATTTATCGGGCTTCTTTTTTTATCACACGTTTTGAGCTCGATTATACGGATTTTTTTCCGTTCGTTTCGTTATTCGTACTGTAGTGACAACACGATTCCCTTCGTACTGTGGATGGTTTGCTATGCGCCACTTTTCGGGAGGCTTTCCAAGGTTTGAATTTGCTCGAAAACGATTCACATTGGGACTTAACGCTCGCCGATGCAATTGTTTCTGCGCCAGCGAATCAAATTCGTACATTGTTTGCGATCATCATAGCCACATATCATCCATCGAACCCAACCGCATTGTTTGACAAATACAAGGACGATATGGCTGACGAAATCTTGCACAGAGTTCGCACGGCAACTTTGAATTTCGATCTTGAAATTAACGAAGAGATACGCAACGAAGTTTTAGTTCTGGTCGAAGACATGTGCTTGCTCATGTGCGGCAGTCTGCTGTCTACATTAGGATTGCCAGCGCCCAATCGTTTGATCCACGATGCATTCAATTCCGAATTGCAACGGGAGCAAGCCTATGATCGAGCAGAAGAACGTGTACGATTCGCTGTTGAAGGTTGTTGACGATGGAACGGGAGGCATTTACTTTCTCGATGCTCCCGGTGGGACAGGCAAGACATTCGTCATTTTGTCCAACACATTCCTCATTTGTCAACACGGTCAAGATCAAAAAATGCGTTGGATGTTGCATCTTCTGGAATTGCTGCCACATTGTTGGAAGGCGGTCGTACTGCACATTCCGCTTTGAAGCTGCCGATGAATCTTCTCACAGTTGACAAGCCAACGTGCCCAATAACCAAGAATTCGGCGACAGGCAAATTGATGCGCGAATGCAAAATCATCATTTAGGATGAATGCACGATGGCGCATAAACGAGCTTTGGAGGCAGTTGACCGAACAATGAAGGATTTACGAGGTGATTTAAGACGATTTGGTGGGGCTTTAATATTGCTCTCCGGAGATTTTCGTCATTCCCAAATCTTCTGCTGCGGATGAAATTAACGCGTGCCTGAAGTCGTCGTCTTTGTGGCGGCATGTCCAGAAGTTGCAATTGACCACAAACATGAGAGTCGCGTTGCAGAACGACCCATCGGCTGCTGAATTCTCGAGAAAACTGCTGGAGCTTGGTAACAACCAAATTCCTGTTGATGTTTCGACTGGATTGATATCATTCCCTGAAAGTATTTGTGAATTCACATCGTCCAAGGAGGAACTCATCAGCAAAGTGTTCCCCGGCATTGCACAAAATTACAAAAATCTCGATTGGATTGGTGAACGGGCAATACTAGCAGCGAAGAATAAGGACGTCGCACAGTGGCGCCCGTAGAGCAAACGTGGTTGCAAAATAAAATTTTCATGAGCGCCCACGAAGTTTTGAATAAACCCATGTTATAGGAAACTTTTCAACGATTTCAAATATGCCACTCTTAATAATATCACATTTTTAGTTTAGAAGATATAACCGTTCAAAGGTGACCGACTTTCGGTTTTCAAAAAAAAACACACAATTTTTAGTCAATTTGTTGCGATTTCAGGTGTAATATCACGAAAAATAGGTAACGAATCGCCATATTTTTTGTTTGTATTGATTGATGTATTTATTAAATGTATAATGATAAAAAAAATTAACTGTTTGCTTTGTGTTTCTCCTGGTAAATCACTATTTAAAAACTATCCGTTTTTTCACTATTTTTCAACTTTGACGGAAAATAAAAAAATCTATATTTTTCTATATTTGCAAAACCTGTTCTTTGATTATTTCTTTACATAATTCAAAAGGTTTTATCTGCTTGTACGTGCCCGTTTGGCTTCTAGAGGTAAAAAAGGTTAAAAAGACATGGTTGCAGAAATTGTATGGCGTCCATCCCTTATATGTTTTGACTGACAGTAGTTTCTTTTAGTAGTAAATTTTTGTTTAATTTTTTTTTTATTTAGTAGTAAATTTTTAGGCATGGTAGCATAAGCCAAAATAAGCATAATGCCTGGATTTGTCTACGACTGAAAGTTGGCGCAACAATTACTGAAACCATTAAACAATTTAAGTACTGAAAACAAGGCGTTGAACAATTTAAAATTATTTGAACTGTTTAGAAAGTCAACCACACCAAAATTTTTCACGGAAGCTGCTTTAGAAGAACTTGATAGCTTATACGGAAATATTGAGAGAAGCGAAATTATAAAAAATAATTTTTATCTGATATATGCAAATATTAAAGCAAAATGGGTGATATCTAATCGAACCATTCAGAACTTCAACTCCAAATACGAGGACTGGCTTAATGAAGACACCATCCTGGCTATATTGGCAGTAGATAAACCACATCAACCAGAGGAGCAAAAGGAAGGCCAAAAAAAAGTATTGAGGAGTTTTCAATTTTCACAAGAAAGAGGAAACTTGCCGATGCCACCAATGACTTGACCACGAAGCATTTATCGGACGCGCTAGCTATTAAATATACAAAGGATAGTGAAAGAGTTATGTCTCAGATAACCAAATCTGTTGCTGATGCAAGCCCACTGCGACTAAAAAGGATTTGTGATGAATATTTTACAGAAAATTGAAAAAATAATTTAAAAAAAAAAATATTATTTTTTTAATTTGTTGGGTAATAATTTAAAACATAAAACCCTAAAGAAAAAAAATAAAAACAATTTAAAAATGTAAAAATAATTTTTTTTAGTTACCATAAAATGGATTTTTCTACTAATTTTAACTTTGATAACCCATAAGCAGGCCCTTACAAAGCGTAGCACCCTTTCCAAACGCTCATTTCATAGGCTGAACAGTTATCTATCATATGCTGCTTAAACTGTTTAATTATCTTATTCGGTTCAAAAGATATGATTTTTGCAACGAAAAAACTCAAATAGCGCCACTGTGCGTCGATAGCTTAAACTTAATTATTCAAAGTCAAATCGAAAGACAACTGCATACGTACAAATCTGTTGACTGCGTGACCGACGAAAATGAAGCGACCAACTACCCGACGGAATTTTTGAACTCGCTTGATGTACCAGGGACTCCGCCGCATAATTTACAGCTGAAGGTGGGATGGATCATAATCATGTTGCGGAATCTCAATCCTCCAAAATTGTGCAACGGTACGCGGTTGACCGTCAAAAACCTAATGAACAATGTGATTCAGGCGACAATCATCAAGGGCAAATTCAAAGGAGAGGAAGTCCTTATCACACGAATTCCCATTATTCCATGACCTTCCATTCCAATTCAAGCGGATTCAGTTTCCCGTTCGATTGGCATATGCGATGACAATCAATAAATCGCAAGGCCAATCACTAGAAGTCTGTGGGATTAATCTCGAATTTCCCTGTTTTTCGCACGGTCAGCTGTACGTTGCATGTTCGCGTGTTGGGAAACCGTCTTCGTTATTTATTTTTGCGCCGGAAAACAAATCGAAAAACATTGTTCATCAAATCGTTCTCTACTGATTCCATTCAAATAAATCACATTGAAAATTTAAATATTTGTGTTGTATTATTACTCTAAAGTTTGTCTGAAGGCTTAAAATTTGGGGCGAGGCGAAGTTCGCCGGGTTTGCTAGTTTATTACAAATTTCAAATAAAAGTTCCAATACCAACAATTGAGTGAAAAGTATATGTAGTTGTTGCAATTAATATTAATAATTCCCATCGTGTGTAAATGTAATTATAGTACAGTAGTGGTAATAATTATAGCAAAATATATTATCTAGTGAATACACTACACTGCTAGCCTAACCTAACCTAACAGTTTCCAATTATATTGGATTCTATGACATTTTCTATGAGTATTGTATTAAACGGTTTAACGTAATAAACACAAGTCTAAATCAAAAGGATTTTCATTAGTATTCAGTGGTTACTTGCATTATTTAATATGTCGTTCCAAATAAATAAAAATAAATATTATTCAGTTGAATTTTTACTTATTTTTATTGATTTTGCGTTTTAATATTCCTATAGATCGCAAATATTGTACAATAAATGGTGTTGCTCCTAGAGTTAAACTTATTCGAACTGGTGCAAATATTTTATGTACAGCATATGCTATAACAAAGTTACTTGCACCTAAAGCAATATTGTTCTTTAATGCTGTTGGTGCTAAATCCAAATTTTCGAGCACTTCTATCAAATCTATTCCACTGAAAAGAGAGAAAAAAAAAATTATTTAATTAAATATAACATTTCAACAATCTACTTATTTGCAATATTTACAAAAATTAAAAAAGCAATATACGTTATATGAAATATTTAAACCATGGTAAGCTAAAATTTTCATATCCAGAAACCGTAACATATTTATGTGTTTTCACTCACAGTTCAGACAATATTCGTTTAAAAATATTAAGTTTTAACTTTTTTATCTAACTCTGCTGTTTTGCAAATGGAAAAGTATATTTGTTTTCTGATTTGCACAAGCTTTTTCGTAGATATAGAAGAACATTTTGTTATCATTTTTATATGTATATCATTATTTGGGCCTAAAAATTGATGAAGTTTGGAAGAGAAACTAAAAGCAAAGAAGATGTTCTTCTGGAAACTGCGACTTCCCCAAAAAATTATGGATTGAAAATATCTTTTTTTCATTTTCACATATTCGTCTCTTTTTTATACAAGAACAGATCGTAACACAAACAGTCTGCAAACTATTTGCAGAAAATATCTTCATCAATTTTAAAACTTCATTATACATACAAGGTGTCCGCCGGGAAGGTATACTACTTTGTTTGTTTATAATTTTTGATTTAATGAAAGAGAATGGATCTCATATTGATAAATGTTTTATATGTAAAGTAATATTATCAGGCTCAAGTTCAGTTTTATTGAATTAATGAAAATTCAAAATTACTAAGAGTTTTTGGCTTAAATGCAGTTTAGTGAAGCTTCACCAAATTAAATAAAAATTAGCCTATGTGATAGAAAATTAAAAAATAAGAAGAAAAAATTAAATAAAAAAGTTGGCGGCAACGCATAGTTTACGAGTTATTGGCCTCTGAAGTTTTCATAATATGTGCGATTTCCCTTTGCATTTCTCAACGTACTTTAGTGAAGTTACACCAAATAAAATAAAAATTAGCCTATGTGATAGAAAATCAAAAAATAAGAAGAAAATATAAAATAAAAAAGTTGGCGGCAACGCATAGTTTTCGAGTTATTGGCCTCTGAAGTTTTCATATAAAGCTATGAAGAAAATCTAGTCTATATACCGCCGTGTCGGGATATACCATGGTGGAGAAAATCATTAAGCCCGGCCGAAGGCCGGCTATGCAAAAATTCTATTCTATATACCGCCGTGTCGGGATATACCATGGTGGAGAAAATTATTGAGCCCGGCCGAAGGCCGGCTATGTGGGCAAACTTTACAATTAAAAATAAACTTCTTCTTAATTATTAATACGTTTTATTAAATAAATATATTTACGTAATGCATAATTTAATTTTGAATTCAAATATTATTCGCTTTCTATCACATAGGCTAATTTTTATTTTATTTGGTGTAACTTCACTAAAGTACGTTGAGAAATGCAAAGGGAAATCGCACATATATATGAAAACTTCAGAGGCCAATAACTCGAAAACTATGCGTTGCCGCCAACTTTTTTATTTGATATTTTCTTCTTATTTTTTGATTTTCTATCACATAGGCTAATTTTTATTTAATTTGGTGAAGCTTCACTAAAGTGCATTTGTTCCGAATATCAACTATTTAACCAGTTTTCAACAGAAATAGAATATGAGAATTAATTTTTAATTCAATTTTTATTATACACTGAAACAGTGCTGGTTAGTACGAAATTCCCTCATCATGTATACATACAGTGATAAATGTTTTATTTAATGTCGGCAATTATTTATGGAATACAATATCAATAAATGTCCGCCACTGTTAGGCTCACAAATGCGAGCCCTTTTGAGCACATTTTTCATTACATTCTCACACTTTTCACGCCGTCACCGTCACTCATGATTTTTTCATGAAAATCGGGGTTGTCATGGGCGAGCTGTAACATCCTATTGGCATATGTACGGCGCCGTAAATGGTATTGTGAAAGAAGCTCTTGTGTCAACTGAATCTTAAATGGAAACAAATACAAATCCTTGTGCAAAATTGTGGCCAAAGTTGTTCTTTGAAGACCAAGCTCCTGAGCACGGCGTCGAATTAAGGTTGATGGATAGTTTTGAACACTTTCTTGAGCAGCAGTAATGTTTTCTGCCGATCTTGCAGTACGTTGTGGTCCATTCTTGTGCCTATCACCTACAGACCTTCTTTCTTCGAAATCATTCACTACACAATAAATAGTGCGTTTTGTTGGCATGTTGTTTCTCCCAAAAATTTCACGTAGATTTCTCATCGTCACAGTAATCGATGATTGATTTTGATAAAATGTTTAAAGGATTAAAACACATTGGTTTATCGAATATTTTTCCATAACAAATTTTCCACGTGTCTACTTCACGACTGCCAAATATGAACACTCAAGACCCGGTGTGTCTACATGAGTTCGAGTGCCGTGACAGGAACACTTGCTATATGAACAATCAGGCTGAATGACTAAGCTCTCTGATCATTACGTTACTAACATTATCCTATATAAATATCAACAAATAATTTATGTTTGTTTGTGTACATGAATAGTTTTAAAGTTGGATTCTTTTATTGTTTGAAAGGTTTGTTTGCAGTTGTTCCCATAAAGTTGGAAATTCAGAAAATCGGGGGCAAGTTGTTACCGTTATGATGTTCGAGCACAATAAAACCTTTTAGGTCCCTGCCTATCTATATATTTGCCGGCGCTTAAGAACGCCACTGGCTAAAACCTAAGGCAGATGAATGCCTATTTTCCTTTTTTAATGAAAAGCCGATATCAGGCTAAGTTTTTGATTAATTTTATTTTCAAAAAATCAAGTTCTTATATACTACCTTAGCGGTACCTTAAAAGCTACAAAATTTATTTATTAATTAACAATAGTTGTTGTCCTAAGCTACAAACATTCCATTGTTAAGTCCAAGGAATGTACAAAGGAATTTGCATTAGGGTGGTACTTAAAACATAAATAATAATATAATAAAAAAATAATATAATTTAATAATATAATATAATATAACCAAAAAAAAATAATATATAAAATATATAGTACATTACACCCTACCCCTCAAGAAAAATTTTATAAAAATTTTTTTTTTTTTTTTTTTTTTCATAAAATCTAAAAACAATTCATAATTTAATACTTTTTTATATTATTATTATGATATTCTTTTAAGTTATCGAGGACAGTGTTTACTCATTTCGTTTCAACTACTCTAAACGGACCACTATACGGAGCTTGGTTTTTCTTTCTGTTAAAATTTCGAACAAGAACGAAGTCGCCTTTTTTCAAATTTAGAGGATTATTGTTTGTATCTTTTTCTACTCTTTTCTTTTTAGAATTTTCCAAATATTCTTTTGCTTTTGTGAAAGAAAATTTCAAACGTGTTTTTAATTCTTTCGCATAATTATCTGTGTTATATACTGGTTTTGAATCTACTATACTGTGGATTATCGCCATACCTTATGACTATCTCTAAATCAGAAACTACTATGCGAGGTTTGTCATATTCTTAACATCTGATGTTGATGTACACTCCCAAATGAAAAGTTCATGACGCTTCTCGTTAGGAATGCAGTTTTCATCATTTTTGTCAATTTGTTGTTCCAATGTCTTCTTCATGTTGCGTGTTATGGCCAATATATTGTGTTGATTGTTTTCTGTATTTTGTGGGATCAGAGTTTTCAATGTATCTGTATCTATGACTATTCTTGACAATGCATCGGCAGTTGTATTCATCTTGCCCTTTTTGTACGATATCTCAAAATCATAATCGCTTAAATCAAGTCTTATCCGAGTCATTTTGGACGACGGATTTTTATGTGTAAATAATGACACTAATGGTCCTTGGTCTGTAACCACGTAAAATTTTTTACCGTAAAGATAAGGTCGGAAGAAATTTTTTGCCCAATGAATGGCTAACAATTCCTTTTCTATGACGGATATATTCATGTCGTGCTTTGATAACGTTTTACTTGCATGTGATATTGGCAAGTCCGATCCGATCTCTCCTTGTGGGAGGACTGCACCCAGTGCAAAATTAGATGCATCTGTGGTAACAATAAATGGTTTTTCAAAATCAGGGTATTGTAGAATAGGGGGTTTCAGCAGTTTAGATTTTAGTGTTTCGAATGATTTCTGATAATTCTCATCCCATACGAATGGTTTGTTCCTTTTTAACAATTGGTTTAAGTTTCTTGCTGTATCAGCGAAATCTTTGACAAAGCGCTTATAGTAATTGCAGAATGCGATGAATCTTCTAACGTCATCTGCATTTTTTGGTATAGGATAATTTTCAATTACGATATTTTTCTTGGGGTCAGTTCGTATACCTTTATTGGTTATTAGGTGACCTAAATAAACTACTTCAGTCTTCAAAAAACAACATTTGCTTGTGTTTAATTTTAGATTGTATTGTTTCAAACGTTCAAAAACTTTTTCCAAATTACTGTGGTGATGCTTTATGTTACATCCAAACACGATTATATCGTCTACATAAAGAAATGCTTCTGCACTTAAGCTGCTCAATGCTATCGTCAGCATACGCTGGAAGCTATTGGAAGATATTTTAAGACCAAATGGTAATCTCGTAAACTGAAAGCGACCATTTCTTGTCGAAAACGAAGTCAAAGGTCTTGAATCTTTGTCTAAACCAATCTGGTGGAATGAACTAGTCATATCTAGAGTTGAAAAATATTTTGCTCTACCTAACTTGTCTAACACGTTCTCCAATCTGGTCAACGGGAACTTATCGTTCACTATTTTCTGATTCAACTTTCGGAAATCTACTACTATTCGCCATTTACGTTTGTCATCTGTAGACTTTTTGGGTACGACTAGCAATGGTGAATTGTAAGGGCTTACTGAATGTTCAATAATTCCATCCTTCACTAACTTATCGACTTGTTCATTGATCTCTACCATTTGCGTCTCAGGCAATCTATATGGTTTGATATATACCGGAGTATTGTCCGTTGTTTGTATGTGTTGTGTATAAAAGTTGTTTACTGTGAGTTTCTTACCTTCAATGTGAAAGATTTCACTGTAATTTGATATAATATCTATCAATGACCGTTTTGCTGGTGGATCTACGAGTATTGACTCGATATTTAGATTTTTCAGAACTTTTACGACTCTATTGTCGTCTGAAGTATTATTACCTGTTCTATACCTCATACTCATCGAAATTTCTTCTTTTTAACTCTATGTTTCTTACTGATCTTCGTTGTTGGTGGTGTTTAAAAATTTAATGTGTTGTTTACCAACCGCGGTCATGATGCTATTCGCAACAAAAACTCCTGAAGCTATCTCTTTGTTAAGCACTATGCTTTCCTTTTCTGTATATATATTAATTGGGACAATTGGCTCAGAACGAGCTGGTATGCAAATATCGGTGTTGTAAACACATTTTGGTGTTATAGGTAGTATGAATTCTTCATTTGGTATGATGAACGTTGTTGTGTATGTCTCAAAATCTATTTTACATTTATATTTATCTAGTAAATCCCTCCCGATGATTCCATCAGTGGGTATTGGGAAATCAGTAGGTACAACGTGAAATTTGTGTTATGGTTATCAAAATTTAAAACTAAACTTGTTGTACCAATACTTTGGATTGTATCTGAAGTTATACCACTTAGTGTCGAAATGGTTGTTATATCTATATCTTTTATTTCGTTGTTTTTACATATTGATATTTCGGCTCCCGTATCTATTCAAAAATTCGCGTTTCCCTTTTTACCTTTGCAACTTATTGTAATTGGATTATTACTCTCTGTAAAAAATGTAAAAAATTTTGGGCTTGAACAAGATGCAGTGTTGTCCTGCCTACCTAGTTTCCCTGTCTGTTGCCTCCTGTATTATTTCTATTGTTATTATTGCCACTGCTATTTCTTTCATAATTTGTTCTAAAACTGTTGCTATTGCCTCTATTGTTTCTTTCAAAATTTCTTTGATTACGATGTGGGTTATATTCTCGACTAATATTGCGAACTGTGTTATCATAATGATTGTTGTCTCTGCTAAAATTACGATTATCATTATTTCTATTATGGTTGTTGGCTTGGCTGTTGTTGAAATTTATATTATTTCTTCGAAAGTTGCCACCATTTCTAACATTTCGATCACTCCTATTATTATTATAATTATTTTGATTGAATCTTCTGTCAATCCTGAAAATATTGTTATTACTATTACTTTGTAAATTTCTTTCTAGAGTTACGCATTTTTCTACTGCCTCATTTAAGGTTTTAGGGCTACTTCCCAACAGTATGTTTTTATATTCATCATTGACTCCCTTCGTAAAAACATTGAGAGCCATTGTATCGCTCATTTTGTAGATGGCGTCTTTCGCTTCTTGTGATGGAGCTTCAGTTGATTTTATATGAAAATCACTAAGTTGCTCTGCGAGTACAGTAATTTTTTCCCTGTACGACGAAATATTCAAAACTCCTTGTCTTGCTGCTCCTAATTCTGTCAATACTTGTTGCAACGTTCTTGGATTAGGGTATGTCTCTATTAAAAGTTTTCTTAAACCCGCAAAAGATGTCGGTCTATTTGCGCGCCCTATCACACTACGAACACTGGCTGTTAGCTTAAAATTGTACACATATTTGACGTATATTTCTCTCTCCTCGTTTCTTATCAAATCGTGTAGCAATTCTGCCTGAACTAGAAAGTCCTCTAAGTGCTCGTATGAACCCTTAAATGTTTGTAAGTTTTTACCAACTACTGATATATCAAAGTGTGCCATTTTTGTTATTTTATTATCAGTGACTAAGGTTTTCACTGATTTAATGTTCAAATTTTTTATGGTATTTAATATTTTTGGGTATAAATCGTTAAATTTTATTGCTAAAGATTGGCTTTCTTGATCCACTAAATTTTTTAAAAGCTCATTAACTTCTTCTTTTATTTCAATCAACCGTGTAAAGGTATAAACACATTCGCCACAGCAGACTACACGAACACACGAACACAAATGCTGCTAGCTACCGTTGTAGCCGTTTAGCCAGCTACTTAATTATTTTGGAAACGACAGATACACAGTAAACAGCTGATCCTGAATTGTTGCAACGATTCATTTATGTATATTACAGTGGTGCATATTCAGCGCTTTTTTAAAGCTGGTTTTTTAAAGTTCGCTGGGGCAAATTGAATACGGCGAATTGAATTCGCCACTCACATCACTTTGTATGGATTCGCTTTGACCGAAAAAAATCATCTCATAGATCTCCTTTGGCTCCGGAGTTACGGGTTCAAAACTTATTTTTTATTGGCCATAACTCCTAGAATATGGAACGGATATAAGCGATGTGGATATCAATCTAAACTTCTCCAAAATACCTTTATACTGGTATACAAATTTTTTAAAACAAGTTACCCATTGCGAGTGAAATTCAATTTTAAAATTTTTTTATCTGACTTTTCACTTTTACAGAGAACTTACCATGCTTTTATTTGGTGTATATTTGCAAGCTGTCACCGATGAAATACGTAAGTTATGCTACTTTAATGATGATTTTAAGAATTTAATAAGTTATTTAGAGCATTTTGAAATGATACCTACATATGTCGTTTATATTCGTTCTATATTGTAGGTCTTAAGATCAATAATATATTGAAGTTTTGAAACCCGTAACTGCGGAATCAAGAGAGAGCGCCGAAAAAATTACAAAAAAATTTTTGTACATATGAAAAGTAATATTATCAGGCTCAAGTTCAGTTTTATTGAATTAATGAAAATTCAAAATTCCTAAGAGTTGTTTTTTGTTGAAAAATATTATTATTTATATCCAATCAGTTTTTAGCAGAACGTATCAGTACTGATTTCAAGGCCGCTACACCTCTCATCAGCGTTCAATTATCCATCTTTACAATTTTCGTAAAGTGGATACTAATTGAGAAGAATATCAACTATTTAACCAGTTTTCAACAGAAATAGAATACGAGAAAAAAAAATACGAGAGCTAAAAACTGACTGGATATAAATAATAATATTTTTTAACATAAAAAACTCTTAGGAATTTTGAATTTTCACTAATTCAATAAACCTGAACATGAGCCTGATAATATTACTTTTCCTATGTACGTCAATATAAGTTCGAATAATGATTACGTTTATTCGTAATAATAATAATATAAAAATAAAAAAAAAAATTTTAGGTAAAAAATTATAGCCCTGTGAGTTTTTTTAATTTTTAACAATGTTGGTATTTTTGACTCAAGTCAATAAAGCTAATAAAAATTCTTGATGCATATATCTTATAACATTTCAATTTTGTTATTTTCTTTTTTATTGTACAATAAAAAATATTTCTAATCACTAATTTGCTTTACAAACTTTATTATATTGTCAACACTGTTTTGGTTTTGTGGCCATCAGAAATAGAAATTAGTTTAATTTGACTACACGACAAAAGTAGCATGGACAAAAACCTTTTGCCGTGTTGCCTTGCTGTCTTCAATATAATCATTCTCATATGCACACATGTATTCTAATTTTGACAGGTGGTAGACGGTAGTCTGCTGTGGCGAATGTGTTTAATGCTATAATTTTTCTTCTTTGTACTCTGCGGAGTAAACTCTATCCTTACTTTTTTTTATATTTTTATCTAACTTCTCTATTTCAATATAATATTTCTTTATTTTATCCATAAAAATAATTGGATTTACGATATTGTTCTAATTTGGCAAATTATAATCTTAGTGCTTTATAATTTTGTTTGTATGTGGCAACGCTATCACATATATGTTGCCCTCTACCGGTAAAATTTTTTTCTTTACTTATATATTTGCTAACATTCATTTGTGCATATTATGCTTCTTCTTGCTTACTTATATTTTGCTTTGTATTACTTTCGTGTTTTAGTGCTTTTCTTTTTAAATATAAAATGCTATTTTATATATAAAAAAATGTGTAAATAAAAATGTATATATATATATATATATATATATATATATATATATATATATATATATATATATATATATATATATATATATATTATTGTTTGTTAAACATGTTTCAGTTTCCCCAGGTGGACATTCGGCGTGTGTCTCAACATATTTAAAAGCAACGAGTGCATACCTGAATATCTCGTGTTGTTTATATGACCACGCTCGAAATATGTTAACAATGTCTACCTAATATTTCTCTGATTATAAACATTTACGAACTTTAGCCTGTATAAATATTAACAAATATTAATAAAAAACAGTTCGTAGTAATTTAATAAATTACAATCATATACATATACAAAAAAGCAAGGGCCTGTGCCAATTACATGTTCAAAACGAACATTAATAAAAAAATATATGTACTTAGGTTTAAAAATCAAAGCAAAAAAGTTTTTCTTAAGTAGAACAAAAATCAGGAGAGTGGGCATTGTAGGATATAATTCGCTGGCAACACTGTAATCTTTAATATATGAAAATAAATAAAAAACAAAACAAAAATTTCCCAGGTAGTATCCATTAACTAGAGATAGGTTGCGTATCCCAGCAAACAATTTTCGGAGCGCTCCTAAATATGATTCTTAAAAGACTCCTTTTGCTGAGGGTTTTATGATTACCCTCCTAATTTATGAGCATTTATGATTGAAACCTGCAGAATTCAGAACTCCGAAAAGACTCATTTTTATGAGCAATTTAGGAGCACACTCCTAGAAAGCTCTTATTTATGAGGGTTTTTTGAGGGGCAACGGTAGTTTGTTGTCTTTTTACTTGATAATTTCAAAATTTTGCGTTTGTCTGTCATTATTGTGATCATTTTGCGCTGTTCGGTTGTGCTTTTGATAAAATCTTTAAGAACTTGTGGAAAAAGTAATGTTATTTCTGAGGCGTTCAGCACAAATAATTAAATAAATAAATAATAAATTAATGAGTGGGTTATCTTATGCAACGAGTATGTTGCAAAATGCAACAACAGTATTGCCGCAAAATTTAGTTCTACAAAGAAGTAATACAGGTAAAAAAGGGTTTTATTTAAAATTTGATTAAGATTTTAATCTGGAAAATCATTTTACAGATCCATTTCAGCAAATTCTGGCACAAACCAATGAAATCGCAAAGGACGTAAAATTATTAATAAATGAAAACCGAGTTAAGTAAAGCTGAATTCTCATTTCATGTCATCACACAAATAGAGTTTATTAATGGCTATTTTATTATTTATTTTCAGAATTAAAAGAACGAGTTCTAGCATTGGAGGAGGAAAATATTCGCGTTCACACGCGTCTTTTATCCGAAATAACCTCGCAGCGAAGACTTTTCCAAGAGAGCAAAACATTAACAATTCTACCTAAAAAAACATTTGAAACGATGTCGGTGTCAAGTTTATATTTAAAACTAAAGAAATGTACAAATTTGGAATAATAAATTATTTCGATGCACAAAACATATATTAATAAAACTTTTCCATTAAAAGCTAAAAAGCACAAATTCACAAATAAAATGAATACCCTAATTTCAAGAAAAAGAAACAGTCATATATCGCCCTTTTTTCTCCGAAATCCCTCTTTTATGACTCTTTTAAGAGGCTGTTATGATTGATTTGTGAGCAAAAAGGCTCACAATTTTTCATACAAATCGTTAAATTTAAGAGTCATAAAACGCTCATATTCAGTACAAAATTTTTTGACGGTTTCATAGGAAAACACGCTCATATCTGAGGGTTTTATGAGCTTTTTTCTGAGAGTTTTGCTCATAAAAAGGAGTCCTAAAAGACTCTTTTAGGGCTCATATTGTTTGCTGGGATTCTATTTGTATTTGTGATTGTGTATAATTAGAGTATGTAATGACGTTCAACGAAGCTACCTAACAAGTAGTGAAAGCATTTGCACATGAATACTGACGAGGTTTAGTGGCTTCTACCGAAAACAACTTTTGTTCTATTCAGCCAATGCTGTTGAAAAATCTGCAAAAGCGATTTATAAATATTAAATTTTTCCTTTGGTGCTCGAAATATGTTAACAATGTCTACCTAATATTTCTCTGAATATGAACATTTACGAACTTTAGCCTGTATAAATATTAACAAAAAAAAAATTTTAATTCGTCTATGAATAGAGAAGTTATTTGATAATCACTTCTTTACGGTGTAGTGCACCATATATTTTACATATTTTTTTTTGTTTATATTATATTATATTATTAAATTATATTATTTGTTTATTATATTATTATTTATGTTTTAAGTACCACCCTAATGCAAATTCCTTTGTACATTCCTTGGAATTAACAATGGAATGTTTGTAGCTTAGGACAACAAATATTTTAATTAATAAATAAATTTTGTAGCTTTTAAGGTACCGCTAAGGTAGTATATAAGAACTTGATTTTTTGAAAATAAAATTAATCAAAAACTTAGCCTGATATCGGCTTTTCATTAAAAAAGGAAAATAGGCATTCATCTGCCTTAGGTTTTAGCCAGTGGCGTTCTTAAGCGCCGGCAAATATATAGATAGGCAGGGACCTAAAAGGTTTTATTGTGCTCGAACATCATATGGCGATCCTGCCAGACAAAACCAAAAACACAACACCCGTAGAGGAGTACATTCCGGGCGGTGGATCGAAGGAGGAACCACCAGAATATAAGGCGACACCGGCAGAGGCAGGCCCCAAAAGACTCTCAATAGAGGAATATAAGCAGAGGCAAAACAAAAGAAAGGAAGAAAAACTCACCCATATCCCACCTACGGCCAAACCTAGACATAAAAGAGGAGGTGCGCAGGTGCGCATAAGAAGGAGGTTTGCAGCTTTAAGGGCCACATTAAACAGCGACCCACCACCATCCTGGGAGGTGTCTTCAGAGCTGTGGCTGCAGGTTGCGGTGTTAGAAGCCTTACAAGCCAAATTTAAAAAAAATAAATAAAAATGAATAACACAAAATATATATTAACAAAATTTTAAATTAACAAAAACAGAATGAAATAAAAAACACGAACATTTATAAATATATATATATATATATATAAATTTTTATTTACACATTTTTTTATATTTAAAATAGCATTTTATATTTAAAAAGAAAAGCACTAAAACACGAAAGTAATACAAAGCAAAATATAAGTAAGCAAGAAGAAGCATAATATGCACAAATGAATGTTAGCAAAAAAATAAATAAAGAAAAAAATTTTACCGGTAGAGGGCAACATATATGTGATAGCGTTGCTATATACAAACAAAATTATAAAGCACTAAGATTATAATTTGCCAAATTAGAACAAAATCGTAAATCCAATTATTTTTATGGATAAAATAGAGAAATATTATATTGAAATAGAGAAGTTAGATAAAAATATAAAAAAAAGTAAGGATAGAGTTTACTCCGCAGAGTACAAAGAAGAAAAATTATCACGGTTGATTGAAATAAAAGAAGAAGTTAATGAGCATTTAAAAAATTTAGAGGATCAAGAAAGCAAATCTTTAGCAATAAAATTTAACGATTTATACCCAAAAATTTTAAATACCATAAAAAATTTGAACATTAAATCAGTGAAAACTTTAGTCACTGATAATAAAATAACAAAAATGGCACACTTTGATATATCAGTAGTTGTCCTATAAACAACACGAGATATTCAGGTATGCACTCGTTGCTTTTAAATATGTTGAGACACACGCCGAATGTCCACCTTGGGAAAACATGTTTAACAAACAATTATATATATATATATACTTTTTACACTTATGTTAAGATACTCCTAAGCTTTATTCTCATAGTTAGCATATATGACGATGCAACTTAGTTTCAGAATTAATTAAGAAACAGTTAATTATAAAAATTTCATTGTAAGAAGCTCCTCGTTGAGCTCTACGATATTAATAAAAATTATTAGGAACACCAAGTTGAGCTCTAAATAAAATAACAAATAAAGAACACAAATAAATCCTTTTATTTTACAAACTAAAGAACGACCATGTATTCAATGACCCGTTTGATAAAGCTAACCTTCTGGTTGAAATGTTCATAAGAAATTCCCACTTTTCGGATGGCAGTAAACTACTACCTGATGTTAAAAGAATATCTGTAACAAGCCAAAAATATTTTTTTCGAGAACGTGCACTGAAAAAGGTTTTAGCAGAGTCAGGAACAGTGCTTTTCTACGTTAGCATGTCCATAAGAATGCCTGTTCAGAACTTTGTACCATGCTGGTGAATTTCCAAAGTGTTGGAAGGTTGCCAATGTAACGCCGGTCTCTAAAAAGAGGGAGACCAACAACCCTGAAAATTACCGGCTTTTTGCAGATGACAGCAGCATCATAGTGATGTAAATAAATAATCGATTTTTATTTTAATCGATTATTTTATTTTTATTGCCGATTTTTTGTAATCGATTTTGTAAACATCGATTTTTATTTAATCGATTATAAGAATTACACATTTTAAACCGATTTTTGTAAATAGTGCCATCTGTGCGACGGATGAAAAAATGTGAGTGATGAAGTTTGCATTTTAGTTTTGAGACTAAAAAATTTTTATTTTTTACTCTTATTCGTGTCGGCCATGAGTTTCACATCCGTGTAAAAGTGAATCTTTTCCGAATATTTTGGTGTCCTGACATTCACTTCCGAACAATTTTTTCGTTTTACTTTCGACTGCACTAAGCTGTGTGAAAGCAAATAGAATCTCATTTATTACACAATAAAACTAATTTAATTTGAAAAAATCTTTTTTGAACTTAAATTTGATATCTTATATACCTAATTCGGAAATAAAAACCAATATATGTTTGATAATAACACATGAAAAAGGAGATTTAAAAAATTCCCACATTAAATATTAAATATTTGTATATGTGAAGAATTCGAATCTGAATTCATAAAACTTGAAAATCGTCCGTTTGTTTATTTTTTTATACTTGTTATCTTAAATAATTTTCACTTGAATAAAATATTCATAAAACATTTTCACTAATACATCGATTAGGTATTTTTCGAATAAACAATCAAAGTATGAACAAAAATCGATTATTTATTTTTTTAAAATCGATTTTGTTCTAAACAAAAATAATCGATTATTGAGTAATCGATTTTTGCGACTCGGGGACACATCCCTACAGCAGCATTAATTTGTATTCATTCAGCAACATGCCAAATCGAGATATCCTGACAATTTCAAATTGGGATTATTCTAATAGCGTAAATTTTAATGCTCGAAAGACCCAAAGTGATATGCTTAGGAACAGATGTATGCCCGGACATGCTGCTCAATCAGTAATTATAGAGGGTATAAATATTGACGAACTAGAAGCTTTTGATGTTCTTGAAATGAAAATTCACTGTGATGTTTGATGGAATGATCTCATTTTTCATGTCGCATTCAAGTGCCTCAGTTTTTTAAGATCTCCTTTATATTTTTACCACCTATATCCGACCAGAAATGGAACACAACTCCCTTGTTATGGGCAGGTACTGCAAAGTCTATTTTAAAGTTACTCGACCGCGTACAATAAAGGGCGGGGAGGCTTATCGGTGTGTTCTATTGAAATCAGCGAACTAGCTCCCGAAAACCGTAGTTTTGCACGTACAACACGCTCTATCATTGAACCGCACTACACATTACAGAGAGAATTCTTACTTTAGCCGAACTGTTAGCATGTGGAATAAACGCCCCGCAGAGGTCTTTCCTATCACCTTCTGTATGTTAAGGTTCAAATGACCACAATAACTACTCCCTTTATCCTCCTTCCCAAAACCCATTTTCCTAGTTCAAATGCAAAGCAAAACACAGGGGGGGGGGGGTCATCCACTAAATGCTGGTACTAATAAAAAAAAACTGAACAAACGCAAAAGAAATTGTGCTGTGTTCAATTCCTTTCTTTGTTGAAGACAACGCCTTATATACATACATATCCCTTTTCTCCTGAAATATAATTGTTCATTACTTACCTATAGTAAAATTAAACGCAATGATATCAGACATTGATATTAATATGAAGTAAATTTCTGAACCCTGAAATAAAATGTAAAACGTCAAGTCGTGTGTTCAGTCCGAACTAGTACTAGTCTATACCTGAATTCGCTACTCGTTGGTTAGCCCATGTGCAATTTAAACGCCTTAGGTCATTTCCGCCTTTACTTGTGAATCTTTAGCAAGCACAGTATAATTATTTAAAGATTAATAGTAGAAAAAGTAAGAAATTGCATTCTACTTGTATTTGAGTCAACGACATAAGGTTGCAAATTAATAATAAGTCGATACCAACAAACTGAAGTTTCAATATTAACTCGCATGTGGAATCCTCTTTTGGCCTTCTCTTGGAGCCTTACAACTTGAGGGAACAATTCCAAATACAAAACCTTGCACACCCCAATACAAAAAAATAAACTCTTCTGGATACATACGAACGAACTACCTGCCTAGATTTCGCTTAAAAAGTTTGCGGAGATTCAGAATTTTATTTGG
Source organism: Lypha dubia (assembly GCA_947311025.1). Classification (NCBI taxonomy): domain Eukaryota; kingdom Metazoa; phylum Arthropoda; class Insecta; order Diptera; family Tachinidae; genus Lypha; species Lypha dubia. The sequence continues at coordinate 77,718,161 of OX371261.1, read as the reverse complement.
ATTGATTATAAGCTTGCAAAAGTTGCAATTAAGAATATATCAAGAAAAAAAAAGAAAGGTCCACCCCCGGTTTCGTCTACTGTAATAAAAATCTAAATTTTCCCTACTTTCCCAATATAAAGTAATTTTATATTCTACAAAGTAAAAGGAGAATACTTTAGATTTTTATGTGTTAATAGTCTTTTCCATATCTACATACATATGTATAATTAGTTGTTATATGTCAATCTCTGGCTTTCAATTTCATTCATTAAAATTTACACTTTTTGTGACGTTTGATTTAATTCATACATACCTACGTATGTGCATACATATATATTTCTTTTATAAAAATTGTTCTTTTAATCATTTTGTTAGTTATCCCGTATTATCTGTTTCTCTGTTTTACCACACAACGTAGTCCACGTTATTCAGTAGTAAACTGCATAATTACTCCTGGTTTAGTTGTGAAGATGTGCAGAGCAAAACAAGAAGCACGTAAAGATTAAGGAAATTTTTGTAAATATAAAAAAAAAAAAAAAAGCATGTAAATATATAAGTATAAAACTTAATATTAAATCCAAAATATCTTAAAAAAAATTAGCTAAATATATACAGGTATATATTTAAACTACGATACTTCAATAAATACAGCAAAGCATAGAAAGGTGTGAAAAAAAAAAATATCATCGACGGAGGAGAAGGCCTTCAATCCCGAACGAGAGACTTAGCCACCACCTAATACATAAACCGCCTGTAAGTAATTCTTATTCATTATTTTCTAACATGACTTTTAATGCATTCATTGATTTGGTTACTTTCCAATAACTTCATTATTAAGTTCTTGGTTATGTAGTTCAACTAGTCAGATCAATAATGTTTTTATATGCACTTACATACCTAAATATATAAATATATATCTGTATATATACATGCATATTTATACATAATATTCTTTATTTTCATTGATAATTTTATTTGAACATTTGACTTGTTTTGTTCGCTTTGATTATAAATTTTCTTTATTATTTATCTTTAGTTTCTTTCGTTATGTATTTTGTTAATATAATAAGTCACAATTATTGCCTTTAGTACTCTTCAGATTTTGTTTGTAAGCTTTTGGTTATTTTTTTTTGATAAATTAATTTGTATTCCACGAAATGTTTACGAATATGAGTGAATAAAAAGAAACTTATAGTTAGTTCGAAACTATTTTAAGCTAAGTTGTTCTGACTTACACATTGGGTCTTCACTAACAGCATTGAAGACATGGTTAGGGTAGGGTATAGAGCAGACATACAATTGGTACTGCTGACTAACGATCTCACCAGGTTTTCGTCTGTTTGCATTTTAGTAGCTATGGTGTTTATTTAGGTTTTCGTTATAGTGTGTACTTTACTTTTTGTTATATCTGGTATATGGGATAGGCTGAACGTGAACACTTTGAACCCTCGACAGACTGAAGCAGCTGGTAGCTAATTAGTACACACAGTCACGTAAGGTCAAATTATACCATCTCCTCCCCCCACATGAAACAGAACCAGGTCCATAACAGAATGGCGCCCAACGTGGGGCCCGACGGAGTCGTGGGTCCCAAAAATTTTTGACATCTTCAGTATTTTTTTTATATATATATGCCATAGCTTTTTCTGCCAGATATATATTTGGATGGCAGTAAGTCAGCTATATGCTAGACTATCTGACCCAGTTATATTATGGCAGCGTATATTGTTTTCGTCCGTCTGAGTATAAAAATTAAATAAAATGGAGTGGTATATTTTGGATAATAGTTAGTCTAAAATACGCATATTTTTGCTAAACCATAAAATGATAACACTGTTGGGAGAGATAATGAGTAAAAGGTTACTTATAGTACTTAATACTTTAGAATAAATTTTTGTTCGGTCTTGTACAGTAATTTTTACATTATGTTAACCCCAAATCATAAACCTGGTGATATAGAGTAGTCTTTTAGGTCAGAACAACACTAAAGTTTTAAAATAGGAGTAGAACCAACTACTTGGATTTATTATATAATTATATAACTGAGAAAGAATATAAACAAGATTTTTATATCAAGACATACTAGTAAACTCAATAGTTTTTTCTGATTTTTTTTCATTAGCGAATATGTCATTACGTCACAGTACTGAAAATCTTAGCGTCTGTACTATTTGTAGGGAGAATATTACTTCCGAGAGCATTCCTTTGAAAACCGCTTGTGGTCACCGTTTTCACAAAGACTGTTTAATAAAGTGGCTTAGACGAAATTCTACATGTCCCCAATGTAGAGCGTTTTGTAATGGTAAAGATTTTGGGATTTCTCAAACTCCAAATAGAGGAGCTAGAACTAGATCTCGAACTAACAACTCAACGAATAATATTACCATTAGGCCTTCAACTGACAATGATTTGACGATATCTCAAATTGAGAATATCAATTTGCCTCAGTCTACTAGCGGTAATAGTCCAAATGGCTTAACTGTACCCGAAAATGTACCCGAAAATAGCGAATTAGAAGGTGCTGTTGGTGGGGAAGATATAAGAATTAGAAATATTGTCTCAGCTGTTATATCAGCTCGCCAAGCCTCTATTTTTAACGAAATTGAAGATCGCGTAACGCGGGCGATAGAAGGTCGTATTGAGTCCGTTTTAACAAATTCTCTTAATAGATTAAATCTTAACGCCACCGATAATAATGAACAAAACCGTATAAATTTTTCTGCTAATAACCAGCCGAATTACGAGTGGCCGCAAGATATGCCTAGACTTTCAAATCCCCCTAGAGCCAGGTCTGTTCACAATAATTCTGAAATACGATTAAATGACTCTATGATCGTAACTAATGCTGGGAAAATTGCTAGTTTAATCAACAATTGGGACATAAAGTTCGATGGCTCCCCCAAACTGTCGGTTGAAAATTTTATATATAGAATTGAATCTTCGGTGTTAGATACCTTAGGTGGTAACTTTAATATTCTATTTATATTCTATTTTATTTGACCTTTTCTTTATATTTATTAGAATGTTTATTTAAGCTATAGGTCTTTTTATTTTAATATATATATTGTTGTTTATTTTCGATATTTCGCTAACAATTTGTTAGCATCTTCAGGAAAATTTTTGTTTTTTAAATTTAAAAAACAAAAATTTTCCTGAAGATGCTAACAAATTGTTAGCGAAATATCGAAAATAAACAACAATATATATATTAAAATAAAAAGACCTATAGCTTAAATAAACATTCTAATAAATTTAATATTCTATGTGAAAATGCGCAATGCTTATTTCTAAATGAAGCCAAAGATTGGTTTTGGAGTTTTCGACGTTCTGTAGAGAGAATAACGTGGCCTTCGTTGTACGAAGCACTCCGAACCAACTTTGAAGAATACAGATCTGATACAGAAATAAAGGAAGACATGCGTAGCAGAAAACAAGGCCTAAATGAATCTTTCGGTGATTATAAAAGTGTTATTTTTAAAATGGCCGAAAGTCTACATACTCCTTTGAGGGAAGAAGAAATGGTAGAGATTCTACAGCGTGGTCTCAGGCCGCGAATACGACAACAATTATTATACGTTCCCATTAATTCTGTAGCTCAATTACGTAAGCTATGCTTGAAAGGCGAAAATTTGCTCAATGAAGTAGCTAAAAATAATGCTGGTCTACCTAACTATAATAGACACATTGGCACACGTAGAAACGTGGCCGAGTTAGAAAATGATATACATGCTGGTGGTGATAGGGAAGTTGTCAGTGAAATTAATATCGATGAAATATCGAAACAATCTAATGACAAAACTATTTGTTGGAATTGCGGTAATGAAGGTCACCGCTATATTGATTGCATGGAACCCAGGACAACGTTTTGTTACGGCTGTGGTGCTCCCGGCACTTATAAGCCAACATGCAGAAACTGTAGTCCGGGAAACGTGAGAAAGAGCGAGGGCTCAAATTACAGCCTTCGCCAAGACCCCATGAGACGAAACAAATAATATTTTCAAAGTTACCTAACTCAAACGAACAACCCTCTACTATTACAAAACTAAAACCGATCATACCATACGAAGTTCGTCTACAATTGTATAACGAAAAAAGGAGAGAAATATTTGGCAATGGTCACAAAGCTTGTCGTTCTTCTATCAGACAGAAAAATTATTGGAACAAGGTAAAGTCAGATCATAAAATTGTTAGTTCTCTAATTAGTTCCAAATCAAATCGAAATGCTGATTTTCGTCCCTATGCACAATTGAGTTTATTAGGTAGAAGCATCTTAGGGCTACTGGACAGTGGAGCCCAAGTTTCTTGCATAGGAGGCTCTCTGGCTAAAGAAATATGCACCATGGCTGATTTTAAGACACATAAGACATTTATAACGACCGCAGATTCCCGACAGCAAATTGTTTATGGCCAGATAAAAACTAAGGTCGTGTTTAGAGATAGATCTGAAGAAATTACTTTTTATGTTGTACCATCGCTGACTCAAGATATCATATTGGGTATAGATTTTTGGAAAATTTTTCAAATAGCTCCAAATATAATTTCCGAAATCGAAGCTAATGTATCGGATAGTGACTACGACATAATTCCCTTGACCAATTTAGAAACATCACGGTTGAAAAGTGTAAAACAACTTTTTCCATCATATGAGAAAGAGGGTTTAGGCAAAACATCCCTTATGGAGCATGTTATAGAATTGGAACCCAATGTTCGACCCATAAAGCAACGATATTTTCCTATTTCCCCTGCTATTGAAAAATTAGTTCACTCTGAAATTGATGAAATGCTTACCCTTGGGGTTATTGAAGAGGCACCAAATAGTCCGTGGTCTAGTCCGGTGGTCTTAGTCCGTAAACCAAATAAAGTTCGGTTATGCTTGGATTCAAGGAAGGTCAATAGCGTAACAATAAAAGATGCCTACCCGTTGCCACATATAGACGGTATCTTGAGCAGATTGCCTAAAGCTCAATACATTAGCTCATTAGATCTCCGTCGAGCATTTTGGCAAATACCCTTGTCAGAAAAATCCAGGGATTTGACTTGCTTTACCGTGCCAAATAGACCACTTTATAGGTATTGCGTAATGCCATTCGGCTTATGTAATGCCCCACAAGCCCTTTGTCGATTAATGGATCGTGTTATACCTGCTGAGATGAAAGATGAAGTTTTTGTATACCTGGATGATTTGTTAATCATTTCAGAAAACTTTGATAGACATATGTCAGCATTGTCCAGGGTCGCATTTGCTTTAAGGGATGCAGGGTTAACAATAAACGTTCAAAAGAGCAAGTTTTGTATAAAAGAGGTAAAATACCTTGGCTATGTGGTTGGCAATGGCACACTTCAAACAGACCCTGAAAAGGTTTCAGCCGTGACTGACTATCCGTCTCCCACATCCGTGAAACAACTCAGGCGTTTCCTTGGCATGGCCGGATGGTACCGTAGGTTTCTTGAAAATTTTGCTTCAATAACTGTACCACTTACAAATCTACTTCAAAAAGGTAAAAACTTTCAATGGACAGAAGAAGCCGAACAAGCATTTCAGTTTCTAAAACAAAAATTGGCTTCAGCTCCTGTGCTAGTAAGTCCAAATTATTCCAAACCCTTTCTACTTCAATGTGACGCCAGTAAACTAGGCGTTGGGGCGGTGCTTACGCAAGTTAATGATGACAACCATGAAATGCCGGTGGCCTTCTTTTCAAAGAAGTTAAACAAAGCGCAGTCTAACTATAGCGTCACGGAGCTAGAATGCTTGGCAGTCATGTTAGCCCTTAAAAGATTCCGGCCATATATTGAGGGCCAGGACTTCACTATCGTTACGGATCATGCAAGCCTTCAGTGGTTGATGAGACAACCTGACCTGTCTGGGCGTCTTGCACGTTGGTCGTTAAAACTGCAAGGTTTTCGATTTAAAATAGAGCATCGTCGAGGTAGTCAAAACGTTGTTCCAGATTGTTTATCAAGGCAAAATTTTGAGGAAATCTCTGATCTAGAAGTTCATCCAATAATTGATTTGGAATCACCATGTTTCGAGTCAAAGGACTACGCTGAATTGCGTCAAAATATTACGAACAATGTACTAAAATTACCCGACTTACGTATTGTAGGAAATAAAATTTATAAAAGGTGTGAGTTTTCAAACGGGAATAACTTGGATGAAATGTTTATATGGAAGTTGTGGGTGCCAAAAGAACTAGTAGAGTCCGTAATAAGCAACTCCCACTCCCCACCCAATAAGTGTCACGGTGGAGTTCATAAGACACTAGAAAGGCTGCGTAGAAACTTTTATTGGACTTCTATGGCTTTTGATGTGAAAGAGTTTATTGCCAATTGTGAAGTTTGTTGTCAAACAAAATCACCAAACATTTCGTCAAGACCTCCAATGTCAGGCAGTTTTCAAGTGCAACGCCCTTTCCAAAATGTTTATGTGGACTTCGTTTTCCTTACCCTAGGTCCAGGAAAGGATATATTGGTGCTATAATTTTAGTAGATAGTTTCACAAAATTTCCTTTTATTAAGCCTATCAGGAAGTTTACGTCAAGCGCTGTTATTGATTTTTTAAAGGAAAATATTTTTCCTATATTTGGCACTACTGAGAACCTATTAAGTGACAACGGAAAGCAATTTAAATGTACACAGTTCGCTAACTTTTTAAAGGAACGTGGCATTCGGCATATATTTATGGCTTTGTACAGCCCTCAAGCTAATGCCAGTGAAAGAATTAATCGCTCAATTATCGCCGGCATAAGAGCATATATTGCTAAAGAGCACTCAACGTGGGATAATCATTTGCAATCTATAGCGGAAGCCTTACGTAGTTCATTACACCAAACAATTGGATGCAGCCCCTACTATGCCTTATTTGGACAGCATATGATATCTCATGCAAAAGAGTATGAGCTCCTAAAAATTTTAAACACGTTTGACTGTGAAGTCGTTGATAGAAATGACCGATTCAAGTATATCAGAAAGGACATTATGCAAAACATTGACAATGCTTTTAAAAACTCTTCAAGGCGGTATAATTTAAGAAGTCGTCCAATCAAATTTCGTGTCGGAGATACGGTTTATCGTAGAAATTTTACCCTTAGCAATGCTGCCAATCAGTTTTGTTGAAAATTTGCACCAAAATTTATACAATCTGTTGTTATTGATACAAAGGGAAACAACATATATCATCTAAAGGACAAAGAAACTGGGAAAACCGAGTTTTATCACGCTAAGGACATCAGAAGCAAAACATTGTAATTCAACACTTTTCATGTTTAGACGACGTAGCCGCAAAACATGTTTTGTGCTGTGTTCAATTCCTTTCTTTGTTGAAGACAACGCCTTATATACATGCATATCCCTTTTCTCCTGAAATATAATTGTTCATTACTTACCTATAGTAAAATTAAACGCAATGATATCAGACATTGATATTAATATGAAGTAAATTTCTGAACCCTGAAATAAAATGTAAAACGTCAAGTCGTGTGTTCAGTCCGAACTAGTACTAGTCTATACCTGAATTCGCTACTCGTTGGTTAGCCCATGTGCAATTTAAACGCCTTAGGTCATTTCCGCCTTTACTTGTGAATCTTTAGCAAGCACAGTATAATTATTTAAAGATTAATAGTAGAAAAAGTAAGAAATTGCATTCTACTTGTATTTGAGTCAACGACATAAGGTTGCAAATTAATAATAAGTCGATACCAACAAACTGAAGTTTCAATATTAACTCGCATGTGGAATCCTCTTTTGGCCTTCTCTTGGAGCCTTACAACTTGAGGGAACAATTCCAAATACAAAACCTTGCACACCCCAATACAAAAAAATAAACTCTTCTGGATACATACGAACGAACTACCTGCCTAGATTTCGCCTAAAAAGTTTGCGGAGATTCAGAATTTTATTTGGATTGATTATAAGCTTGCAAAAGTTGCAATTAAGAATATATCAAGAAAAAAAAAGAAAGGTCCACCCCCGGTTTCGTCTACTGTAATAAAAATCTAAATTTTCCCTACTTTCCCAATATAAAGTAATTTTATATTCTACAAAGTAAAAGGAGAATACTTTAGATTTTTATGTGTTAATAGTCTTTTCCATATCTACATACATATGTATAATTAGTTGTTATATGTCAATCTCTGGCTTTCAATTTCATTCATTAAAATTTACACTTTTTGTGACGTTTGATTTAATTCATACATACCTACGTATGTGCATACATATATATTTCTTTTATAAAAATTGTTCTTTTAATCATTTTGTTAGTTATCCCGTATTATCTGTTTCTCTGTTTTACCACACAACGTAGTCCACGTTATTCAGTAGTAAACTGCATAATTACTCCTGGTTTAGTTGTGAAGATGTGCAGAGCAAAACAAGAAGCACGTAAAGATTAAGGAAATTTTTGTAAATATAAAAAAAAAAAAAAAAGCATGTAAATATATAAGTATAAAACTTAATATTAAATCCAAAATATCTTAAAAAAAATTAGCTAAATATATACAGGTATATATTTAAACTACGATACTTCAATAAATACAGCAAAGCATAGAAAGGTGTGAAAAAAAAAAATATCATCGACGGAGGAGAAGGCCTTCAATCCCGAACGAGAGACTTAGCCACCACCTAATACATAAACCGCCTGTAAGTAATTCTTATTCATTATTTTCTAACATGACTTTTAATGCATTCATTGATTTGGTTACTTTCCAATAACTTCATTATTAAGTTCTTGGTTATGTAGTTCAACTAGTCAGATCAATAATGTTTTTATATGCACTTACATACCTAAATATATAAATATATATCTGTATATATACATGCATATTTATACATAATATTCTTTATTTTCATTGATAATTTTATTTGAACATTTGACTTGTTTTGTTCGCTTTGATTATAAATTTTCTTTATTATTTATCTTTAGTTTCTTTCGTTATGTATTTTGTTAATATAATAAGTCACAATTATTGCCTTTAGTACTCTTCAGATTTTGTTTGTAAGCTTTTGGTTATTTTTTTTTGATAAATTAATTTGTATTCCACGAAATGTTTACGAATATGAGTGAATAAAAAGAAACTTATAGTTAGTTCGAAACTATTTTAAGCTAAGTTGTTCTGACTTACACATTGGGTCTTCACTAACAGCATTGAAGACATGGTTAGGGTAGGGTATAGAGCAGACATACAATTGGTACTGCTGACTAACGATCTCACCAGGTTTTCGTCTGTTTGCATTTTAGTAGCTATGGTGTTTATTTAGGTTTTCGTTATAGTGTGTACTTTACTTTTTGTTATATCTGGTATATGGGATAGGCTGAACGTGAACACTTTGAACCCTCGACAGACTGAAGCAGCTGGTAGCTAATTAGTACACACAGTCACGTAAGGTCAAATTATACCATCTCCTCCCCCCCACATGAAACAGAACCAGGTCCATAACAAAATATATACAACTTTTTCTGAAAGATAGAATTAAACGCCTGAATATTCCGAATGGATAAAAATAGGATGATTTCAATCAGAAAATTGAAATTGTAATTAAAACCGAAGAAAGCCATTCTCTGAATAAATACAAGGGCAATAAAGAACATAAAAAATTTTTAAATTCTACAAAAATCTCTGTGCATGATTTTTTTTAATCTAAAGAAAAATCAAGCGTTTCTTTCTGGCAAGCCTACATAGACAACATGTACAACCTGTACCATTGTATAATCCTTGCCGGGCTTTGGTATCATAGTAATTAGCAAAAACTTCTATTCTGCTGGATAGTATTGCAGCCATAAAATACATTTAAAAATTAATAGTATTATTCTTTTTGCAATATAAGGCATTTTGAAGTATTTTGTTGCTTATTTTGTCGACACCTGGGGCTTTTTTGGTGTTAAGACTAGTAATGACCTGGTGGCAGTTCAACAATATCAGCAGAAATATTCGGGATAAATACTTTTTCTAAGTGTTTAACAAAAAGAGCACCTTTGTCAGCATCAGTTCTTGCCCAGTCACCATTTGAAGTTCGTAATGGAGGTTTGCAAATCATCGGCCTTTTAAGTCCTCCGGCTGCAGGTCATAGCGAATTATATGTTTGTAGTGTTGCATCGAGTTCTTGAAGAAATGTTTGCAGCGAAGCTGTTTTTTGTGTTTGTAAAAGTTTCCTGAGCTGTTTGGTACATTCCTTAAGTCTTATTTTTAGCTGAGGCGATCTGTTGCGTTGCCACACAAAAAATATTGTTTAATCTCACTTGTTGATTTTGTTGATTTGAAGAAGCATTAAGAGCAGCTTGTTTAACATCTACTTCAAACAACCTAATAGAATTATCTATGTCAGAAGGTGTTCTCAACGGCATTGAGCACTCAAATATTTTTTGTATTTCAGCCAGGTAATACGAGCAGGTGTCAGCGGTAAATCACATGTTGGTGTTACAGTTGTGTGTGAGTAAATAGTGATAATAGTAGGCGAGTGATCTGAAGATAAATCCAAAGATGCTTCAACTTCAATCATTGCGCTGGGCACACTTTCATAATTCCAAAGTCGATAACATTAGGAATTTTTTGTCGATCCGTTGGCCAACATGTTGGCTGAAACTACATTCAAACCCATTTTTGAGATTGTGTCAAACAAAACACGACCCTTAGGACTGATTAAACGTGAATCCCAAAATGTGTGTTTAGCATTGTAGTCGCCAGCTGCTAGAAAACGGGACACCAGTGTTGTATAAAATGCGGTATAATGACTCTCTGAAATTGAAAACCTGGGAGGAGAATAAACAGATGATATCACAAGCTTTAAAAATTTTTAAAACAGATATTTGTTGCTTTAAGATATCCTTCACGAAGGTCATTTAGCAGGTAGTGTTTTATTCGAGTTTTTATTAGGATTCCAGAGCCACCACAAGCTCTACCTCGAGGGTCCTTGGTGGCGTAGAAATTATATCCACTAATTCTAAAATAGCTTCGGCTGCTTTTAATTTCATTTGTGTTAACTTTGCGTCTATATGCGATTTCCATGTTAAACGACGATCAAGATGAATGCCTAGATATTTGACAACAGTGTGTTGCGGTATGGTCCCGGTGTTAATTTGTATAGGCGGGCGTGTTTCCTTGCGCAACGTAAAAGTTACGTGTACACATTTCTGCTCGTTAACTTTAATACGCCATTGTTTGAGCCAATTTTGCAATTTGGATATATACCCTTGTAAATTGCGGGAAGTTTCTACAGGGTTTTCGTGAACGCTTAGAAAAGCTGTATCATCGGCAAATGTTGATGTATGAATGTTACTGCTTAACGGTAAGTCAGAGGCATATATTAAATAAAGTAATGGTCCGAAGATACTGCCTTGGGGAACTCCGGCTTCGATCGGTGGGCTTAAAAAATTGCCTTCCCTAACTACAAATTTTCGTTCCATGGCAGTGGTGGCAGTTCAACAATATCAGTAGAAATATTCGGTGTAAATACTTTTTCTAAGTGCTTAACAAAAATAGCACCGTTTTCAGTATCAGTTCTTGCCCAGTCACCATTCGAAGCTCGTAGAGGAGGTTTGCATATCACTGGCCTTTTAAGTCCTCTGGGTGCACGTCATAGCGAATAATCTGTTTGAGGTGTTGCATCTAGTTCTTGGAGAAATTTTTGGAGGGATGCTGTTTTTTGTGTTTGTAAAACTTTTCCTTGGTACACTCCTTAAGCCTTAATTTTAGCTGGGGCGATCTGTAACGTTGCCATTCTCGTCCAGCAGCTATATTCTGTAATTCTCGTAGCTAAAGCTAAATCTCGATCTGCTAAAAAGGTATTCTGTAACTCTAATCGCTTAGCTAAAATTTACTCTTTTCGCCGTAGCCAATTTGCTATCATTAGACCATTCCTTTCTTTCTTATTTGATAATATAATATTGAAAAGAGACAAATATATATGCGTGTATATTTGGCTTTTTATATTAGTGTTACCTTACATTATAATTTATACTCCGTAACAATGATTGTGTTTTTGTTAAAAATATTTTTAAAATATGTTTTAAAACGTCTATTTTTTAAAGCTATTTCACAAATTTCTAGTCAAAACTTATTGTTTTTTTGCAGAACATGCATTTTGAAAATTGTAAATCGCATGATTTTTGCGTAGTAATTTCTCAAGAAAGCATTACGTTCGAATGTTATGGGAACATTTATAAGAGATGGCATCACTGTTAAGAAATAATTTCAGTATACAATTGAAATTTTTTTCTATGTGGTATTTGCTGGCGGTACTGTGGCGTAGTTATTTGAAAGTATTTATTTGTACAACAATTTTTTTGATCATAATAAATTTAAAATTTGTGTACAGAGTTTTGATTAATTTTATAATATTGTAAAAATCTTTTTTTTTTATTAAATACATTTTTATATAAAATTTAGTATTTGAGTTTTATTTAAATTAAACTACTCATAACAGCTAAAACACTTCAACCTATCATGGACAACCTCTTTATGCTATTCCAAATTCTAAATGAGCATGTATTTTTGACCTTTTTTATCCTTTTTGTAGTTTTCTACATTATTTTTCTAAAAAAAAGGCTAAGCAACAATGATATAAAAAATATTTTGCGTTAATTTCTTTTTAGCGCCTTCAAAATATCGTTGCTTAAATTTTAGCGTTTCTAGCTAGAAAATTTGCTTAAATGTGCTTAGAGAATACAAATTTATAACATTTTAGCGATGAGAGAGAGCATTGTTTGCTCTTAGAGCAAACGCCAAAATTGCGGCGAATTTAATTTTTATGAGATTGCCTAATTTAGCAATACGAATTACAGAATTCAATATGTAGCTAAAATTCTCTAAAACGATTTTAGACATTTTTAGCGATGGAGATTTAGCTTTAGCGAGTTACGTTTTTCTGTCAAAAGCCTTTCTATATCCACACAAAAAATATTGTTTAATCTCACTTGTTGATTTGGTTGATTTGAAGAAGCATGAATAAGAGTAGCTTGTTTAACATATGCTTCAAGCAACCTAATAGAATTTTCTGTGTCAGAAGGTGTTGTCAACGGCATATTTTCCGAGCAATGGGCGCTCAAATATTTTTTGTATTGCAACCAGTTAATACGTGCAGATTTCATCGGTAAATCACTTGTAGATGTTGAAGTGGTGTGTGAGAATATAGTGACAATATTAGGTGAGTGATCTGAAGATAAATCCAGAGATGCTTCAGCTTTAATCATTTCGCTGGCCACACCTTTCACTATTCCAAAGTCGATAACGTCTGGAATTTTTTTGTCGATCTGTTGGCCAATATGTTGGCTGGCCACTTGAAACTGCATTCAAACCCATTTTAGAGATTGTGTCAAACAACACACGACTCTTTGGAGTGATTAAACGTGAACCCCAGAATGTGTGTTTAGCATTGTAGTCACCAGCTGCTAGAAAACGGATGCCCAGTAAGTTATAAAAATCCATATATTGGCTCTCGGTAATTGAAAATCTGGGGGGGGGGGGGGGGGGGGAATAGACAGATGATATTACAAGTTTTTGATAATAATTTTCAATACAAATATTTGTTGCTTGAAGATATTCTTCACAAAAATCATGTAATAAGTAGTGTTTTATTCGATTTTATTAGAATTCCCGAGCCACCACAAGCTCTACCTCGAGGGTCCTTGGTGTCGTAGAAATTATATCCACTAATTTTAAAATAGCTTCGAGACGTCAAGTGAGTCTCAGAATTACATCGATTTGTTGATTCAGTAGAAAATATTCTTTTTCATTTTTATGTTGGCAGATGCCGTTTGCGTTCCAAAAACAGATTTTTAAGTTCATGGTTTGCTTAATACTGCCTGTAACAAGGTAGATTGCATTTTCAGCATTTCCTGCATCATACAGGACATGTTCAGAGTAAAAGTATTTACAGTTTGAATTAAGGTCTCTATTGAGGCTTCAATTCGACTAAAATTAGAACCTTTATCTTTATTTGCTGGAGCAGTTTTTTGCGCCGTAGTCTGGTTACTTTTTAAGATATTAGCGTATGAAAATTGTGCGTAAGGTTGTTGTTGGACAATTGTTGTGTTAGACTTCAAAACATTTGAATATTGATTCTGGCTAGTAGACGGTTGAGGTAGCTGTGGGTAATTAAAAAGGGTTTTAGGCTGAGCGGGAGTAACATTAGTTTTTTTGTTTGACGAGCTCTTAAAAATCGAATATAGAGGGCAGCCCCTGTAGTTAGCAGTGTGGTTTCCGCCGCAATGGCCACATTTTTTACCTTTCAATTTGTTGCAGTTAGCGGTACTGCGTAACTCACCACATACAACGCAGACTGTAGGCAACTTGCAATAAGTTTTGGTATGACCAAATTCTTGGCAAATGCATAGGTCCAGTTTTTTTATGTGGCTGCTCAACGGTAACTCTGCGGTGCAACAAGTAATTTAAATCATACATTGGATGTGCTTCATTTATTTTATTTTTAAGTCGCCTGGCTGTAACTCGACTCTAAATATTGGTTGGGGGATTTTTTCTCTATTTTTAATGTTTGAAACATTTTTGACTTTGAAGCCAATATTTTCAAGGCCAGACTTTACCTCTTCTGGATCCACGCTTGAATCAATGCCTTTTATAACTACTGTTAGGCCTTTAGCACTCTTCAATTGATATTTACATATAAAAGTATAAAAGTTTTTATTTTTAGATTCAAGATCTGAAAAAATTTGTCGGTAATTATTTTCATTAGTTACCTGAATTTTTGTTTCGTTGATTTTTCCGCGCTTAATTGGCTTTACGTAGAACTCATTTTCTTCAATTCAATTGAAAGACTCAAAGAAGTGACAGGTACCTATTTTTGTCACAGATCTCGTGAAAGCGACAAAAAATTTTATACAATCAAATTGCATACAACAAATTTGTTGTCTCATGAGTTCTGTGATAAAAATAGGTACCTGTCACTTCTTTGAGTCTTTCAATTGAATTGATTCTTGGCCACACACTTCATAAACTGAATTGAAAGATTTTCATTTAACTGTCAATTTGTTCTAGCATTTTTATCCAGCCTTATGTCAAAAATGTATCGTTTTGTATGTATTTGTTGCCCTAGTAATACCACCTGTATTATTTCATCATGCTATGAACATAAATTTTGACAGCTTATCAAGCGACTCGAGCACACACAGCACAATCGAATTGAAAGACTTGCTATCCAACTCGTACAATAACCAATTCATTAGATTTCAAAATTGCTACAACCCGTCACAATATTTTTTACTTGCGCCACAATATATTCATATATGGGCATTTCCAGAAAAAGGTCAACCGCGACAGAAATATTAAAAACCGGAAAAAAAAAATTTTCTTTATCAAATTTAATTAGAGAACTGTCTAAATTTTTATAATTTATTAACTTAAATAATAATTCTTTTATTTTTGTTATCATTGGAATATATTCTGTTTTATTTATTTTTTATACTTATAAATAAAAAATTTTAAACTTAAAAAATGCCTTTGAAATCATTGTCCCGTTCGCGATGTCCCGTTCGCGATTCTAAAAAAAAATATTTAAAAAAAATAATAATAAGGATAATTAAAAAAAACAAAATGCTAAATAAAAGCTTTATATCTCTGCTTTAGTTAAAAAATAATCTCCATTTAATAAACTGACAAAATTCGCAGAGTTTTAAACAAAACCACACACCGAAAAAAATGACTTACATTTTTTGTCCCGTTCGCGATCGCAAGTTTATCCAAAATATTTGGAGAACGTTCATATTTTATAATTTTCTTTTTGTTCTCAAAAATTGTTCTACTAAATTGCTATTAAATATTTATAAAAAGTTAAAAAAAAATTTGAGTTTCCATATTTTTTTCTCAAGTTTAGTGCGTACGAATGTCCCGTTCGCGATCCTGGAAATGCCCATATGGCTCTTCTAAAATATTATTTTCAGCTGGATAATATTAAACCGCAACTGATTATTTCTCAGGCATATATTTCTGGCAATACTTTTTAGTATAACAGCTTATCAGAAGCAGTTTGACCAAATTTTAAATTAATATAAAGCTAGCTTCGGTTTGAACTACAGCTTAAAAGACCTAAGAAAGGAATTTTAAACCCAAAAATAAACCTAAATTTTTATAGCTTTGCAATAGTAACTTTTCATTATTTCCATATTTTGTATAGTTTATATAAAAATATATTTTTGATTCATTTAAATAGAAAACATTATATCAATAACAACATAAAATTACGTACTAAGCAAAAATTCTGTTCATGAACATAACTTCACACTGGAGTCATACGATCAAGATTTCCTATCAATTTTATTGCACATACTGCTTGTCGAAATTCACAAATATTGGAAGCTGTGATGTAGGCTGCACGCAATTTCAAAGCAATTTACTTTTAAGATGTCATCAAGAAAACAACTTTAAATGGTTGCTTCGCTAGAAGTATTAACAAGTGTTTACTTAAATGAAAATTTTATTTATTTATTGATTTTATTTATTCATATTTCTGTTTCCTGTACAACAAGATCATGCCTTATAGTTAGAGTACAGGAACGCATTACGTTAAAGATTTTCGTTGTAAAATAAAATATATAAATTAATTGGTACAATAAAATACAAATAATACAATACAAATGATACATTAAAATTTAATACATATAAATAAATTAATAAAAATTGTTAAATTATTAATCGGGCAAGTAATTTGTTAAAAATTTATTGAAAGTACTTAAATAAAAATGTTTTGAAACTATTAGCGTTGCCATTCAACTCTTGCTCTAGTGGAAGAACGTTCCAAAGACGAATGGCATTAATTTTCTTAAACAGATAACCTGGATTTTGGGTGTATATTATTTTGTGTAATAATAATAGATTTCGTATTTTTAACAGGTCCCTAATTCTCACTCACCAGATCGAAAAATCATTTGAATCGAAATTAATTTCGATAGTGTGAGAATTCCTTATGATGTTATTCGATACGAAACGAATCGAATTTTTGTTTTAGTGTTGAATAAAACTGTATAAAAATGATTTTACAACACTGAATAAATTGTAAACAAAAACATATGTTTAAATGAGAAATTATTATTAGGCTTAAGTTCAGTTTAATTGAATGAATGAAAATTCAAAATTACTATGAGTTTTTTGTTTTTGAAAAACATTAGCATGTGCAATCAGATTAGCAGAACGTATCAGTATACCGATTTCAAGACCGCTACACCTCTCATCAGCGTTCAATTGTCCATCTTTACAATTTTCGTAAAGTGGATGCTAATTATACGAGAATTAATTTAATTCATTTTTATTCTATTTTTACATATTGAAACAATTTTGGTCAGCACGAAATTCCCCATGTCTGATTGCTTACTACTAATATTCAACAAACTCTCATAGTACGTTATACTCAAAGTATTTTACTTTGCAATTATAACGTATTGTTATTTGCTCTCAATATTTGGGATACTCACATCACTGTGATAATCCTATCATTTTTATTATTTTTTGCTAAATCATTGTGCGCTGACATAAAGCTGGCGAGAATTTCTTTTGGGTATAGTTTATTTTTGACCTAAATTCATACAATTATTATTTTATTTTATATACATATGTAAGTATTTATGTATATTTTTTTTTGTCATCTCTGGTTATCTGTGTTTGTGTGTTCGTAAGCGAAGGGTAAAGATCACAGATAACGGAGATGACAAAAAACAAAAAAATTGGACTTGGATCATATATTATTTGTCATAAGTAATCTTCGTAAAAAAGAGACAACATTAGTGTGCTTGTTATGAAAGTAAACAAAACGAAAAGCAAAAAAAAGTTCAGTTTTTAGTGGAAAATGCTAAATGAAAGCAAGCTTAAATTTAATAAAATGCAATACTATTAAGTATTTACGGCATATAAGTAATTCCAAAATAAAGTGATAAAACAATTTAGTGTGTGCTTATATACTCTGTATATTAAATTTATATACATACGTACATATATGCTGTAAATTTGCCAAATGGTGGTGGTTTTTTGCTTACATACACACATACATACATACATACATACTTGATAAATTCTGATATTTTGCAGATGTACTATATAGTAATAAAATACAAACGATCAGTGAAAACCAACTTAAATTAATTAGTTATTATTATTTTGAATGTGAATTATAGAAATATATGGATATTTAATTAGTTTTATGATTTATAATTTTAATTTTGATAGAAAGACAGCACAAAGAAAAAAACGAAAACGAAGGAATGTATGAGTGTATACAAACCAGTATGCAAAATCTTCCGTCTCGTGTCATCTCTGGTTATCTGTGGTAAAGATGACTTTCTTAGAGCGCGCATTTTAAAGGAGTTTATTGAAATTTATAAAAGTTTGACCGAATTGTGGCAGATAGAAAGTAAAAAATTAATAATATAAAAATATTTTAAAATTTCGTAATTTTTAAGTTTTTTTTCTTTTTTTGGCCATGTAAATTTTTAAAAAAAATTTGAATTTGTATTCTATATATATTTTTTATATTCAAGAGTGCAAAATTTTTCATTCAATACTATACTAGAGAGGATTAATAGATATATGTATATTAATATATAAATATTTAACTAATGTAATGTGGTAATTTTAACGAAAGGAAGTTAAAAACTCGCTTGGTTGTTGAAGGTGGAAATTATTAATGATTGTCCGTAAGACAAACATTAATCAATGGTTAAGATATTTACCATTTAAGCCACAGATAACCAGAGATGACACGAGACGGAAGATTTTGCATACTTGTTTGTATACACTCATACAATCGCGGGTTTTGGTTCCTTTCTTTGTGCTGTCTTTCTATCCAAATTAAAATTATAAATCACAAAACTAATTAAATATGCATATATTTCTATAATTCACATTCAAAATAATAATAACTAATTAATTTAAGTTGGTTTTCACTGATCGTTTGTATTTTATCACTATAATATCTGCAAAATATCAGAATTTATCAAGTATGTATTTATGTATATATGTGTGTATGTAAGTTAAAAACCACCACCATTTAGCAAATTTACATCATATACATATGTATGTACGTATGTATATAAATTTAATATACAGAGTATATAAGTACACACTAAATTGTTTTATCACTTTATATTCATTTTATTTGCATATATTTGCCGTAAATACTTAATATTATTACATATTATTAAACTTAAGCGTGCTTTCATGTAGCATTTCTAACTAAAACCTGAACTTTTTTTTGCTTTTCGTTTTGTTTACTTTCATAACAAACCTACTAATGTTGTCTCTTTTTCACGATCCCGGGTTATGACAAATAATATATGATCCAAGTCCAATTTGTTTTTTTTTTGTCATCTCTGGTTATCTGTGATTTAAACTCTTGTGTCACTTGAAAAACTTCGCACACGCGCTTGCTAAGCTAGCTAGTTCGGGAAATGGGCAGGGTTCTTTTTTTATATGATGACGTTACGCGTTACACTACAAAAAATTCACGTGTGCTTTTCTATGCCCTTAAATAAAGATAAGAGAAACTACTCTAATTTTTTTTCTCTAAGACCTTTCAGAACGAGATGGTGACGTTCTTGACCTCTATACCCACCCATCCTATGGTTTTCCATACGACCTACTTCTTGTTGGAAAACTTACACTTACAGAACACCTGATTCCTTAGACCTAGAAGATTTACCGTTTTAAATATATTATTCCATTTTCAAATTTATTTCTTATTTATTAACAAAAAAAATACAAATTTATCGGAACTACATATTAATACATCCGTTCCAACTATTTTGTTCTAGTCTAACTAGGGTTAAGGAAATAGGGACAATAAAGTTTATGTAAACAAATATATAAAATATACTAATTCATTATATGGCTAATGCCCTTTGTAAAAGCATATATATATATATATATGTGTGCATTGTGGCAAGTTTAGGGACATAAAAAATGTATGGTTTTTGTTATGTATTTGTATAAATTATTGATTTACCTTAAGTTTTAAATCAATATTTAGCAATAATTTTTAATTATTTTATTAAAAATTAACACTTTTTATATTTTGTTTTGTTGCAGGACATTTTGTATAAATTCGAGCAAGTTGGGAACATGTCCTTTAACGTAGCTCTATATGTGCATATAAATACATTGCCAGACTTCTGCTAAAATTTGCATGGCATTTCGCGACTGCGTTAGATATTTTCAGCAGCCCTGAAGTTTATGATTTCTTCTACGGTAGTCGAATCCCTGTTTCAGACAGGTTGCGAAAATCGGGATTCAGCAAAAAAAAAAGGCAAAATTTTCTTAAAGTTGTATAATACAAATATCATGAAAAATGTAAAATGTAATTTTTTGTGCCGATATTTCGAAAAGAAAATTCATTTGGACGACTATTAGTGATTAATTTAAGATGTCAAAAGCTTTGTTAACATATTGTATACTACATTATTTGACATTAGATGTAGATATTTTTCACAACGAGTAGGGTCTGGTTTGCCTAGTACAAATTTTTCTAGATCATAACTCGAAAGTTTTGAGTTCTTACTTGCTTTGCTATTTAATTTTTTTCTAAATTTTCTACGACATTGCAATGCAAAGTTATACGCGCCAATCTTATCCCTACATCAACCAACTTCACCACTACATGTTACTCCATCTGTCAAAACATAAGTAACAATGCTCTAATATAAATAATTAAGAAAATTAACCACACTTCTACACATAATTTTTTTCATTTTAGGTTTGCACAACTGATGATGGCGTAGGCTACTAAGTCCCATGTTATGAATTCGCCTTACAAAATTGTTGGGTTTTTGATGTGTCTTTGATAAAATGCATCCCGAAAGTTTTTGAAAAATTTTTAATTGTATAAAAACTTTAAAAGCTTTTAAGCAAACAATTTTTGACAGTTCAGATTTGCACAGCTGATGATGTCGTAGGCTTATAAGGCATCAATGTTTGGTTTTTAATTTTTCATATATGCAAAGCATTCAGAAATTTATTGAAATTCGTAAAAAAATGAAAGCTTCAGAAGGCTATATCTCGTAAACTATGAGTTGCTAATATATTTTATTTAGTTTTGTCATTTTCATTGAAAATTTCTTACGATATAGAGCGCCGAACTAATATCAGTCAATTTAATACCTGCCAAGGCGAATTCATACCAGGTAGTCTTATCCCTATAGCAATAAAATTTGCGGCTAAAACTATAACCATTAGTTAAAGTAAATGCAACATTATTCGTATAGAAATATATACAGAAAGATAACCTAACTTTTTAACATAAGCAGTTTTTGACAGTTGAGGATTGGTCAGATGATGATGACATAGGCTATTAAGCCTACATCCAAGGCAAATTCTTAACAGCTAAAGTTGAAAACACAGCTGATCTACTTTTTTCTTGCATAATGAAGGCTGGCATGTCAAAATTTGTACATGCAAGCATAGGCACTGATATGTCATTTGTTGTACTTGTTGTAGTATTAACTTTACCTGTTATGAATTCGCCTTTCCTACATCAATACGAATCGCCACTACAACTTAATCCATATCAAGGCAAATTCATGCAGGACTACAACAATTCGCCAACAAAACAAACAACAGGCATTTTGTTTGTGTAAACGGCGAATTCATTACCCACGCTGTCAAAATTCCCCATGTATAAAAAGTTACATAAAAATGGCGCCGGAAAATATGTACTAAATTTGACAGTGTTGGTAATGAATAAATTCGCCCGAATTCGCCACTGCATCCACCTGATAATTAATTCGCCTTGATTCCATATGTGAAAACATATGCAACAATGTTCTTATAGAACTAATTTAAGAAAACTAATATAACTTGTAAACGTAAAAAATATTTGGCAGCCAGGTTTGCACAACTGATGATGACGTAGGCTAATAAGACCAACTGGTGCTGAATTCCCCTTGCATCACGTTTAGTTTTCAATTTTTCTTGAATGCAAAGCATTCAGAAATTTATTACAATGCGTAAATGAATGAAAGCTTCAGAAGGCTATATCTCGTAAGCTATGAGTTCCCAATATTTTTACTTTAGTAAATTAAATTTCTTACGACATTGAACGCCGAATTAATACCAGTCAATTTAATAACTACCAAGGCGAATTCATACAAGGTAGTCTTATCCCTATAGCAATAACATTTGCCGCTAAAACTATCACCATCAAAATAATAAATGCAACAATGTGCTTATAGAAATATATACAGAAAGATAACATAGCAAGTTTTTGACAGTTTAGGATTCGTCCGCTGATGATGACGTCCACATAATTAATACGCCTTAATTTCTACATCAATAAAATTCGCCACTAAAACTTATTCAATATGTGAAAATATATGCAATAATGTTCTTATAGAACAAATAAAAGAAAACTATTTATTTATATGTGCACACCGCTTTGTGTGTATAAGAGTTTTTTTTTATTTATTTGTTGTTTCAAAATGTATTTGTATTGGTTTTGTGCTGCTAATGCGGGGTTGTATCTGGTTGAAAAATTATGCCAGCGAAAAATCACTCTTTACCTCTCTTGCCAATAAGCTATCATTTAACGCCATAACAATTCATCCCGTTTGTGAACGACCATACAATAGTGTAAATGAAAACATATTCAAATCGCAATAAAAGCCAACAAATTTCTCTAATCAGCAAACAGCTGTTTATGGTTATGGCGAAAAACCTAAATTCAATTGGTTTCAATGGTTATGGATATGGCGTTATGGTAAGTGACCTCTAACAAACTTCATTGTTTTTCATAAGTTTTGTTTGAAGAGCTGTTTTCTATGGTTATGAGTAAGTCACGAACTGTTATTAATTTTCCCTGATTGACTCTCAATAAGGCGAATTAATTACAAGATGAATGCTGTAGCGAATACGAGCGAATTTATCCATCACCTGAACTGTCAAATATGGTCAATTTTCCGCAGTCTTTTTTATTCAATTTTTATGCATGGAAAATTTTGAACAAAAAGATGATGAAATCGCTTTTTACACAAACAAAATACCTGTTGATTTTATTAGTTTTGTGTTGTTGTGGTGGTGCATTTACCTTGTTGAACATAGCATGATAGCCAAGTCCATGATATAATAAACAAGGTACATGCACGGCTACAACAACATAACATTAAGAAAAACAACAAGATTTTGTTTGTGCTAAAATCGAATTCATCACCCCAAATCTGCATGCATAAAAAATTGTATGCAACTAGCGGCGGAAAATTTGTAGCAACTGCATTCACTTCATACTGAATTCGCCTTGCGCAACAACATATTAATAAAAGGTATAATTGGCCCAATTGGCCTGCAAACAGCTTCCCATTAATCACCTGTGTTCTCCAAGTCAAGGCGAAGTCATTACCAGGTAGATGCAGTGGGGAATTCGGGCCAATTATTCCGTTCCTCAAAATGTCAAATTTGGTACAAATTTTTCTGCGCCATATTAATACCATTTTTTATGCATGGAGAAAATTGTTAGATGGGGTTTCAGTTCACTTTTACTTAAGCAAAATGCCTGTTGTTTTTCTTAGAGTTGTATTGTTGTAGTGGTGCATATACCGTGCTTATTTTATCATGCTCTAATAGCCCGTTCAGCGTGACGCGAAATTAAGTAATTTCAAGTTGAAATTACGAACGAAATCTAAGGTGTTCATGCTGGTACATTTGACACATGAGTTAATTTTGAGAACAGCTGATAATATTACTTAAAAATTTGTTTTCACTTCAAAAAAGTTTTTGTAAAAATGGAAAAAAATAACAAACGAAATTTTTTAATTAAACTCGAGCTTATTAATAATAAAATAGCACACAATAAATTAATGCTGCAACATTTGAAAACTCGTAAAGGCATACGAATAAAGAGGATACACTGTGAAATCCAAAATCAATTTCATTTGTGTCTGACTCTACAAAGCAATAGAACATTTTATAAATTTGTAAGTACTGATGATTATATTGCGAGAAATAGTACAATAATTTTTTCATTTCCAGCCTAGGGAGAGCTGCTTTTGGGAAAAAGACGTCCCGAATTTCAGTGACGAAACCTTTAAAAACACATTTAGAATGACACGCAAATCATTCGATTCTCTTTGTGAAACGCTTGCTTGCCTGAGAAAAGAAGACAACAACTTTCAGAAGTGTATACCATTGCCGAAACGTATCGCAATAGCTTTATTTGCATTGAAATCTTCTGCCGAATACTTGACCATTAGCCAACTATTCAGTGTGGGTAAGTCGACGGTGTGCGATATTGTAACTGAGTTTTGCGATGCAGTTTGGAGTTTGCATTTGCAGTATATGTCACCAAAACTGTTCGAAAATGAAAGGATTAATAGCTCGATTCATGGTTTTGAACTGTTGGGATTTCCGCAGTGCTTTGGTGCGATAGGTAAATT
This sequence comes from Lypha dubia, assembly GCA_947311025.1. NCBI lineage: Eukaryota > Metazoa > Arthropoda > Insecta > Diptera > Tachinidae > Lypha > Lypha dubia. The sequence goes on along the minus strand of OX371261.1, from coordinate 77,693,833 downwards.
TACATACAAATGTTATTGGGGATATAACTATTTTATTTAAATGCACAAATATATATTCGCAGATGGTTGTCATATAGAAGTACATCCTCCAGCAGAAGAAGCTAGTGACTACTATAATTATAAGGGGTGGTTTTCTACTGTTTTACTGGCAGTGGTCGATTCTAGGTAAAAACGTCTGTATTATTTGTTCCATAAGTTGACTAATTGTAAATAGCTTTAATTCTATAAAGATACAAATTTATTTACATCAATGTTGGTAGTCCAGGCCGATGTAATGACTCGTCACTTTTTAAAAATCGAGCCTAAAACGAAAGTTGTCTGAAGGTTTTTTAAGGCAACAATGCAAAGACATAAATGGAAAAATTATTTTTCCATTCCTAATTGGTGATTCAGCATTTAGATTGTCGGAACATTTAATGAAACCTTATCCCTTCAGTACTGCCGCATCAGATAGTGAAAAAAACTTTAATTACAACCTCTCCAAGTGTCGCAGAGTTGTGGAGAATGCTTTCGGTCACCTAAAATCTAGATTCAGGAGAATTGGGAAAGGAATAGATAATAACATTAACAACACTAACAAAATTATAAAAGCATGTTGCGTCCTACACAATTTTTTAATAGAAGAAAATGACTTTGTGAGTGAACAGTGGCTGGAAGCTCAAAAAATTTTCGAAAATACTATGAGACCTCAGCCACCAAACGCTGAATATTATGATAATAGCGACCTTGGAAAATCGATAAGAGATTGTTTAGCAGAATATCTTTTAAATAAAAATAATCAATAAATAAAAAATAGTTCACTTGTTTTATTTCTATAATATGTACACAAAAAAAAATAGTTCGTTATGAAACATGAAACGGCACTTAACCAAGTATTTTTTTATTATTTCTATTTTTTCTTTTTCTAATTGTAATAATTCTTCTTGGAGCTTAAGCATTTTTTCGTCAATTTTTGTTCTTTCTTCAATTTCATTTTTCATTATGCTTTTGCTTTCTCTTATTTCATATAAAATCTCTTCCTGAAATGATCTTTTCTGGCCTCTTCGTTTTGGTTTTTCTTTAAGGCACTGTTGTGATGTTGATGGTGTGGGTTCTTCGCTTTGAAACATACTTTCTTCACTTTCAAGAAACATCGAAACATCATCTTGGTATTCTTCAAGAATTTCAATGTTTGAATTCGTATCAGTCACTTCTAAAAGGTTGTTTTTTATTGTAATTATTGAAACAGAAAGATCAAAAACTTACCTAAATTGTCCTCCATAAGCTCTTCCACTACATTGCATTTATGTTTGCCAATTATTGCGTGAACTCTATTGTAAAGTGGCCATGCAGATGGACTACCTCCCGAGGGACCAATTTTGTTCTTTTCCAATCTAAATTTTATTTGCATGTAGACAAATGACTTACTATTTGAATTTTTAAAAAAATTTACTTGTATTTGCTAGTCAAATTGTGTATTTTTATGCTAATTTCACCCGCGGTGAAATTATGGCCAGCATTACTCATATCCTTGCTAATTTCTTGAAAAATGTGCGAGCTTTTTCGGCTTCCTCGTAAATTTCCAATATTGTCTTCCCACAACTGAACCAAGAGACTTTCTGCACCATCACTCCAGTTTAAACGTTTTTTATAACTTCTTCTAAAAATTATGTCTATAAGTGTGTTTTTTTTTAAATATGCGTAGGTATTTATGCATGTACTTACTTTGCCATTCTAATTGTATATGTATATATACTATTAAATTTCAAAAAACTAACATATAATTAAAAATTTCTGTTTTAAATATTTAGTTCAATATATTTTTTGAACAAACGTCACTTTTTGTCGATAAACACGGTTGTACATATGAGCACGGTTGGAACAAAAAGGGATTTTATCGTAAAAACAGGGTTGATTATTGTAATTTCAAGTTGATTTCGGCGAAATTAAGTAAAATTACTTAATTTGGGAATTGTCAAAACGCATGCGAAATTACATAATTTCAACTTGATTTCGGTCGAAATTACTTAATTTCGCGCCACGCTGAACGGGCTATAAGCCAACTTGTGTGAATTTGCCTTGGATTATACGCATAATATATCAAGGCAAATTCACAGTAGATAACAAGGCGAATTCATTACCAGGTGGATGCAGTGGCGAATTCGGGAGCATTTATCCATTGTCAAATTTGGTACATATTTTCCAGTGCCATTTTTATGTTATTTCTTTTGCATGCAAAATTTTGACAGCGTAGGTAATGAATTCGCCGTTTTCACAAACAAAATGCTTGTTGTTTGTTTTATTTTTGAAAAGTTGTAGTCGTGCATATACCTGCTAATGAATTTGCCTTGGCCGTGACACACTATCCTAGTCGATCGCACGATTCATTTACAGGAAAATCTTGCAAAAATCTGACTGACTTTAGAAAATCGTTTCAAAATCGTGTTGTAGGTGCTACACTATGATACGAAAATGATGCAAATACATATGTTAATGCTAACGTTTAAAAAAATTCAACTCTGACCTCATGAAAACTGTAATTTTATGAAAATCTAATTTAAATAGAGCTGTGAATGTTTTTCGTTATTTTTCCAGTGATGGTATACTCGGCTTAAGCCAAATAATAAACCCAAACCGTGGAATATAGCTCCTAAGAATAGTTGTTGTGAAATATTTATATATTAACTTAATTGACGCCAATTTAAAAATATATGTTAATAATAATTTTACAAGTGGCAAGACGGTTTATAATATCGTCAGATCTGGCAGCTACACAAAAACACACACCTCATTAATAACGGTACCCAAAATAGCAACTGCAAACTAAAGGTGCATGCAACGGTGAAGCTAATTTGTGAATTTAAAACTTAAATGTCAAACTCCATATACATAATGTTTTTGTTATATGGCATTGGACGGCTGGTATACATATGTACATGTAATCGCCGTTGATTTTTGATTTACTTCAACTTCTTCATTTGTCAAAACATATGCAACAATATTCATACAGAAATAATTTTTGAAAACTAACCTAGCTTTTAAACAAACAACTTTTGAAAGTTCCGGTTTGCACAGCTGATGATGTCGCAGGCTAATAAGCCATCAATGATTGGTCATTAATTTTTCTTGAATGCAAAGCATTCAGAAATTTATTGCAATTCGTAATTAAATGAAAGCTTCAGAAGGCTATATCTCGTATGAGTTCCTAATATATTTAGTTTAGTAACTTATATTTCTTACGACATTGAACGCCGAATTAATACCAGTCAATATAATAACTACCAAGGCGAATTCATACCAGGTAGTCTTATCCCTATAGCAATAACATTTGCCGCTAAAACTGTCATCATCAGACAAAGTAAATGCAACAGTTTTCTTATAGAAATATATACAGAAACATAACATAGCCAGTTATTGACAGTTTATACCTCATAATTAATTCGCCTTAATGCCTACATCAATAAAATTCGCCACTACAACTTATTCCATATGTGAAACATATGCAAAAATGTTTTTATAGAACTAATATAAGAAAACTAATATATCTTGTAAACGTAAAAAATATTTGGCAGCCAGGTTTGCACAACTGATGATGACGTAGGCTAATAAGGTCAACTGGTACTGAATTCGAATTACAACATGTTTGGTTTTTAATTTTTCTTGGGTTCAAAGCATTTAGAAATTTATTGGTAATTCGGAATTATATGAAAACTTCAGACGAACATAACTTGTACACTATAAGTTTCTGTCAATGTTTTTCTTCAGTTTTCCTTTTTATTTTTATATATTCTACGACTTAGAAAGACGAATTAATACTAGCCAGTTTGTCAATAAAATTCGCTACTTCAACTTACTCCATCTGTCAAAACATATTTAAGAACGTTCTTAAAGAAATAATTGAACGAAACTAACCTAACTCTTAAACATAAACATTTTTTCGGCAGTATGTCAAAAAGAAGTAACGAAATATACAATATCATATAAACAAATTAAAACTTCAGAAGCTCATAACCAAGGCGAATTCATAACTACTGGAGTTGACAGCTCAGGTAGTTATTTTTGTAAGATATCAAAAACTTTGTCATTACATTGTTTGGTACATTATTTGACATCTATGCTTTTAAGACCACTTTTTATGAATTCGCCTTGATCCTTGTATTTGTAAACTAGCCTCAATGCGCTTAGAAATATATACTGCTGATATCATATATTGGACAATGTGGTAACAAAACACTTGAAATCTTAGTTGGATTGCAAATACTATGGCAAAACAAAGGGATAATAGTCACTTAAGCTGTCGAGATCACGTGTCATAAATTCGCCTTAATTATAAGCTAACATAGTTTTAAAGCTTTTTGTAACATGATTCAATATGTTTACTTTTTGTTGTACGAGTATGTAATGAAAAAAATCTTTTAAATGTGTAGTTCATAATTATTTTGTTTGTAGTGCTTGTTTCGTATGCTAATGCATATCAGTGCGTATATTTTTATGTTTTAAATGCCTTGGTTAAGCTTACAAAATCAATATTTTATAGAACAAAGATCCGACCCCTGCTTATTCAACCCTGACTATGAAAAAAAATTTTAGCGCCAAAAGTAAAAAGTACGAAGTTCTCAAAGCGTAAAATTTCAGCGACGTTTAATAATAATAATAGGTGCCGCCAAAACGATAATTTTATGATGAAGTCTGGTAGCACAAAAATAGAAATATTTATTAAATATAAGAGAAATAATCACTTTAAATAGCTTATATTTTGATATCGATACAATCTGATTGATCTATTGATCATTCCGGATTAATAAATGGTGAAATCCAAATACCAAAAAAATGTGCCCAAACTTACATGTACCCAAATTTTACGCAATACATATGAAAAGTTTAAGGACTGTCCCGAAACTTACGAATTTTTCCTGAATTTGACAAAAGGTAAAAAAACTGTTCCTAAACTTAAAGCAATGCACACATATATGTATATACATACATAAGTACGATAATGTTAACAAAATTTAAAATTTCAATGTAAGTATGTACTCGTATGTACATATATATATATATATATATATAAAAGGAGAAAAAAAAAAACTACGGGTAGCACTCCGGGAGTGCCGACTGAAGTGAAAACGTTTTGTGATTACAACAATACACGTGCGTAGATACATATAAACAATTATATAAATACATGCAACAAATTTAACCACTTATCAAGGCGTATGCAACTCGCTTTATAGTAAATTTTCATACAAACTGATATAGTTTGATTAGAGTACATAAAAATGGTTACAGTTTGGTACTCATACGTATTAAAATGCTTTAAATTTGTTTGTGTGTTTTGATATGAAGCGAGTGCTTTATACCAACAAAATACATGTTGTTTTTGGATTGTTGTACTTGTTGTCGAATTGCGCATACCTGCTAGTTTTGCAATGTCACTTATTGTAAACGCAAATGCAACTGCGCCCGAGATTTTAACAACCTAAATTTTTCCGCTCATAATGAAGAGAGTCCAATCTTTGCGCTCTCTTCATTTTGAGCGAAAAAAATTTAGGTGTTATCTGTAGGTTGTTAACTTCACTAACATCTGTAGGTTGTTAACTATACTACATGTGTCAAAAAGCGTGACGGTGTCGCGAGTTCTGCGATTTTAGCCCACCCAAAACCTCCGTACCGCGCCAATAGAAGTTTTCACTTCAAAAATTTGTGTTATTGCAAAGAGAAGTTATATCGCTTCTCCTACATGCATTAACTTATTACAATAACAACAACAATATCAAACTGCAGGTAGGGGAAGAGGCACAAATATTCTTTGTTTAAATAATCGCAAATAAAATAACCATTAAGAGAACCACAAATACATGAATAATTAGAAATAACAAAACTGATAATAAAATTTCTCCACTTAAATTCTCTTATTTATGACTCCATCGCTGTATGAAGGCCTCCAACATTCGATGAGTAGCTGGTTTAATTATTTACGTATTTAATAGAATTTTAAGAAATTATTTCTTCTCTGTATGGTTTTAATGTAGGGGTATTTTTACAATAATAAAGTTAATGGGTATAATTGGAATGTTAATGAATATAAGAACTTTTTTTTTTGTATGTCTTCCTTTGACTAATTCTTTTTTTGTTTTGTTTGAGGAATTAATATAGGGATATTAGTTATTAGCAGAATATGAGTTAGAGTTTTACGGAAATGAAATGCTAAGGGAATTTTTACGAATTCATATTATTTTATATATTAGGATTAATTATATAATTATAAGAGTTTGTACTAGTTGTTAGATATATAGGTGATATTTTAATATTCATGTTCTTTTATTCTTCATGAGTTAAGGGTGTTTTAGAAATCTTTAAGTTGATGAAAATTTTTGTTGAGTCAATTATGTATATGGTGCTGTGGATGAGTAACGGAAACAAACGCATTGATACGGTTCTATGGAGTCATTATTTAGGGATTCAGGTTTCTGCGGATGTTAACAGGTGATACTTTCAATGATGCCTTTATACATGCAGTGCTGACTGGCAGTGCATTCAAATCAATAGATAACTGTTGTTATAACGTGGCAATTATTCCGTTAGGTGATATGCAAATCAATATGGTTTAGAATTGCTGGTGAAGGTTTTATATAGATTTTACTGTTAATAGAAATGTAAGGAACAAAAACTCCGGACCAGTAGTGCGATTCTCTATTCAATTTTAAAGTCAATTGAATTGTTAAAAATTTTTAACAGCTAAATTAACGTCGATGTTATTCAGTAACGATTTTAACAATATCGTTTAGCATTATATTCAATTATAACGTCGAATTATTCAGTTAACTTAACAGCAATAATTTTTTCATTGTTTATTCTTAAAGCTGTTGTTATTTTGAAATGTTCAAAAAATATATTTTCGAACAAATTAAAAAGAGCGCACTCTCCTGTACAATAGTCTGACTAATAATTTATTGTTTAAATGTATTGTTTTTTAAAACAACTTAAAGAGAGCGCCCTCTCTTGTGCACTCTTCTGGCTTAAAATTCATTGTTTTTTAACAAATATGCCACCTGCAGCTATATTCTGTAACTCGCTAAAGCTAAATCTCCATCACTAAAAATGTCTAAAATCGTTTTAGAGAATTTTAGCTACATATTGAATTTTGTAATTCGTATTGCTAAATTAGGCAATCTCATAAAAATTAAATTCGCCGCAATTTTGGCACATTTAAGCAAATTTTCTAGCTAGAAACGCTAAAATTTAAGCAACGATATTTTGAAGGCGCTAAAAAGAAATTTACGCAAAATATTTTTTATATCATTGTTGTTTAGCCTTTTTTTTAGAAAAATAATGTAGAAAACTACAAAAAGGATAAAAAAGGGCAAAAATACATGCTCATTTAGTATTTGGAATAGCATAAAGAGGTTGTCCATGATAGGTTGAAGTGTTTTAGCTGTTATGAGTAGTTTCATTTAAATAAAACTCAAATACTAAATTTTATATAAAAATGTATTTAATAAAAAAAAAAAGATTTTTACAATATTACAAAATTAATCAAAACTCTGTACACAAATTTTAAATTTATTATGATCAAAAAAAATTGTTGTACAAATAAATACTTTCAAATAACTACGCCACAGTACCGCCAGCAAATACCACATAGAAAAAAATTTCAATTGTATACTGAAATTATTTCTTAACAATGATGCCATCTCTTATAAATGTTCCCATAACATTCGAACGTAATGCTTTCTTGAGAAATTACTACGCAAAAATCATGCGCTTTACAATTTTCAAAATGCATGTTCTGACTAGAAATTTGTGAAATAGCTTTAAAAAATAGACGTTTTAAAACATATTTTAAAAATATTTTTAACAAAAACACAATCATTGTTACGGAGTATAAATTATAATGTAAGGTAACACTAATATAAAATGCCAAATATACACGCATATATATTTGTCTCTGTTCAATATTATATTATCAAATAAGAAAGAAAGGAATGGTCTAATGATAGTAAATTGGCTACGGCGAAAAGAGTAAATTTTAGCTAAACGATTAGAGTTACAGAATACCTTTTTAGCAAAATCGCTAAAATTTTCGCCCTAAAAATTTTAGCGATCGAGATTTAGCTTTAGCTACGAGAATTACAGAATATAGCTGCTGCTGATTGAATTTATTAACAATGTTTGCTATACTGTGTTACAGAATTGATGCACTGTTACCACAAGCAATAAATTGCGTTGGTAAAATTAACCTAACGCTTATTGTTAAAAGTTACAGAATAGCACTACAGGCCGGCTTCCTTCATAAAAATAAAGAAAGGTTTACCTCTGTTGCAATAAAAAAATTACAATAACTTTTCTTACACCCAATTCACACCATGAAATTTTACATGAATTTTATTTCACGATATTTTGTGTTTGTAGGCGAACAGGGTAGAAAAGCAAAAGTGGTAACAAAAAATTCACATTTTCAGTTCTCCGTGAGTTTTTCTTATATTTTTCTTTACACATATTCGTTTTTTGTTATTTTGCTTTATTTCATATTTCATTTTCATGTGGCAATACGCATATTCGTTTGCACGAAGTTTGTACGGAAATAAAAAATTGATGTACATATGTACATACATACATACATACATACACATGTCAGATTTTTTTTATACAAATAATAAAGTAAAGAAGAATAACCGATTACGGAGAAAAAAATCAACATTTAAATCATGGGAAAAAACCATCGTATGAATCTGTAAAGTTTTTAGAAGCAACTTTTGAAGAGAACTAAAGAATAATCGTGAGTTTTATTTCATGGTGCGAATTGGGTGTTAGTTACCTTGTGTCCAAATTTAAGAAAACTCCTTATTATCGCTGCCTTAGCGAAGTAATAAAATAAGGAATACTGTACTGTCCGCCAAAAATTGTCTAATTGGTCACTAAATTTTTATTTTCTTATACAATATTATTTATTTAATTTATTTTATCTTAAGTTTTTCTCTTAGTTATTTAGTTACATAGATATTTAAGTACCCCGCTTTTGATGCTAATGGTATGAACTTCAACTTGAGAAAATATGCATATATGAATTTGTAAAACATGTCGACTCTCATTGTTACAAGTTGCATTTTCTTATTTAATTTTCGAATTCCATATTAAAAGCTTTAAAACCAGTTAATCGATATGTGCATCTCACTCATCATGTACATACATATATTGATCACTAACATTAAGTGTAAATAAAATACATGTTATGTCGAAATTGAGAAAAAGATATTTTTAGATATTTTTTATTTTATATTTTTATTTTTTAGATATTGGTGGACGTAAGAAATTGAAAGGGACGAACCTAGGGGGACTTTATTTGTTAAATGTACACAACTTAATAAAAGGGTGTACAAAACAAACAAATATTTGCTATGTGTGTTTTTGAGACATTATTTAATAATTATTTATTTATTTATTAGTTTTGTAATACAAAGCCCTCTTAGGCCAAATAAATATATTACACAGTTCAATTTCCTAAGTAGTTAGAAATGAAAATTATAGTATACAAACAAAATATAATAATATATAAACTATCAGTCTGTTTAATAACTTAGCCAAATTAATTATTAGTTGTCACTTGAAATAAATAATGTTTGCAAAATTCTGATATTACACTAATTAATATACATATATCTATTAATTGGAGTTGTTAAGAAAAATTAAATAGATTGCGTTGCTGCTACAGACGCGAGTTTAAAAAAAAATTAAATAAAACGAGAAGTTAGTAGCTTCACGCGCCGTTATAAACATAAACCTTACTATGCAGTGTTTGCTTTAAAATGATGTTTGACACACTTGGTATGATAGTCTAATAACCAGAGTATCAAATATTCACTCACTTATCACGCATGTTCATGAGTAAGAATTTTCAATTTTAGTTCCGTTTCATTTTATTTGTGTTTGAAGCAGAGTACCAAATATTCACTAACTTATCACGCATGTTCATGAATAAGAATTTTCAATTCTATTCGTGTTTGAAGAGGCAAAAAATATTTTGCTTTATTCGTTCATGTAGAGAAAAAAGCGGTGTTAGGGTGCGTACAGAGTGGCCGCTTGTTGCCGAGCCGAGCTGGCTGACGCTTATTGCGAGAACCAATGCGAGAAAACTGGTACTATACAAATTAGTACAAACAGGTCATAGTGGATGCCGAGCTGGTCAGAGCGCAAAGCTGATTGAATGCGAGAAAACAGTTCCAAAGCGTATTTCAGCGCCGAAAACATTATTTATGTTATGTTGGTATGATTTCAACTTGTTTGGAAAGCATAAAAATATTAAAAACAAAAATTTAAGAAAAAGTAAATAAAAATGCAATCAAAAAATTAAAAAAATAATAAAAATTAAAAAGAATATAAAAATTAAACAAAAAATTAAAATTCAAATAAATAATAAACATTAAATAAAATTATAACAATTATAAAAAAAAATTCAATAAAAATTTCAAGAATAATTGAAGAAATTCATACATAAAACACAAATAATATATAAAATATCAGCGCTGATTCTCGCATCCACTATGCACACTCAAACTTGTTTCTCGCATGACGAGCTCTCGCAATAAGCGTCAGCCAGCTCGGCTCGGCAACAAGCGGCCACTCTGTACGCACCCTTAGTGAATGCGACTGTGAACTAATGTCGAGTAAAATATATCGTAATTTTTATTGTGTTAAATGAGAAATTACTATAGATTTTACTCGATGCCGAATGCGGTGATTAGACTCCAGAAATTTTATGAAAACATACTCATCAAACAAACAATAAGAAACTATAGGCATTGACAAAAATTTCAATGCTTGCGCTTAGAAAGTCGGCCGGATTTTCATCAAAGCGAAATATAAGTATAACATGAACCAAATAAAAATTTTTTCAAGAAAAAGGATACCCAGAGAATAGCAGTCATTTGCCTTTGCTTAAATTAAAAATAAAAATTTGCAGGTACATATGTGATAGAAATCGATTTGAAATGAAATCGAATCAAATATTTTTCGCTGTAATGGCATTCGGATCGATTTCATTATTCATTTTTGTTATAATACCACACATGTCTCAAGTAATGCAAGTGTTCGCCTTTTGACTCTCTCGCTCATGTATGTATGTACATGTACACGCACTGAGTACATGCATATACATACATATGTATGTTAATGCCTTCAACCTCAAATTTTTTTACGAGTTTTTACTGTGCCGTTATTCCAAAGAAAATCAACAAAAAAACATAAAAGAGTTTTAGCGTCTAAAAATCAAGGAATCGACATCGGTCGACATCGTGAGCAGTAAAAATGAATTATTTAAATTTTATTTTTTTTATAAATAAACAAAAACCAAAAATATTAAATTTCTGCAGTATTTTCATTAAGCAAATATCATGGGTGATATACATACATACATATGTATGTATGTACTACATAACTGGTACATTTTCACTAGAGAAATAGTTGGGTTTTGCTGACCAGTGATCTGATCGGTGTTCTGCAGGGGTGTTCCTTTCCTTTCTATCGTTGCACGTCTAGTTCTCGTGCTTAAGAAAATTTCATTTCTTTATATGAGGTGTGCATTCAAAATGATGTATACTATGATGTAATGTTTTTTAAAGTGCAAATATTCATCATGATCAGCGGTGCCACAATGAAGATTTTACCTTAATTTTGAAGATTTTTTAATCTAAATAAGATTTGAAGATCTTTTTTTACCACAATTAAGATTTTTTGAGATTTAGAATTAAGTTCTTCAAAAAGTTTTTTCGTAAAGAAAAACAACTTCTCGATTTTAGGTTTTGATATACATAAACTGTTTATTAAAAATATTTTGTCAATCATTAAATAGTAAAAGAATTTTGAAAAGTACAATCTTAATAAATTTTCATTACTCTTGCTTAAATTGTAAATATCGATTTAAGCAAGAGTTTATTGTTCTACTTAAAATTCTTTGGAATCAAAATAAAAGAATTACAATGTTGTAGTTTGTTACTCCACTTAAAATTCTGTGGAATCAATAAGAGAATTACAATGTTACAGTTTGTTGTTCCACTTAAAAATCAATAAAAGAATTACAATGTTGCTTAAATTGTATCTAGAGTTTATTGTTCTATATAAAAAAATTCTATGTAATATTTTATATACCTTCTTATGATTTTGCTTTTGTTAAGTGAAAATGTATGTACTTGTGTTTGTGTGTAATGTTTGAAGACAAACTGTCGCACAAACAAAGAAAAAAATATGTTTTTTTATATGACGAATGTTCTAGAGGTTATAACTCCCCCCTCGTTAGATTGAGGCTCCGACGAAATTATGAGTTTACTTTTAGTTTTTAAATATAATGTAATCAAAAGCAATATCATAAGTATGATTATTATATCAATGCTAATATTAGTAATATTTGATTTGGTATTATGGTACATTATTTGCTTAATATTTTGTTGGTTTTTTATTTGTTCTATATATAAATTTTCTAATTTTATATCTGCTAGGGTTGTATTGGAATCTTCTTTTATTTTGGTTATAAAATTAGGTAAAATAAAGTTTTCGTGTGATCTAATATTAACGTTTGTAAAGTTTTTATTTATTGTTTGTATTTTACAGTTTTCGAATTTCAATAGGAAAGTACCAACAATTTTTATCTTGTTTTTATTACAATTATGTTCTATCTTAGAAAAGAAGTTCTTAAAAATTAAAATACCTGGTAATATTTCAGTAACATTTGTATCTTCCATGGTAATCATTTTGCAATTGGCTTCTTCAAAATTAACAATATTTTGTATGCAACTATTATTTATTTTAATTAAATTTTTGCTTAGATTATCTTTTACATTAATATTATATATATTGTTTTCATTGTCAATTAGTACTTCATGATTTTCCAATATTATAGATTTATTTCTTATATTTGGTAATTGTTCAAATATAATTCTCGAAAAAGTTTTATCTGAATATTTCGGTATTAAGAGAATTATTACAATGTTTTCATTTTCAAGGATTACAGCGACTTTAATATTTGTATAGCTTCTAAAATCTGTTATTAAGTTTAATTCAGTCTCTGTAAGTATGTCTGAGGGAATTACTCCTAATTTACTGGAAAATATAATTTGTCCGATATCGTATACATGGTCCCTTAAAAGTGAAATGTCATTGTTTATCTGATATACGTTTGCAATAAATTTGACTTCATCTTCTAGGTCTCTTATTTTGTTTTGCAAATAATTTTTTAGGTTATTTAAATAGGTTCCTACTTTCACTTGTTTTTGATTAATGTGCTCAGTGATATTTTTTATTTGGTCTGATATAATGTTATTAAACATCGTTAGATCATTTGTTTGGTCTGATAATGATTTTAGTGCGTTTTTTATGTCAATTTCGTCGTCATTGTCCATGGTTCCTGCTATATATTTCAATCCTTTTCCTATTATGTAAGCGAGTCCTCTTCTTCGTCTAAAGTGTGGATTTAGATTGTCAATCTTTCCCTTTAGTAAGTCATAATTTTTTGTTATACTGTCAAGTAATCCATTCGTTTCATATCCCAGTCCAGTAGTATTTAATGTTCGCATATTTTCGTGAATTAAGTCTAGGGTGTTTATGTATGATGTTATGTTAATTACGTGGAGAATTTTGCTGTATTGTTTAATAGTTCTTGTTTCGCCTATCCTTATTGGAATGTAGCCATTATTATTTGTCAAGTCCTGAATGTCTAGCGTCTGTGCATTAATAGCAAAAAAAAAAGGTTAAGGTTATGATGCAAATTTTCATCTGAAAGGAGAAAAAAAAATAATTTTATCTTTTACTTAAGTTTAGTTCGTCCCCCCCTTTTTTTTTTTTTTTTTTTTTTTTTTAATTTGTGTTATTTCTTGTTTGAAATCTTTTTTTTTCTCTTAACGTGTGTTTTGTAGTACCTAATATTTGTTTTATTATCTATTAGATGTTCGTCGTCAATTTTTTTAGCGTCTATTTTCCTGTATTTTCGGTGATTCTTACCGCCTCTTATTTCTCTAATAAAGTTAGGTCCTTCTTCCACTTGTACGTCTACTCTATCCTTGTTCAGTTTATTAATGTACGTCTCTTTCTTTTTCACAATTAATTCGTAAATTTTTGGGTAGTCATTTGCTGAAATTTTTCCGTTTAAGAAATCGATTGGTTTAAGCTTTGTCGTACTATGTATTGTATTATTATAATAACCGATTATTTTCGATATTTTTTCTTCGACAGTTTCAAGTCTATTCTTTTCGTCATGTCGTAAAAGTCTTAGATGTTCATTGATGGTATTGTGTAGTCTTTCTATGTCAGCATTTGACGTATGGTTGCTGCTAGAAGTGAAGTGGATTTCGATATGTTCTTCCTTTAGGAATTGTTGTAATGGAATGGCTTTGAAGCCAAGTTCATTATCTACGATTATTTTTTTTATTTTTCCGTAAGAAGATATGAAGTGCGTGAGTTTTGATTTAAATTCTGTCCAAGTCCGTCCATTAATTTTATACGCCGTGGCAAATTTTGAGAATTTATCAATTATAGTCATAAAAAGTTGTTTTCCTAAAGTGTAAAAAACGTCAATATGGATAATTTCTCTAGGTGTTGATGGGGTCTCTGTGATTTTAAAGGGTACTTTAGGAGGTTTCCTGTCATATTTTTCTATGTTGCAGATTTGACAGTTGTTAATGAATTGTGTGATCCTTAGTTTTAGTTGAGGGTTATAAATTCGTGTTTTTAGTTCTTCGAAGACTGCTTGTATGCCTCTATGGTTTTTGTCAAGGTGTTCCTTTTCTATTTCAGCAGTTAACTTTTCTTCATCCTCTATGTCTTCTAATATATTAAAGCACCTAATCATTTTAAAATTTTTATTGTTTGAAAATGATTCTAGAAATACACTGTTTAGTGTTGGGAAAAACTCGTCTTCTATCAAAATGGCATTCAATTGTGTAGGATTAAAATGGTTTTTTAATAAAGTTATGGTTGATTCTCTATCTAGTTCTTTTATATTAAAAGTTTTTCTTCTATTCTTAAAGACTTCTTTGTTTCTCATTCTTACAGATCCTGAGGTTGATTTCTTTATTATTATTTGATTTTTGAACAAGTTGATTGGAGATGAGGTTTCTTGTATTGTCGCACTGTTACTTTCAATTGTGTTTATGCAAATAGGGTCTGATTCGATTCTGGAGAGTGTGTCGGCATTCCCATTTTTGGATCCTTTTTTATATTTTATTTCATAATCATACTCTGAAAGCCTGAGTCTCCATCTTACTAGTTTTGAATTTTCAAATTGGCATCCTTTAGTCTTTCAAATATAAGTTTAAGTGAATTTATATGTTCCTGTAAAGATGTGGAGAATATAATGATGTCGTCCAAGTATACCAAACATATTTTATTGATATATTCTCGGAGTACGTTATTCATTAATCTCTGGAACGTAGCTGGGGCTGTCTTTAAGCCAAACGGCATTCGTAAAAATTCATAATGTCCGCCCTCAACGCTGAATGCTGTTTTGTGAATATCTTCCTCTTCTATCTCGATCTGGTGGAACCCTTTTGCTAGATCGAGAGTGGTGAAATATTGGCATCTTCCCAATTTTTCTAGTATCTCGTCTATATTAGGAATGGGGAATTTATCGTCAATCGTAACTTCGTTGAGTTTGCGATAATCGACTACAAGCCTCCATTTGGGTTCACCGCTGGCATCGACCTTCTTTGGCACGATCCAAATCGGTGCAGAATATGGGGAATTACTATTTCTAATTATATTATTTTCTAGCATGTCTTGAATTTGTTTTTCTACCTCTTTTTTGTGTACATAGGGATATCTGTATGATTTTGTGGATACAGGTATGTCATTGACAGTTCTAATTCTATGCTTTATTGCATTGGTAAAACTCAGTTTAGTATTTTCATTAAAGAATATTGGAGAATATTTTCTTAGAAGTTGTGATAAACATTGTTTTTCCTCTGAATTAAGATGTTGAGTTCTAAATGGTGATTTATTTTCTTGTTCGTTAGTATTGCTTACAACATTTTCTATTACTTTTCGCGTAGATGTACCCCTGTCAAGTGTTTTCCTTCCTGAATTATGTTGCTCTTCGCAACGCATTGTATAAGTAGATTTCACTAGCAATTCATTTTCATGGTCATCTTCTCCATTGAAAATAAGGGGTATGTTATGTCCGTTTATTTGGATTGTATTGTCCTTATAATTTATACACGCATCTAAGGGTTTAAGTATATCGTTACCCAATAATCCGTCATAATAATCATGAAACTTAATTATGTAAAATTCGATCATTCTATTATTAGTTTTAAATTCCTCAAAAGCAGGGATTTTTACTTTTTCTTCTATATATACATTATTTTGGAGTGTCTTTATAACAAGGGGTTTTATTTTTTGTGTCCATTTTGGATGACAAATTCTGGGGTTTAATATAGAATTAGTGGCTCCGGTATCTATTATTAATTTTATATGGTTTAATTTGGTTTTAATTTTTATATATGGTAATTTGTTCCTGAGGCCTTGTGCCGAAAATTTTCCGATACTGCATGTGTATTTATATCCATTGGTTCGGGAAAATTTCTATTTTGGACGTTATTTCTATTTAGAGAATTATTTTGGTTAGAGAAATTATTTCCACTTTGGATATTGTGTCTATTTGAAAAATTATTTCCGTTTTGGAAAGTTTGCCTATTTGGAAAATTATTTCCGTTCTGGAAAGTATTTCTATTTGAAAAATTATTTCCGTTTTGGAAAGTTTGCCTAGTTGGAAAATTATTTCCGTTCTGGAAAGTATTTCTATTTGAAAAATTATTTCCGTTTTGGAAAGTTTGCCTATTTGGAAAATTATTTCCGTTCTGAAAAGTATTTCTATTTGAAAAATTATTTCCGTTTTGGAAAGTTTGCCTATTTGGAAAATTATTTCCGTTCTGAAAAGTATTTCTATTTGAAAAATTATTTCGATTTTGCGGAAATTGGTTTTTATATTTGATTTGGCTAGCAAATTTTTGTTGATTCGTAGGGTTAGTCTGTTGTTGTCTATAAGTTTGTCCGGGTCCATTCCTTTTGTGGTTTAACTGATCGTTTTCATTTCCGGTGTAAGCGTATCCTGCTTGAAACAGAATGTCCATAGCTTGTTCCAAATCCGTTGGATTTCTGCAGAACAAGATGGTTTTCATCGGTTCTGGGATCTTGCTTTTAAAAATATTTAACGCAGTATGCATATTATTAGCAGCGCTTTCTCTAGCTGCCTCGGTTTCTCCTAATATCACTACTAATTTATTGTTTAATCTATGTAATTTATTTTTTATGTCATTATAGAATTCTACAGTATTTGTATTAAATATTACACCTCTTAATTCGTCGAATAATTCGTCACAGGATCTCCTATCTCCGAAATTATTTTGTAGTATATTTTTTATTTCTGTCCATGTGACAGCATGGCAATTTATTTCTATTGTTTGTCTAGCTTTATCTTTAAGTTTCGCTTTTATCAAGTCCGAAAATAACAGTTGGGACATTTGGTCATACGTTCGTAAGTGTGGATGTATTCTGTCTATGAGTGTAACGAATGTTTGTAGATCTTTGGAGTCTCCATTGAACTCTGGTAAATTCTGAAGGTATTTTAAAGGATTTATAATCAATTGGTTTTCTCTTTGGTCTACCATTTTGTGTTTTTTCTGTCCTTACCAATTAATTACAAAATATCGTCTGAGCTTTTTCTTCAAAATGCGTCTATTCCTACTTATTCTTGTGTCACGTTCAATTTCGTCAGTTAAGTATCCGTCGTTTGACTCTACTCCTGAATCAAGGGAATATTCTGTGGGATTATAATCAAAGTCTCTTATTTCACACTCTAAATACGAGGGATAGACCGATAATGAGTCACTGTCACTCATTTATAATAAAACTTTAACGAAATTATATTTTTTCTTAGCTTAAAAAAAAAAATTTCTTAATTTTACCTTAAAAAAAAAATTTCTGATGTACTTCCGGTTCACTTAGCTGGTTGGCTCCTTTTTTTTTTTTTGAGAATATGTTGTGGTTGTCCACTTCTTCTGATCTAGGCTCTTGTTAAAGCTTTTGGATGTTGTAAATTTTTTTTTTTAAACAATCGAATGTAGTTTGGTTTTTGAATATTTATTTTATGGGAAAAAAAGTTTATTCAATTTTGTTGGAAAAATTTAAAAAGTTTTGTTTTCTTTTCGTTTATAGTTTAAAAGCAATGTTAATATTTCAAGCTGTGTTTTTATTATTTTTGTTTAATTTTTTTTTTGTAGTTTATTGAACGATTTTTAGCTTCACTTCTTTTTCTTTTATTTGCACACAAACCGAGTTTAGTTTGTTCGGACAATGTTTTATATCCTTGTTTCTTTATACACGACCGCACTAAATTTAACTGTCTTTAAAAAATTTATTTTTTTTTTTTTTTTTAAATTTTCGTCACTTGTTTTTTCCTTTAATGAGTTCTTAAAAATTTTCATCCTATGATCTTTCAAAGGATTCTTTTTGAAAAAACTTCGTCCTATGATCTTTCAAAGGATTCTTAAAAAACTTCGTCCTATGATCTTTCAAAGGATTCTTAAAAAATTTCGTCCTATGATCTTTCAAAGGATTTTTTTTTTTTCACTACCGTGTTAATTCATTAAGATGAACAAGTTTCTATTTCTTTGATCTTCCAAAGGATAGTCACTTCACGGTATCCTACCGACTGCGCCAATTAAGTTCTTCAAAAAGTTTTTTCGTAAAGAAAAACAACTTCTCGATTTTAGGTTTTGATATAAACTGTTTATTAAAAATATTTTGTCAATCATTAAATAGTAAAAGAATTTTGAAAAGTACAATCTTAATAAATTTTCATTACTCTTGCTTAAATTGTAAATATCGATTTAAGCAAGAGTTTATTGTTCTACTTAAAATTCTTTGGAATCAAAATAAAAGAATTACAATGTTGTAGTTTGTTACTCCACTTAAAATTCTGTGGAATCAATAAGAGAATTACAATGTTACAGTTTGTTGTTCCACTTAAAAATCAATAAAAGAATTACAATGTTGCTTAAATTGTATCTAGAGTTTATTGTTCTATATAAAAAAATTCTATGTAATATTTTATATACCTTCTTATGATTTTGCTTTTGTTAAGTGAAAATGTATGTACTTGTGTTTGTGTGTAATGTTTGAAGACAAACTGTCGCACAAACAAAGAAAAAAATATGTTTTTTTATATGACGAATGTTCTAGAGGTTATAACTATTTAGTTGCTTAACATCTATTATTGTTATATTACTTTTTTGTTGTAGGTGCAAAGGGCAACAAAACAGAATAAATTCATGGTGGTTAAAGATTTTTGGCAACTTGCTAACAAAAAATAAAAATTCGTCAGGTGAAAACAAACTATACTGTAAAATAGGTAACGTTAGCCTTAAAGGGACTGTCGGTAAATCCGACTTGACAAAACACCGACATGATAAAAATTTATAAATATGATTGAAGATTTTTTTTCTAAAATTAAGATTATTTTCTTGACGAATGAAGATAGTTGCACAAAACTTGCTGGCAATACAGATCATGATTCATGAATATCCAATAAAGAAATATTTTGCTGTTCATTTTTGAATGCTAGAGCAAAATAAAGTTTGATGTTCGTATTCATGTGTGAATAAATATAAAATCCTTATATTCATTACATGAACGAATAAAGCAAAATTTTTTTTGTCTCTTCAAACACGAATAGAATGAAACACAACAAAAATTTAAAATTCTTATTCATGTACATGACTCGTAAAAGAAAAATATATCTATTCAGACATGTGTGAATAAAATAAAAAAATATTCGCTATTGCGAATGTGATCATAAAAAAAATTTTTTGTTAGATTCATTCATGACTATTTATCATGAATGTTTAAATTTGAGTATTCATATATGAATTTTTCTGAACTCTGCTTTTAATATACCGTTGGTTTTTTGTTTTTAATCTATACAATACGTTGCACGTTGTGTTTAAACTTTTACATTAGTTAAGTGAAAGATCATTGTTATGTACACATCAATTTAAAAAATATGACAGTAGTAAAAAAGTAAATAACCCAACAATTAAACAAAAATTAAGAATTTTGAGCAAATTGCAAAATGGTGAATCTGTTAAAAAGATTTGTATTAAGTACAAAGTTAACAAGACCACAAAATAAAAAAAAATTAACTTGCGATACGAAAATTTGCTAAAAACTCGGAATCCGGAACAGGAAGTCGACTTACACCTAGGACAAATGGAAAAACTCTTATTCAAATGGTTTTTAAAACAGTTTCTCAGGAAATTTTAAAGTCAAAAACCCTATTTTTCAATAATAAATTAAAAGAAAACCAACCCTGGAACTGTTAATGCTAGCCTTGGATGGGTAAAGAACTTTAAAAAGCGACATGGCATACGCAGACTAAAAATATGCGGAGAAAAGCTATCAAATAAGGCGGAAAACGTAGATCCTTTTTTACAAGAATTCACCGCTAAGATCAATGAACTAGGATTAGTTCTGATCAGATTTACAACTGCGACGAGTCCTGACTATTTTTTAGACTTCTACCAAATACAACGCTAGTAAGTTAAATAGTGGTGTGTTTTTATATTAAATTTTTAGTGGACGGTTATTGCAACTTTTCGGTAAAAGCAACAACCCCGATTTCCTTTGCGCATACCGAGCTCTTACTGTATCTAATTTCCATATGTGTAAGTACATGCGTGTGTATATACTATAGGCCATGGTGTAATAAGTATACAGGTGGCAGCATAACGTCAGCAAGCTATATTTTATTCTGTCCGTTTTGTTCATAAGCCTCGTTCAGTACATTCATTTTTTGACCTTCTAAATTTTCAACATCTATCTTCTCTACCATATCCCGTTCAGTAAGTTTTGGCACAATGCATTGCATAAGTAGGATTCATCCCCTGATTTATGGTCCTAAAAAATCCTGGATTTTTCGCCCTTGTGCGACCAATACTATATGTGGTGACCGCACATAAATTTATTCTGATAAACTGTTTTAACTATTTTGGAAAGGAAATAAATTACACGAAAAAGCTAAACGCATTATTGTAAAAAGCGGAAAACAAGCTAAGAGCTAAAAAAAATATTTCGAGCTAAATATTAAAAAATAAAGCTAAATTTAGCTTCAAAAATGTTATTAGGTCATACTGGTCAGAAGGTGTGTCAGTTTAAAATATAACAAGCTCTAAAGGAAGCCACACACTTTGCCATCGCTTGTACAAAATGGGGATGTTCTGTATGAGATTGTAAAGTGTGTGGACTCGGTGTGTGAAGTTGAGTTCTGGATGTACGAGAGCTACAATAAATTGTTAGCCTTGATAATTAAAAAAAAAACAAAAGCAACATAATCCGATGTCATCTTAACCCAAAATTTATTTCAAAAAAGTTATGCACTAAGGTTTTACACTAGGAATATAACTTTTTAACATTTATTGAAAATATGAAAATTGATATACTAAAGTCGGATAGGCCATAGAAATATATAAATAAATACGCTTTTACTTTAACGTTGGCGTCAAAAAAGTTCTTGCACCGTCAGCGATGAAGTTTGAAATCGTATTTGTAAGCAATGAGATGGCGTTTAAATTTATTTAAATATAGAGATCCAATTAGACCAATTGAACAAAATGCCTAGTCAAAAGATATTAATTGGAAGATTTAATGCTCTATGAAAGATTTTTATGATATGAAATACAATAACTTGTTAAAAAAAATTATTGCTTTAGGAAATGAATTTGGTGTGCGATTTTTTTTTTTTTTTGCAAAAGAATCGAAGATAATGTTTTTCATTATTAAACCATCATTGCTCACCTCGTAGTACTGTGCGCGAAATTTGGTTATAGCCCTATTGTACACGGTATTGTATAGTTTGTGGAAAAAACCTGCAACTTGGTAAACCAACGAGTTTTACCAATGATCGCATAGCACGCACGTGGCTTGCATAATGATAAATTTATCAGACGTCATGTGTTTTGCAGAAGGAATCCCTTAAAGGTACCACTCAGGCGTAAAAAACATGTCGTGTATGTGAGGCTTAAGTAATTTTACAAGTGAATTTTCTCTATAAAGCCTGGTACTCCTTTCATAATTTCGTGCGATATGCCGACAGCTGCTTATGGATGTATTTCGTATGAAATATTTGCGAAATAAATTTGCAAAAAAAAAGTACCTACTGTGTTCTTATAGCGGAAAACACGCGAAATGCATCTGCTAGCAAAAAATGCTACCAGCAAATGAAGATTCAGGGTCTAAGTTTACTCGCAGTGAAGCCTCAATAGACAGGTTAATACAAACAGTAAATACTTTTACTCTTGACATGTCCTGCATGATGCAGGAGTCGTTGAAAATACAGTCTATCTTATTGCAGGCTGTACTAAACAAACCATGAACTTAAAAATATGGTTTTAGAAAACAAACGGCAACATAAAAATGAAATAGAATATTTCCTTATGGATAAACAAATCGATGTTATGCTTATCTCAGAAAGCATTAATTAATGATTAATGTTCGTTTTTTTGAACATATTATTAGCACAGGCCCATAGTTGCCAGATGAAATGGGTCCGAATTCGTCAAATTTTTAGTGTAAGATCGTCAAAAGCGTCAAAATAGCTATCCGGAGTCGTCAATAAATCGTCGAATATAAAAAAAAAATTTTTTCAAACAAAACATTTATTTTATTTAACAAAACATAACATAACAAATAAAATTCAAGGGTTTTTATATAAAATAAAGTAAATTTTTATCAATTAAGAGATCAACTGTTGAAACAAAGTATAATCAGGTGTTTTGTGTATTTTTTAATACAATACCTACATACCATATCCACAAAATATTAGCAAGTTTAAATTTTTAGAGAAATTAGTGATAAAATTTGAGCTTACATTAAAAATGATGATAGTATTATTCATGTTACAACACATTTGTAAAAATTTAAAAAAAAAAATTAACTGCCGATTTCACGATGTCGAAAGAATTTTGAATTTTATTTTCATTCGTACAAATACATTTGATACAAAAACAAAATTTTAGAATTTGTTTTTGCTTCAAATGTAATTATACGAATGAAAACATATGGAAATATTCTTTCGACATAGTGAAATAGGCAGTAAACATATATATTGGAGTTGAACCGTTTTATTAAATCAGGTACTACTTTCATGTCAAAACAATTACACCTGTTTAATTTTAAATGATCTTTAGTATATAAAATTGCCTCCAAAGAAGCTTTCTCTAACCGATTGCTAACTTTTGTATTGTTGAAATTAACTTGGCTAAACACTCTTTCTACATATGCCGAAAAATGTGGTAAAACCAAAATTTTTTTAATAAAATTAGTTAACGTGGGAAATAAAAGACTAGAGCTTTTTTTCATCACTGAAATCTTTTTCCAAAAATCTAAAAGTTTTATGTCCATATCCGGGAAGAATTGTTCTAAAATTAGTAATTTCAATTGCCTGAACTCAGATTCAATTTCCTGTAATCATCAACTCAAAAACAACTAAATATCTAACTATCTCTTTTACTCCTAACTTTTTTTACATATTGCGGCAAAAGCTGCTAAGTTCTTGAAAAGTTCAAAGTAGTGTCAATGTTCTGCAGAACGCTGCCAACTTAAGCGCCATGGCCACGTATCAAATTGGCTTGACAAATAACATGTATGTGTTGGTATATATTATTTTGCTTAACACAGCAACGTGTCAAATTCATGCCGTCAAATTTCATTTGAAAGTTATTTTTGAATGATAAGAACGTGTGATGTTTTTGGTCGCAAAATATTTTTTGCTAACAAAATTTTCTTAATTTTATTTATTAATATTTATAATATCAATTACCTTATATTTTTATATACGATTGACTTACAGAGCCTTTATATTAAATTATTATGAAAATAATTATATATATTTTGTTAATTTTAATTCAATAAATATAAAAATTTTCATAACATTTACATATTTTTCAACATTTGGTTTCTTTTTAATTGCTCTCCATAAAGCCGGCAAACAGCGATAAAATTTAATTAATTCCAGTATGAAATTTTTTTCATCCATTTTTTATTTATTGCGCTATATTGTCGCTGCGCAAACTAAATAAAAATGAGATTTGATGTAATTACGCAGCAACACATCAAATTTTCTTCAAACTACAGTATCGACGGCAGTGAATATCTAAATTGTTTTGATTTTCGTGAAACTCACATGGACTTATACGTGAGAGTTTTTTTTTCACTAACACAATCAAAAAACCCTTGGATTGTCAAGCCAATTTGATACGTGGCCATGGCGCTTAAGTACATACAAGGTACAGAAAAATGTGTGGAAAATTACAGTTTTAATAAGAATTGGTCGAAATCATACGCAGAAAGTACAGTCGCCTCGTGATTCAAATAGGAAGCTGTTAAATTTTTACAAAAAAAAAGAAGAAAAAATCACAAATTACACTTAGAAACCAAAAACTGAAAATTAAAAAGTACAAGAAAAAACAGTATAATAAAAAGATGGCAACTAAGCAAAACGAAATAGAAAATTAAATAAAACAAAAAAAAAAAAAAAGAGAAACACGGCCCTTCCTTTTGTATATGTATATTTATTGTAATTTTTTTAAATTACTACGAAGTGCTTATTATTAATATTTGTTAATATTTATACAGGCTAAAGTTCGTAAATGTTTATAATCAGAGAAATATTAGGTAGACATTGTTAACATATTTCGAGCAGCTAAGGAAAAATTTAATATTTATACTTACATCCCTTTTGTAGATTTTTCAACAGCACTGGCTGAATAGAAACAAACGTTTTTTTCGGTAAAAGCCACTAAACCTCGTCAGTATTCATGTGCAAATGCTTTTTCACTATTTGTTAGGTAGCTTCGTTGAACGTCATTACATACTCTATTTATACACAATTACAAATACAAATAGAATACGCGACTTATTTCTACTGAATGTTAGCTGGGGATTTTTTTTTGTGTTTATTTGTTATTATATCCCAGCAATAAATAATCAAGTTTTTGGAAGCAGTACATACTTTTTCTGCCTTAAGAAAGTGCTTCGTATTAAGCACATACATATGTATTAGCTTAACAAATGCAGAAATGTATGGCAGAAAATGTAAAATTTTTTGATAACTTTATTTAATCAATGTAGAAACAAAAACAAATAACACTAAAGCAAATAATCTCTATACATGCTCCCTTACACTAGTGCATACTAGAAAGCACTATTGTAAGGCAATGATTAAAATTGTAAATTTTACGAAGTGTAACGAACATAATAAGACGACAGTACGAATGATGCAATAAGAAATTAAATATATAGAATTCAGTTGATATTGTTTTCGTTCCATGAATTTATTTCATAATCACTGCTCTGAAATAAGTACTTAAAACGAAATGCTCCAAAGTGGGACATCGCGAACAAATATCATGCCATACGTAAGCAGGTTTGTAAGCTAATATCATCTGATATTCCCTTACACACATGCTTACGGCGAAGCAGTAATTTTTGCTGAGATGTATATTAAACATTACAGTGCTGCCAGCGAATTAGATCCTACAATGCCCAATCTCCTGATTTTTTGTTCTACTTAAGACAAACTTTTTTGGTTTGTTTTTTAAACTTAAGTATATTTTTGATTAATGTTCGTTTTTTTAACATATTCTTAGCAATGTTTATTATTAATATTTGTTAATATTTGTACAGCCTAAAGTTCGTAAATGTTTATAATCAGAGAAATATTAGATAGACATTACAAAATTTTACATTTATTTGTTGGGGATTAGCAATATCTAAATATATATTTCGTTGGTAGCCATACCAACTCATCAGTAGATGTTTTACCCTTTATGTTTAAAAAATTTTAAAGCTCATCTATTTATACAAAAACTCATATATATTTTTGTGAATTACAAAGCATAAAAACAGCTTTCAAATTTTTTTTTTTTTAACACACAACAAATAATTTTCCATTATTAATTTGTTTACTTTTCTACACCTATACAATTAGACAACCGCTGGTTGCCATTAAAAGTATTTATAAGGCAAAAAATGAAAAGTAAATCTCTCCTTTACAAAATTTCTAATTTATTTGAGCATGTACGTATTTACGAAATATATCGTCCCCTTAGTATAACAATAGCCTATGTGCTATATATAATAGCGTATTATACGCTATTTTAATACTAAGGGGACGATATAACAAATAAATAAAATTTTAAGTAGTAGTTAAGACTATATTACGATTTTTAATTTTCCTAAAAAGGGGCGTGGTCACATCCACTTTTCTCCTGGTACGTATTCCAAATTATGTCAATACCATATGTACCAAATATCATCGACTTGGGTCAAAAAATGCCCAAAATATGGCGATATAAATTTTGGGTTATATGGGCGGTTCCACGCCTCTTTGTCCAATAAAAACTTCATATAGCCTATTATTACTTCCAGAGTCACAGTAACATGCTGTGAAAATTTCAGGAAGAGCGGTCCAAGGGTTTGGCTTTCCTAAAAAGGGGCGTGGTTCCACCCAGTTTTCTCCTGGTACGTATTCCAAATTATGCCAATACCATATGTACCAAATATCATCGACGTAGGTAAAAAATGCCCACAATATGGCGATTTAAATTTTTGGGTTATATGGGCGGTGCCACGCCTCTTTGGCCAATCAAAACTTCATATAGCCTATTATTCCTTCCACAGTCAGAGTAACATGCTGTGAAAATTTCAGGAAGATCGGTCCAAGGGTTTGGTTTTCCTAAAAAGGGGCGTGGTTCCACCCACTTTTCTCCTGGTACGTATTCCAAACTATGCCAATACCATATGTACCAAATATCATCGACGTAGGTCAAAAAATGCCCGAAATATTGCGATTAAAATTTTTGGGTTATATGGGCGGTGCCACGCCTCTTTGTCCAATCAAAACTTCATGTAGCCTATTATTCCTTCCAGAGTCACAGTAACATTTTGTGAATATTTCAGGAAGATCGGTCCAAGGGTTTCTTTAGCCTCTTGGCCCGATCGTGCTCACCACCTTATGGGATTTTTTAACTTTCTGTTTGTTGTCCTGTTTATTGTTTGCAACAATCTATAAAAAAAAAAATGTTAAATCAAATCTAACGCAACTGTTTTTTTCTTTTTCATTGCCACATTCCTTTGTCCTTACCGCCACAATTTATTGAATATCGTTTGCTTAAAAATTTTCTTCAACCGTTCAAATTTTCTTTTGGACTGTTCACCACAACTCTTCTTTTAATACTATAAATTATTTTCCCTAACATCTCCATTTGAACCCTTTGCTTTCTTCCAGGAGTTTTTTCGTTACGCTAACTTTTCCATTAAACTAACTTTTTCCATTGCTTAACACATATATCTAATCAATTTCCATTTGTCAACACCAAAACCTATTTTGTGGACAAAAATTGAATGCCAACATGCACTCGCATGTAAATCAGTTACCATTCACAATAGTCTCAAAACATACCAATAGATACAACCAGTCTACTTGTCAGCCATTATTAATATACCACCATTCGCACTAGACAGCACATTAAAAACCACGATTTAATTAAAAACTCTAAAACTATAAGCAAGCACAAAAATATGTATAAACATTCAGGGATAAACCAATCATACTAAGCACACTACATTGCCAATCACCCATCCAGAGTACCATTCATGCGTCAATAGGAAGACGATCATAATTCCCATCGACTGCCTTTCACTCATTCGGTCGGCCACACGACATTCAACAAAAGGGTTGCTAATCCCATTTCGTCGGGGTGTCCGGCGACCAACGCAACAATACTCCGGTGGCTCCAAGTCCAAGCCGGAGAAAACGGTGTGCGGGTAGCCTTGATCAGACTCAACGTGGGGAACTCCCACGCCCTGAATGTGTCCAGCCGGGCAAAACTAAACTTGGTAAGTACTTTTGGGGTTATGTATTCGGATATATGCTTATTTTTATCTACGATTTTATTTTTATCATTAGGGTGGTACCTATTCGACGTGCGGTCGTTGCAGTTCTTTGCTTAGAGAGTTTTTTTTCTTATTTTACTGCCTTTTTATATTGTATTCTGTACTATCACTATTAACCAATTAAAAAGCGTATTTGTATTAGTACTCCGATCTTGTTTCGTGGACAGGTTCTTTGATACATCGTGTTAAAATTCATTATCTGTAAAAGAAGTCAGGTTTGTAAGATAAAACGGGACAGACACGAACAAAAACTTAGTGTATATTGCATCTGTTAATGCGTAGGCTCGTTTGCCTTGCTTAACGGAATAAATAAGTGAATAACAAAAAAGGACTAATAGGTTGGTAGTTCACCAAACTATTATATAGTAACTTTGTAGAAATGAAAGTTATCCGAGTGGTACACCAGAATAACTTGTAGTGAATTAATGAAAAACGCAGGTTGATTGATTGATCAGTTATGATGATTTTTATTAAAATTCAAAATTATTTATACTAAAACTAAAGAAAAACATAAACAAAAAATATAATAAAATTAAATTGCAAATTATGAAATAAATAAATAAATAAAGTGCAATGTAGACAAAATAAAAAAAAAATAAAAGAAATAAAAGAAAGAAATATTTGCTGGTAGCCGGAAATCGTTCATTCATATGCTGCCGTTGTAATAAATTTTTCTCACACGTTCAGCTCTAGCAGAATAAAAGACAAATATCCAATTTCATTCTGTCTGGAACTAAACGGTAACAAAACAAAAAAAAATGTAAAAGAAACTAAATTTAAAATCAAAAAATTCTGCTGACTTATTGAATCTCACGCTTTGAATAAAACGTAGACAATAAGTTCGCGCGTGTTAAGTAAAACAAGAAATATAAATATTTGAGGATTAATTCGAATGATGATTCTTTTTTAATTTGTTAACAAACAAAAAAAATCATAAAGAATTAACATACTGCGGCCCCCAGGGGGTGCAACATAATACAGTGGTATTAAGAAATGAACGAAATGCGGCTTGTTATCATATATGTGTGTGAGATATCTAAGCTTATGGTTCTACAGCAATATCCCAATTCGATCTTGGCCGTGGCTGTGGAGATGGTATTGTAGGTGGGCCTTTAATTTTTCTTTTGCGTATTTGTTTTAGTGAAATGACGATAATTACAGTCAATATGAGAGCTAGTCCTCCATAGCTCACTGCAAGACTGTGCACGCCATGGTTGATAGTTGGGGTAGGTATATTGCGCATCTGTTCCCTTACTTCCTCTTGCAGCCTGGTTATGTTCTCAATGCTCTCTAGGCTTGGCGATGCTCGAGTTAAATTGATAACTTTCTGTTGTAAATGTGGAAATGAAATGCCGGTGCTTGTGTAGGATTGATGCAGAGTCGAGGTGATGGTTTGGTGGCCATATATGGTTATTACCTCGTTTTTCATTGTACATCCTGCTGCTAAGGTAAGCAATCCAGTTCCTTGCAGAACTTGATAATTGCTTTCGCCATTACATACAGTACTTAATTTGAGCGGATTTTTACTTGCGAATATCCATTGGTTCTTTTTATGGAGCTGGTACCATACATTATCATTGGCTATTAGCTCTGGATTACAGCTTGAATCTGATTCATTATTGAATAAATGTATTTCACAGCGACACATTGGTGAATTTTTGGAATGTGTAGCTTGGATATTCGGGCATAAGAAAATATCATGCTCAAGTATGTTGCAATCATGAAGCTTGGTATCATCAATCGGGAAATATTCGTCTCGGTGAGCGTTAAGAGCCATCATTTTGGTTGTTGGCATGATGGCAACCAACGAACCATTTACTAGCTGTGGAACTGGAGTAATATAGAACAAGTCGAATTCCTCTGTATGTGCTACTGGGATGACCAAGGTGCAAATAATGTGCTGATTTGAGACGGCTGCATGGGCTGTCACTATCCCGTATAGATGAAGTATATCCGTGACTGGTAGTGCTAAATCCGATGGAAGATTTGCCTTGATGTTGTCAACTTCTGTAGCGAATTGTTGTGGCGTCAGTACAGAGGGACTTATTCTACCATGATATGTATCGGTTAGTAGATTCATTATGGCCTTTAGCATTGTTTGCACATTGTCTGCAATAACAATTAACTGAATTCTAAGCGACAGAATGAGTTGTGATTGATGGGTATCATTGACTGTGAAGTTCTCTAGCCTTTTCAGTCTAAAATTGAATTTTTCAAGGATAGCTTGAGTATGAGTTTCAGTTTGCTTCATAATATTAAGTGTAGAGTCAAGAAATGATGTTTGATTTCGTAAGAGCTGTGACAAGTGGTCTTCGTTGGTTTTTATACTGTTGATAGTGCTGGTCATTTTTTCGGCATACTGTGAATCAAGAACTCCAAATAATGAGTTTGCTACATTTCCAACGAAATCAATTGCTCCTCGCTTCTTTCTTCTTATGAGGTTTTCGAAACTGGCCACTACTTTGCCTTTAATGTTGTTAAAGTGTGTCGCAAGGCCGATACATTGATGCTTGAGGTCTGAATTGTTGCAAGAGTTCATTAAAGTATTGGTTCCGTTTGTTAGAAGTTGTAATTCATTGAGGAATGGTGCAAGTTCAAAATATACTAGGAGTTTCCAGTCTGAGATAATTGGTTTAACTTGACCAATCTTTTCAAAGTGCAAAACTAAACTTGGTAAGTACTTTTGGGGTTATGTATTCGGATATATGCTTATTTTTATCTACGATTTTATTTTTATCATTAGGGTGGTACCTATTCGACGTGCGGTCGTTGCAGTTCTTTGCTTAGAGAGTTTTTTTCTTATTTTACTGCCTTTTTATATTGTATTCTGTACTATCACTATTAACCAATTAAAAAGCGTATTTGTATTAGTACTCCGATCTTGTTTCGTGGACAGGTTCTTTGATACATCGTGTTAAAATTCATTATCTGTAAAAGAAGTCAGGTTTGTAAGATAAAACGGGACAGACACGAACAAAAACTTAGTGTATATTGCATCTGTTAATGCGTAGGCTCGTTTGCCTTGCTTAACGGAATAAATAAGTGAATAACAAAAAAGGACTAATAGGTTGGTAGTTCACCAAACTATTATATAGTAACTTTGTAGAAATGAAAGTTATCCGAGTGGTACACCAGAATAACTTGTAGTGAATTAATGAAAAACGCAGGTTGATTGATTGATCAGTTATGATGATTTTTATTAAAATTCAAAATTATTTATACTAAAACTAAAGAAAAACATAAACAAAAAATATAATAAAATTAAATTGCAAATTATGAAATAAATAAATAAATAAAGTGCAATGTAGACAAAATAAAAAAAAAATAAAAGAAATAAAAGAAAGAAATATTTGCTGGTAGCCGGAAATCGTTCATTCATATGCTGCCGTTGTAATAAATTTTTCTCACACGTTCAGCTCTAGCAGAATAAAAGACAAATATCCAATTTCATTCTGTCTGGAACTAAACGGTAACAAAACAAAAAAAAATGTAAAAGAAACTAAATTTAAAATCAAAAAATTCTGCTGACTTATTGAATCTCACGCTTTGAATAAAACGTAGACAATAAGTTCGCGCGTGTTAAGTAAAACAAGAAATATAAATATTTGAGGATTAATTCGAATGATGATTCTTTTTTAATTTGTTAACAAACAAAAAAAATCATAAAGAATTAACATACTGCGGCCCCCAGGGGGTGCAACATAATACAGTGGTATTAAGAAATGAACGAAATGCGGCTTGTTATCATATATGTGTGTGAGATATCTAAGCTTATGGTTCTACAGCAATATCCCAATTCGATCTTGGCCGTGGCTGTGGAGATGGTATTGTAGGTGGGCCTTTAATTTTTCTTTTGCGTATTTGTTTTAGTGAAATGACGATAATTACAGTCAATATGAGAGCTAGTCCTCCATAGCTCACTGCAAGACTGTGCACGCCATGGTTGATAGTTGGGGTAGGTATATTGCGCATCTGTTCCCTTACTTCCTCTTGCAGCCTGGTTATGTTCTCAATGCTCTCTAGGCTTGGCGATGCTCGAGTTAAATTGATAACTTTCTGTTGTAAATGTGGAAATGAAATGCCGGTGCTTGTGTAGGATTGATGCAGAGTCGAGGTGATGGTTTGGTGGCCATATATGGTTATTACCTCGTTTTTCATTGTACATCCTGCTGATAAGGTAAGCAATCCAGTTCCTTGCAGAACTTGATAATTGCTTTCGCCATTACATACAGTACTTAATTTGAGCGGATTTTTAGTTGCGAATATCCATTGGTTCTTTTTATGGAGCTGGTACCATACATTATCATTGGCTATTAGCTCTGGATTACAGCTTGAATCTGATTCATTATTGAATAAATGTATTTCACAGCGACACATTGGTGAATTTTTGGAATGTGTAGCTTGGATATTCGGGCATAAGAAAATATCATGCTCAAGTATGTTGCAATCATGAAGCTTGGTATCATCAATCGGGAAATATTCGTCTCGGTGAGCGTTAAGAGCCATCATTTTGGTTGTTGGCATGATGGCAACCAACGAACCATTTACTAGCTGTGGAACTGGAGTAATATAGAACAAGTCGAATTCCTCTGTATGTGCTACTGGGATGACCAAGGTGCAAATAATGTGCTGATTTGAGACGGCTGCATGGGCTGTCACTATCCCGTATAGATGAAGTATATCCGTGACTGGTAGTGCTAAATCCGATGGAAGATTTGCCTTGATGTTGTCAACTTCTGTAGCGAATTGTTGTGGCGTCAGTACAGAGGGACTTATTCTACCATGATATGTATCGGTTAGTAGATTCATTATGGCCTTTAGCATTGTTTGCACATTGTCTGCAATAACAATTAACTGAATTCTAAGCGACAGAATGAGTTGTGATTGATGGGTATCATTGACTGTGAAGTTCTCTAGCCTTTTCAGTCTAAAATTGAATTTTTCAAGGATAGCTTGAGTATGAGTTTCAGTTTGCTTCATAATATTAAGTGTAGAGTCAAGAAATGATGTTTGATTTCGTAAGAGCTGTGACAAGTGGTCTTCGTTGGTTTTTATACTGTTGATAGTGCTGGTCATTTTTTCGGCATACTGTGAATCAAGAACTCCAAATAATGAGTTTGCTACATTTCCAACGAAATCAATTGCTCCTCGCTTCTTTCTTCTTATGAGGTTTTCGAAACTGGCCACTACTTTGCCTTTAATGTTGTTAAAGTGTGTCGCAAGGCCGATACATTGATGCTTGAGGTCTGAATTGTTGCAAGAGTTCATTAAAGTATTGGTTCCGTTTGTTAGAAGTTGTAATTCATTGAGGAATGGTGCAAGTTCAAAATATACTAGGAGTTTCCAGTCTGAGATAATTGGTTTAACTTGACCAATCTTTTCAAAGTGCAGCCCAGGAGTGCTACTGATTTTTGTGTAAAGACTTTGTTGGCATGTCGCTAGTGGAAAGAATAGAGCGAGAATAAATAGCAGGCTTGTTGTAGCTAAGTTGAACCGTTTTGGGGATGGTGTGGCAGTTTTGTCAGTGGAGGATTGGTTTCTTTTGAGTCCAGAGCTAGTGTTTTTACTTGGGTTGGTGGATTGATGGTTTCCTTTGAGAAGAGGACTGTTTTCTGCACGTTCACTGCCAGTAGTGGTTGGGGGTATGTCCAGAGGAAGTGGAGCAAGTAGATGAATTGCCCGTTTAATGATACCAGTAGATGTTTTAACCGTTGCCGTTCTGACGATTCCATCGGGCCCAGGGAATGTTTCGATCACTTTCCCGAGTCGCCACGTCATGACAGGAGTGCTATCTTTGATTATAACTATAGTACCCACTTGTAAGCTTTGAGACCTGGATTGCCATTTGTTGCGCTGCTGGAGTTCAGTGAGGTACTCGTGGGACCATCGTTTCTAGAATTGATGCTTGATTTTTGATACCAGCTCCCAACGGTTGGCGAGTGATGCCGATGTCGATTGTGCAGTTGCATCGACTTGTGCCGTGAGAGGTTCTCCAATCAAGAAATGGCCAGGAGTTAGAGCAGCTGCATTATTAGGGTCATTTGATAGTGCTGTAAGAGGTCTGGAATTAAGAATAGCCTCGACCGCTATGACCACAGTCTCCATTTCTTCATACGTTAAGGACGCAGTTGCCAGCTCTTTGACTAATAGTTTTTTGGCTGACTTAACTGCTGCCTCCCATAATCCTCCGCAATGCGGTGCTCGTGGAGGGATGAAATGGAAAGTAATGTTTTTACTCGCACATTCCCGTTGGATTGTTTCTTGAGCTGTTGTAGTAAAGAGGGCTGTTGATAATTCCGCTAGCTGGTTTCGAGCTCCGACAAAATTGGTTGCGTTGTCGCAGTACAGATTCTGACAGTGCCCCCTGCGACTGATGAATCGTTTTAGTGCTCCGATAAACGCCTCTGTTGTAAGGTTTGTGACGAGTTCTAGATGTACTGCTTTCGTGGTGAAACAGCAAAATACTGCAATATATGCTTTTTGTGGTCGTTTCCCTCGGGTTTTGAAGTGAACCCATATAGGACCACAATAGTCAACTCCGGAATTTATGAATGGTCTTGCTGGGGTTACCCTTGTTGCCGGTAGATTTCCCATTATCTGCTGAAGCAGTTTTGGCCTTGATCTTGCACAGGAAACACATTTATGAATGGTTTCTCGTGCTAAGTGTTTGCCTTTGATGGTCCAAAACCGTTGCCGGACGGCTGCAAGGAGGGCTTGGGCTCCGCAATGTTTATTTTCCTTGTGTATTGACTCATAAATTAGTCTGCTGACTATGTCATTATACGGTAGGAGCATTGGATATTTTGTATCGAATGGCAAAGTTGACTCTTCGAGCCTGCCTCCAACTCTTAAGATGCAATTTTCATCGAAAAATGGTGACAGACTTTTGATCGGACTTGATCCTTTAAGTCCCTTCTGTCTTTGTAACTGCTTGATGTCTTCAGGAAATGCAAACCTTTGAGTCGCTCTAACGATGATAAGAAGTGAATCATGGAGCTCAAGGGGAGTCAGAGCTCGTCGAGTTTGTCGGTCTGCTTTGGGAGTTCTGGCGTTTTTTATTATTCTGAAAACATATCCTATAATTCGCTGAAGGGTTTTAAACGAATTTCGGTGATTTATACTGTGTAGCGGATTCTCATCTTGGAAAGATGCAAGTAAGTTGTGAGGATTCTGTTTTCGTTCGATAATTGTTGCTTCGGAGCTCAAAGTAAATGTAGCTGGCCAATGGTTTTCATTTCCATGGAGAAAGAAGGGCCCATAGAGCCAATGTGGCGTTTGCTGTAGCTGTGGTGGGTCCAATCCTCGGAATATAATGTCTGCTGGATTGTCTTGTGAGCTTACATGTCGCCATTGTTCGGGGAGAGTAGATTCATGAATAGCAGCGATTCTATTTGCTACAAAGGTGTGAAATGAAGAAGATCTTGAATTTATCCATGTCAGCACAATCTTTGAATCAGACCAGAAAAATGTTGGTGTAGAGGCCATATCCAAACTGCTTTTGACTTTTGCAGCTAGATTAGCTCCCAACTGAGCAGCACACAACTCCAGCCTAGGTAACGTTTGTTTTTTAAGTGGTGCTATGCGAGTTTTCGCACAAAGTAAGTATACACTGAGAATTTTATTTGAAAGAGAAGTTCGGACGTATATTGCTGCTCCATATGCCTTCTCTGAAGCATCGGTAAAGACATGTAGCTGGGTACTGGAAGGAGTCTCTCCTTTGTAGATATGGCGATGGACTTGAAAGTTTTCAAGCTCACTTAGACTATTTCGGAACCGCCGCCAGCCAGTGTCAAATTCTAAAGGAACAGCTTCGTCCCATGATAGATTCAGCATCCATAGTTCTTGGATGAACATTTTTGCCTTGACTACTACTGGGGATAGGAGCCCGAGTGGGTCAAATATCCGAGCCAGATCTGAAGTTACACTGCGTTTAGTTACAGCCTTTTTTGGTTGAAGGCTTACTTTAATCTTTAGCAAATCATTTTTAGGTAACCATGCTAACCCTAATGTTTTTGTATAGTCGCTATCGTCGGTTGAGAGATCTAAATTAAATTCTTGATCATGACCTGGGATATTGTGAAGGAGCTGAGGATGATTAGCGCACCACTTTCTTAAGTTAAAGCCGTACATTGCCATGACGTGTTGCAGTTGGCGTTGAGTTTCTAGTGCTGTAGTCAGACTGTCGGCTCCCCCCAATCCATCATCAACATAAAAGTTTTTATCCAAAAACGTAGCAGCTAATTCGAATTGACTCTTGACAGTTTTGCTTATTTCTTTTAAACATTTAATGGCAAGGTACGGGGCTGGCCTGGTTCCATAGGTAACTGTATTTAGCTTGAAATAACTTATAGGCTCAGTGATATTTTGTCGCCATAGGATTATCTGAAATCGCCTGTCGTCGGTATGGATTATGATTTGGCGATACATTTTCTCTATATCTGTTGTAAAAACGAAACGTGGCAGCCTAAATCGAAGCAAAATAGTA
Organism: Lypha dubia; assembly: GCA_947311025.1. Taxonomy (NCBI): domain Eukaryota; kingdom Metazoa; phylum Arthropoda; class Insecta; order Diptera; family Tachinidae; genus Lypha; species Lypha dubia. Next base: position 77,657,379 of record OX371261.1, on the reverse strand, counting down.
AACAGTTCATTCTGTAGAGGTGGTCCAGTATGCAATATATCGTTTAGTGATGTTCCTGACGATGTTTTTGATGAGGCATCAAAAACAACCCGAAGTTTGGTGGTGCTGCTTTCAGGACGTAACACTGAGTGATGAGGAATAAAGTACTTAGATCCTTCGAGATCAGCTAAATTAGTTTTCGTCATGTGTCCCAACGCTTCATAATCCTTCATAAATTGGGTATATTGTTCCTTTAATGAAGGGTCTCTTGCTAGACGACGCTCTAATGAGAGGAAACGGTTAAAAGCGATACTGTGTGAGTCTCCCAAAATAGATGTATCATCACAAAATGGAAGCCGAACCACGAACCTTCCGTTTTCATTGCGTCGAGTATGCTGAATAAAGTGTGATTCACATTGTGCATCAAAGGGGGATAGTTGCTGCTGTGGATTTTCGATTTCCTCAAGTTTCCAAAAACGTTCAATTGCCATCGTCATTGTATCGTCTTCAGTACATATACCGCATGTTGCCGCTGATAGTTGCTCGCTAGATACCTTTCCTGCTACTATCCAGCCGAAGGTTGTATTTTGCAATACTGGAAGATCATCAGCCAATTTGATTTGGCCGATGGTGAGTAATTGGTGATAATATTCCGCTCCCAATAGTAGATCAATTTTGTCCGGTCGATTAAAGGTTGGGTCTGCCAGGGTGACATTGTTTGGAATGGACCATTTTTCGATGTAAAGTGGTTGCGCTGGTTGGGGAGCAATGATTTGTGGAAGTACAAAGGCCTCCAATCGCGTCGAAAAATTATTCACTCGAGATTGAAGTTCTATGTTGACTCGATGTTGAACCTTGGTCCTATTTTTTCGAATACCATTGATAGAAACGGATGATGGTCTTATTGGGAGCCTAAGTCGCGTTACTAATCTTTCGGTTATAAGGTTAACTTGTGATCCTGAATCGAGAATAGCCTTGCATTCGATTGTTAAATCATTTGTTTTGACCTTGACCAGTGCTGTTCCCAAGAGGACATACGGTCTCTTGTTTGCATAGTTTACTGCCATACCATTGACTTCTACCTTTGGCGTGGCGACCAAAGATGCCGCGTGTTCGGTTGATTGGCAATTCAGCGTTGATGGTTGTATCGGGGGTTTGTATTCTCCTCTTGTTGCAGGAGTTTCCTTACTAGGAGATTTATTTACGTTAGAGGATAACATGTTTGATTGAGTGGTTGATTCCAAATGAACTAGAGTGTGGTGCTTTTTTCCACATTTCTGGCAGCGGCCTAACATCGTACATTGTTTAGTTGAATGATTATGGTTGAAACAGTTCACACAAAGCTTGTGTTTTTGTGCAATGCTGAGTCGATTTGCCGGTGTTAATAGTAGAAATTCCTGGCACCGATATATGGGATGATAGTCTCGCTTGCAAATTATGCATCGTCGAATCTCCGGTTGAGGTTGTGATACCAGAGTGCATGTTTTGTGATTTGAGAAAGAGGTTTTCTCTTTTTGTCCTATTGCTTCTAGAGTTTGGAAATATTTTTCGAGGAAAGCAAGAAATCTGCTGATTGGTTGTAACTCCTTTGGGTTAGATATGGATTGCTCATATTGAGTGTAAACTGTTTTGTCGACCCTTTTAACGAGAAGGTGAAATAAAAGCGGATCCCATGACGTAGTTTGGAGCCCCATGTTGGAGAGGGCTGCTAAACACTCCCTTGTGGTGTCGTGCAATCGCTTGACAGCACTCAGTGTACACGCACCTGATGGTTGGTCGAGCAGTCTCTGGATTGCTGTTGACACCATCAACCTCTTGTTGTTGTAGCGATCCTGCAGCAATTGCCAAGCAGCTTGGTAATTCTCCTCAGTAATGGCAAGATGACGTATGAGATTTGCTGCTTCTCCAGCGACATGATTCTTTAGGTACCACATTTTATGAGCATCGGACATTCGTTGCTCATGAACAACCCTTCTGAATAGGTCGGAGAACGATATCCACTTCATGTAATCACCATCAAATTTGGTAATTGTGATTGTGGGTAATGGAAGAGTAGAGATTCTTGCTGAAGTATCTGGGGTTGGAAAATGGTGGCTTCTATTAGCAGCGCTGAGCTGAATGATTGCTGACTGAGCAGCTTGTTCAAGGTGAATGTATCTGCTTGAATCATAGCCGGCAATGTCTGGGTTGGGATATTTGTCCAATACTTCATCATTGAGCTGCTCTATTTGTTGCCAAAGCTGGGTAATCGTGGCCTGCTTAACTTCATAGTAAGACCTATCTTGTCCTGGTTGCTGATGAAGGCCTTCTAATTGCCTGGTAAGCGCTGCCATCTTCCCAAGAGACCGGCTGATAAGTCCATCGTGACCACCAGCTGCACCTGCTTGTGGCTGCTTTGTAGGTTTTGAAGCAGGCAGTACTTTACTTGCAGATTCTTGGTCGAGCTTACCGAGCTCTCGCTCCATTATTGCGATGTGCTTTGACGTCATGCTCTCGATTCGGGCATAGAAGTCTGACGTGAAGTACTCATCAGACGTATCTATATCCTTTAACTCTCGCAACTCATTATCAGTACGTTCGAACTCTGTCCATGCTGTCGTCAGACGGGACAATCGCTCTTGGTAATAGCTTAGTGTTTTACGACTGGCAGAATCCTTGTTGAAGTTTCGAATAATCGAGGCAATATGCTCCCCGATTTCCTTCAGCTGTTGAAGGAGGTTCGCAGCGGTTTTTTCCATAATGGTTGTGTTTAAGGATTGTAGTTGATGGCTTGGAATTTCTTTACGCAGTGGGTGCTTTCTGACTTCGAATCTGAAGATTGCAGGTTCGTGTCCTGTCACGGTCGCCAAAAATGTTAATGCGTAGGCTCGTTTGCCTTGCTTAACGGAATAAATAAGTGAATAACAAAAAAGGACTAATAGGTTGGTAGTTCACCAAACTATTATATAGTAACTTTGTAGAAATGAAAGTTATCCGAGTGGTACACCAGAATAACTTGTAGTGAATTAATGAAAAACGCAGGTTGATTGATTGATCAGTTATGATGATTTTTATTAAAATTCAAAATTATTTATACTAAAACTAAAGAAAAACATAAACAAAAAATATAATAAAATTAAATTGCAAATTATCAAATAAATAAATAAATAAAGTGCAATGTAGACAAAATAAAAAAAAAATAAAAGAAATAAAAGAAAGAAATATTTGCTGGTAGCCGGAAATCGTTCATTCATATGCTGCCGTTGTAATAAATTTTTCTCACACGTTCAGCTCTAGCAGAATAAAAGACAAATATCCAATTTCATTCTGTCTGGAACTAAACGGTAACAAAACAAAAAAAAAATGTAAAAGAAACTAAATTTAAAATCAAAAAATTCTGCTGACTTATTGAATCTCACGCTTTGAATAAAACGTAGACAATAAGTTCGCGCGTGTTAAGTAAAACAAGAAATATAAATATTTGAGGATTAATTCGAATGATGATTCTTTTTTAATTTGTTAACAAACAAAAAAAATCATAAAGAATTAACAGCATCTTACCCTAATATCACAGACCTTATATGAATTACTAACCCTAAGTATCACAGATGGACAAATTATTGCACTTTGCATCACATTTTAATATCTTTCGCATGAAAGATTCCAATTGGTTTCCCTTGGAGTGTCTCCAACTCGTACATATTGTTACCAATTGTTTTCTTTATGCGGCATTTTAAATATTTACGGCAAAATTTCGCATTTATATTGGTTTTGAAGTCGGACAGTGCAACATTTTTCCTATATACTTCCTGTCCAGGACTAAACTTTACTACTCGCGCTCTATCGTTGTACCTACGTGCGCTTTTCTCATAGGGTTGTGTCAGATTGCTTTTGATTTTTTCACGAATTAAGCTGAGCTTATCCTTTCTGTCGAGATTTACCATCTGATGTTCCGACATGGATTTTAGCTTTCTGGCCAACCTGTAGTCTGCTCCATTAGAGTAAATATTGTGTCCGAACAATGCAAAAAATTGACTAACTCCTGTAGCTGCGTGTACGGATGTGCGCAACGCACATTCTAATGGGTGTTTTTTATTGAGGTATAGAACTTTAAGTTGGCATCACTTTTTTAACTAGCGGCCATTTTGTCAGCTGTCAAGTGATTAATATTTAGTTTGGTTTGCCATTTCATCATGAACAGGTTGACAAAAGAACAACGCTTGCAAATCGTGCAAATTTATTTCGAAAATAATGGTTCAGTTCGCGAAGTTTACCCGCAAAATTTTGTTCAGTGATGAGGCTCATTTTTGGTTGAATGGCTACGTCAACAAGCAAAATTGCCGCATTTGGAGTGAAGAGAATCCATATGAGACCCTTGAGACGCCATTACATCCACAAAAACTGACTGTTTGGTGTGCTCTATGGGCTGGTGGAGTCATTCGGCCATACTTCTTCCGAAATAATGCTGGAGAGTCAGTTACCGTTAATGGAGACCGGTATAGAGCCATGATAACCGACTATTTTGTTCCCGAATTGGATGGCATGAATGTGGATGAGTTGTGGTTCCAACAAGACGGCGCTACATGCCACACAGCGCACGTCACAATCGATTTATTGAAGGAAACATTCGATGAGCGCATAATTTCGCGGAATGGACCTGTCAATTGGCCACCAAGATCGTGTGATTTAAAACCATTGGATTATTTTCTTTGGGGATATGTGAAGTCGCTCGTCTACGCCAACAAACCAGAAACGTTAGGGGACTTGGAAGCCAACATTCGTGGCGTTATTGCCAACATACGGCCCCATATGCTCGAAAAAGTGGTTGAAAATTGGACCTGTAGAATTGGCTTTATTCGAGCCAGCCGCGGCGGCCACATGCCCGAAATCATATTTAAACATTAATGGCATAAAATTATCCTTCCAATAAAGCCAAATTGATGGACATTAAAACGATTTTCTTGTGTTTTATTTCAATTCGAAGTTCTATACCTCTAAAAAAATTACCCGATATTTCGGGGAGGTATAAATCCCAATCTCTGTGATCATTTTCTAGATAAGCCCTAATAGCAGCTAAAACTGACTGATTTACTCGTTCAGCCGCATTAGACTGAGGCGAGTAAAAAGCAGTTTTTAGATGTTTTATTTCATATGTATTTATCATTTCCGTAAACGTTGTGGAAATGAATTGTTGCCCATTATCGCTATGAAGCACTTGCGGTACTCCAAACTTTTGGAACAGTTCCTGTACTAGGAATTGCACGACATTTTTAGCCGTTGCTTCTTTCATGGCTTTTAAAAAACAAAATTTTGAGAAGTGGTCTACCACAACAAAAATGTAAGCGTTTCCGGTTTTCGATCGAGGGTATTTACCTAGAAAATCTACGTATATTTTCTTGAATGGTATGTCTGTTTGGACTTCAGCCCCTATAGTTGGCATTATATGCTGATTGACAGACTTAGTTTCTTTGCAGGTTTTACAGTTCCTGACGTAATATTGTACTTGAGTTGCCATTCTTGGCCAATAATAAAAACGTTTTAGCCTATCTAATGTTTTTCGCATGCCACCATGGGCTGCTGTAGCGCAGTCATGAGCTTTTTCTATTAAGACATATGTGATGTCTTGTGGAACCCATAACTTCCACACTGATTCGGCTAAATCATTTTCACCATCAAAAATTGTTTTTTTAAATATTTTATTGTCCTCAATTCGCAGGTCAGGCAATTTTGATTGATTTTGTTTAACATTTTTGACTAATTCTAAATAGTCTTCGGATTCGAAAGCTGTTGTTTCAAAATCAAAGAAGCTTTCATCTGTTATTTCGGCTACTTCAATCGGATTCCGTGAAAGAATGTCCGCCACCATAATTTTTGCCCCTTTACGGTTTTCGATCACGAAATCGTAGGCCTGCAACTGTAGTGACCAACTGGCTAGGCGTCCACTGAAGTCTTTTAATGTCATAAGCCATTTCAGACTCGCGTGGTCTGTTATGACGGTGAAATTCATCATTTCTACATAGGGCCTGAAACGTTTTACTGCTAACACCGCTGCGAGGCACTCTTCTTCGGTGACCGAATAATTTTTTTGACATGCCGTAAGTTTCTGGCTATAAAATGCGATAGGGTTTTCTTCACCCGCCGAATTTTTCTGAAACAAAACAGCTCCGACTCCGTACTCAGACGCGTCGCATTGTATAAAAAATGGCAATCTAAAATCCGGGTGTCGCAGCAACGGTGCAGTGGTCAGTGATATTTTGAGCGTTTCAAATGCCTCGATCGCTCCAGGTGTCATCTCAAACTTTTTACCTTTTTTTACCGTATCAGTTAGGGCTGCAGAGATAGAGGCAAAATCTTTTATGAAACGCCTGTACCAACCTGCGGTCCCTAAAAAACTTCTGACATCCCTGGGCGATTTTGGCAACGATATATGTTGAATTGCTCTGACCTTTTCGGGGTCAGTCCTCAATACCCCACCTCCTATGATGAACCCTAGATATTTTAGTTCCTTAAAGCAAAACATGGATTTTTTTAGTCCTATTGTTAAGTTGGCCTTTTGTAAACAATCGGCTACTTGTTGTAATAATCTAACATGTGTTGAAAAATCTTCTGAAATTATGAGAAGATCATCGAAATAAATGAATACATTTGATTTGAGCCTTGCAGGTATCACTCTGTCCATCAGCCGGCATAGACGTTGCGCTGCGTTGCATAGACCAAACGGCATCACTCGAAACTGGTACAGCGGTCGACTTGGCACTGTAAAAGCGGTGTATGGCTTGGCTTCTTCCTCTAGTTCTATTTGCCAGAAGGCATACTTCAGGTCTTCATAAACTATAGGCTGTACCGCAGGAGAAATTGGGTAGTGTTTATCTTTGACCGGGTTTGTGCCTGCTACCAATTTTATTTCATGTTTCTCCAGAAGACATCAAGTCTGGTCTTGAAAATAGTGTCTCAAACATTAAAAATAGAGAAAAAATCCCCCAACCAATATTTAGAGTCGAGTTACAGCCAGATGGCATAAAAATAAAAAAGAATGAAGCACAATCAATATATGACTTAAAGTACTTGTTGCATCGAAGAGTTACTGTTGAGCTTCCACATAAAAGAGCTGGACCTGTTCAATGCCTGAACTGCCAAGAATTTGGACACACGAAGACTTATTGCAAGTTGCCTACAGTCTGCGTTGTATGTGGTGAGTTACACAGTACTGCTAACTGTGATAAAATAAAAGGTGATACCAAGGCGAAAAAATGTGGCAATTGCGGCGGAAATCACACTGCCAACTATAGAGGCTGCCCCCTTTACTCGTTTTTTAAGAATTCATCAACCAAAAAAACCAATGCTAGTCCCGCTCAGCCTAAAACCCCTATTAACTATCCACAGTTACCTCAACCGTCCACCAGCCAAAATCAATTTTCAAACATTTTTAAGTCTAACGCGACTAGTGCTCAACAACAATCTAACAACAAATTTTCATACGCTAGTATTTTAAAAAGCAATCAGAGTACGGCGCAAAAAACCGTAAATGTAAATGAAGATTCGGGGTATAATTTTAGTTGTATTAAAGCCTCAATTGAGAGCTTAATACAAACTGTAAATACATTTACTCTCAACATGTCCTGTATGATGCAGGAAATGTTGAAAATGCAGTCTACCTTGTTGCAGGCTGTACTAAGCAAACCATGAACTTAAAAATCTGTTTTTGGAACGCAAACGGCATTTGCCAACATAAAAACGAAATAGAATATTTTCTTCAGGATAAGCAAATCGATGTTATGCTTATCTCAGAAACTCATTTGACATCTCGAAGCTGTTTCAGAATTAGTGGATATAATTTTTACGACACCAAGGTTCCTCGTGGCAGAGCTTGTGGTGGTTCGGGAATCCTAATAAAAACGCGAATAAAACACCACCTGTTGAATGTTTTTTGTGAAGATTATCTTCAAGCAACGAACATCTGCATCGAAACTTACTATCAAAAACTTGTAATATCATCTGTCTATTCGCCCCCCAGATTCTCAATTACCGAGAGTCAATATACGGCTTTTTATAAATCACTGGGTTTCCGTTTTCTAGCAGCTAGCGACTACAATGCTAAACACACATTCTGGGGTTCACGTTTAATCACACCTAAGGGACGAATTTTATTCGACACAATATTTAAAATGGGTTTGAATGTAGTTTCAAGTGGACAGCCAACATATTGGCCAACAGATCGACAAAAAATTCCTGATGTTATCGACTTTGGAATTGTGAAAGGCGTGCCCAGCGAGATGGTTGAAGTTGAAGCATCTTTGGACTTATCTTCAGACCACTCGCCTACAATTGTCACTATTTACTCACACACAACATGTGATTTAGCGACGACATCTGCACGTATTAACTGGCTGAAATACAGAAAATATCTGAGTGCTCATTGCTCGGAAAAAATTCCGCTGAGAACACCTTCAGACATAATAGACGATTCTCTCAGGTTGTTTGAAGCGCATGTTAAACAAGCTGCTTTTAATGCTACTTCAAATGAAATAAACCAACCAGTGAGATTTAACAATATTTTTTCTGTAGATATAGAATAGCTATTGACTGAAAAACGGAGAGCTCGACGAGAATGGCAGCGCTATAGATCGCCCCAGCTAAAATTAAGGCTTAAGGAGTGTACCAAGCAGCTTAGGAAAGTTTTGAAAACTCAAAAAACAGCTTCCCTTCAAAAATTCCTTCAAGAGCTAGATGCAACACCAAAAACAGATTATTCACTGTGGCGTGGAGCCAGAGGACTTAAAAGGCCGGTGATATGCAAACCCACATTACGAGCCCCAAATGGTGACTGGGCAAAAACTGATGCTGAAAAAGGTGCACTTTTTGTTAAACACTTAGAAAAAGTATTCACTCCGAATATTTCTGCTGATATTGTTGAACTGCCATCAGTCGCCTCTTTACCAGAAATATCGCTAAAATTCAACATTGTGGAGATTGGAAAGTCTATTACTAGTCTTAACACCAGAAGAGCCCCAGGTGTCAACAAAATAAGCAACAAAATGCTTCAAGAATTGCCTTACACTGCAAAAAGAATAATACTATTCATTTTTAACAGTATTCTACGCCTAGAACACTATCCTAAAGAATGGAAGGTTTCGCTAATTACTATGATACCAAAGCCCGGCAAGGATCATACAAAGGTTGAATCCTATCCGCTTATTAGTTTACTGTCTAACATTTCAAAACTATTTGAAAAGCTGTGTATGAGCAAGCTGATGCCTAAAGTGACTAGTAATGGATGTATTCCAGATCATCAATTCGGTTTTCGCAGTCACCATAGCACAATTGAACAAACTCACAGACTTGTGAATGTTGTTAGAGACACTTTTGAAAAAAAGAAATACTGCTCTACGCTCTTTATTGATGTCTCACAAGCTTTCGATAAAGTACGGCACGAAGGTCTTTTCAACAAATTAACACAAAATCTACCAGCAAACATCGTAAAGCTTTTAAAAAGCTATTTAATGGAACGCAAATTTGTAGTTAGGGAAGGCAATTTTTTAAGCCCTCCGCAGTCGATTGAAGCCGGAGTCCCTCAAGGCAGTATCTTCGGACCCTTACTTTATTTAATATATGCCTCTGACTTACCGTTAAGCAGTAACATTCATACATCAACACTTGCGGATGATACAGCCTTTCTAAGCGTTCACGAAAATCCTGTAGAAGCTTCCCGCAACTTACAAGAATATATATCCAAACTGGAAAAATGGCTCAAACAATGGCGTATAAAAGTTAACGAGCAGAAATGTGCACACGTCACTTTTACGTTGCGCAGGGAAACATGCCCGCCTATAAAAATTAACACCGAGACTATACCACAACACACTGTAGTCAAATATCTAGGCGTTCATCTTGATCGTCGTTTAACATGGAAATGGCATATAGACGCAAAGGTAACACAAATGAAACTAAAAGCAGCCCAAATGAATTGGCTTATTGGAAGAAACTCTATACTAAGCCTTGACTGTAAACTTCTCTTATACAACGCGATCCTGAAACCAATATGGTCCTATGGAATCCAGTTATGGGGCACTGCCTCAGCATCGAATGTCGAAAGAATTCAAAGGCGACAGAATAAAATCCTACGTACAATAACAGCAGCCCCCTGGTATGTCAGAAACCATCGAATTCATAAAGACCTAGACGTTCCGTTGGTGAAGACAGTATTTTCAAAACACGCGAAAAAATATATAAAAAAACTCGAGTTGCACCCAAATCCACTTGCGCGCAATATTCTTCATTATAGAGGCCACACCCGGCTGAAAAGAAGGGATACTCTTTTTCTCAGCCGTTCACGAGAGATGTAAAACAACAAAAACTAACCGTTGAAATTAAAAATTTTGTTTAGCATTAGCTAAACTTATATTTAATATTTTTTTCGATTTAAGATTTGAAAAACTTATTGATGATTCAATTTAAATAATTAAAGATTCAATAAATAATAAAATTATCAAAAAAAAAAAAAATTTTTTTCTCTAACTGCGTACAGCCTAAACCTTTTTCCTCGAATGCCGGAAACCTTTTCACAACTTCGTCTAATTGGAGTTGTTGTTCACTTGTCAACAAATGTTTATTTATTTTATGCATGCTGTGCTCGTTACTTAAACTTTGAGCAAGTTCCAAACTAATTTCGGCAGACACTAATTGAGGCGGTACCTCAAAAGCTTGCCAAAAATCTACGCCTAGGTATAATTCCTGGTCTAATTCTGGACATAAATAAAATGTTAATGTTTTGTTTTTACCTCGATATTGTACGTTTAATATGCATTTGCCTAGCACCCGATGCTGCTGACCTGTGGCCGTAATAATGTGACTATAAATTGGAAAAAATTTTGCTTTAAGTTCACTCATAGTGTTTCTACAATTTCTCCCTAATAGACTGACGGAGGCGCCGGAGTCTAAAACGCCTTTTAAGACTTTTCCATTCAGAAGAACTTCCGCGTATGGCCTCGGATCTTTATTAGCATAACAATGTTTAACAGACGCAGCCAATAAACAGCGTTGCCGTTTACGTTTTGAAAAAATCTGCCCTCAATTTTAAAATGTGTTGCCACTTTGCGGGATTTGTGCCGGAATTTTCATTTACAATGGGCTTACTATTTGCTTTATTTAAGAGTTCTAAAGCTTTACCTGGACCGTTATTCTTATTGTTTTTATCTGGATTGCTTGAGCAATTACTAATGTTGGTTTTAGAAAAAATGCGATTTCGAACCTTTTGATAATTTTCTTCCCGAATTTCTAGTGGTAACATATGTCAGATTTTTGAAAACTCGGGAGATTTTGGAGACTTTTCTGCTATTATTTCGGGGTGACCATACTGGACCGCGACTCCCCGTTCATAGCCGCGCCCCTCACAAAGTTTCCCAGGTGTTGTGCACACTGAGGACATTTGGGTGTGATTGTATTTGGTCTGCCACATTTGTAACAAAACAACGCCCTTTGAGTTGAAGGGCATTCTTTAAAAGTGTGTCCTTTTTGCTGACAGTTCCAACAAATTTGTGGGGTATTAATTGCCGCGATTTCAGATATTTGTTCAGCCTCGTTTTCGTCTGGGTCGACGATGACCTCACTAACAAATCTTGGGGCTCTATTAGGCTGTGGTGGAATAGACCAAGGGACGTTTCTAGAAAACGTTCTTTCTGCTTCTAAGCATTCCATGCGGAGGTTCTCTACGGAGCTCACACTCATGGGATATACAATTCACGCAGATTTCTTTTAGCGATTTGCACCATCTCCCCTTCTAGGACTGGGGTGTCTAGTCTTGCCCTTAGGATGTTTAGGCTATGAAAGAAATCATCAATCGATTCACCAGGCTGAATGGGTACTCTTGGCGGAGGAAAATCATATCTATGCTGTTGTTGGTTATGCATAGGCATATTTCTACCCTCCAACTGATTAACCTGTGCTCCGACTTCTGGGCGATTTCTTTCTCTGTCGGTCAGGAGTTTAATGGCTGCGGAAAGTTGAGATATGTTTTCGTTAACTTTTCGTAGCCAATTCTTTTGAAATGTGTAGTTTTTAAATCTTTCCCTATAGCCCTTGGTTACTTTTTGGTAGCTGTCAGGGTTTCAGCTGATTTGTAAGGCGTTCAAAGGAACTGCCGAATTAATGGAGATTAAAACAAAATTCAAACAAGTGCCGAATTCAGTTGCTTGTAATAATCTGATTTTATTTACAATTTGTTCTAGCTTATATACTAAAATTTCTTAGGTCATTGAGTGATTTCTGAATCACTCAATATTTTACAAATTCATAAATAAAAGAAAATAGAAATTAAAGTTACAATTATCAAATATTATATTACATCTTAAATTTACATGTGCCAACAATAATGCAAGCAAACAATATTCTTTTGACCCACTTCGACATGTGTAACCCAAGCGTTTATTGTTTGTTGGTTGCACTACTTTGTTGAAGTTGGTATGTATACATTGTGCATATTGTATGGCGACATGAGTACACTACCCCCTAACCACTAAGAGAAAAATTAGGGGATTGATTTTTCTTGATATTCATAGTACCGAGAATATTTGTAAAATAATTCTTAATTTCTATTTACATATGTTATAGTTTTACAAAGTAATTTTTTTATATAGTTATAAATTTATAATTTACATAATTCTTAATGTAGTATTTAATATTTTTATAATTTTTAGTGTTTATTGTGTACTTAATTATTGTTTCGAAAGCCTATATATGGTTTTAATTGATTATTATGGAATTCTTTTTCAATTCCGTGGTAGTTTATTATAGTATTTACACCGTTATGTCTAATTATTTTAAATGGGCCTTTGTACGGGCTTTTATTCTTTTTCCTATTTTCTACTTTTATTCAAGCTAAATCTCCTATTTTTAGATTTAAACTATTACTATATCTATTTTCTATGATTCTTTTCTCTTTTGTTTTATCTGTAAGTTCCTTAGCTGTATTCAAAGAATATTTTAATTTTTGTTTCAGCTCTTTTGCATAGTCATCATAATTGTATATTTTGTTATTTTCTGTGTCATAAAATTCTGATGGTAAGCATGGCAATCTACCATATACCAATTCAAATGGTGTGTAACCAGTGTCTATGTGTGGTGCCGTGTTGTAGGCAAAAGTAAAGTAATTTATCCACTTATCCCATTCGTAATCGTTTGCTGATGTAAGCAAGAATTCATTGAGAACCCTGTGATTTCTTTCTACCGCACCCATTGTTTCATGGTGGTAAGGGGTTGAGAATGTTTGTTTGATATCAAGTAACGAGCATATGTTGCGCATTAGTTTGTTTTTAAATTCTGTCCCGTTGTCTGATTTGAGCACTTTAAATTTACCGTATTTCAAAATTAATTGTTCTACTAGTGTTTTGGCAGTTGTAAGTGCGTCTTTTGTTGACATTGGGTGAGCAATAACGAATTTCGTTAGTTCGCATTGCATTGTCAATATGTATCGGTATCCGTTTGAAATACGAAGAGGACCTACAGTATCAATTGATATTATCTCAAAACTGTTGCTTGGGGTGTCCGTTAATGTAAGTGGTTCTTTAATGTGTTTGGTTTGTTTGTTTATGTTACATTTGTCACATTATTTTACGAATTGCTTTACCATCTTATTCATGTTTTTCCAAATGTACCGCTGTTTTAATTTAATAATTGTTTTTCTTATTCCTAAGTGGCCTGCGTGTGTGGCATTGTGGAATTCATCGATGAGTTTATATTTCAGTATGTCATCTGTTATTCTTGTTGGGGCGTTATATATTAATATTTTTAGTTGAGGTCTTTTGTTGTTTATTCTTATCTTTGCATATGCTTCTTTTAAATCCTTGATTGTATATATTTTAAATATCATATCATTTTTTGCTAGCGCTAATTCTTTAATATTTTCTTTACTCATTTTGGATAACAGTTTCCTCAGAATCGAATCTAGTTTCGCTGAGTTATCGCTGAATCTTGCATGCATATTATCTTTATTCTTGGAATGTAACTTCTTCATAACTTCTTCTTGTTTTGATGAATTATCGTTACTTCCCTCATTCATATAATTACTCTTTTGGGTACGTGATTTCTTCATAATCGAATCTTGTTTCGATGAATTATCGTCACGTCCTATGTGTACAGTATTATTTTCAATTGTTATGTCGACTTCCTCTGTATTTTAAAATTTATTAAACTGTAATTTCTTCATATTCTTGACGTCATTTATGGATGTGCATTCCCATATTAGAAGTTGATCAGACTCCTGAGAGATGCATCTTCCCATGTTATTCCTATTCGCGTGCGCTTTATCTATTTTTTTATTATCATCAACTTTATTTGCCTCGTTTTTTGTAACTTTATTTGCCTCTTTTTCACTTCTCTTTGTCATTGCCCTTGTGCTTATTAGAATTCTCTTTTCTTTTTCATCATTTTCCAACGGTATCATTTGTTTTAGTATGTCTGAGTTTATTTCTATTCTTGATAATGCATCCGCATTAGTGTTAATTTTTCCTTTCTTATAAATTATCGTGAAGTCATAATCGCTTAAATCTAGTCTAATTCTTGTCATTTTTGATGAAGGATTCTTATGTGTCTATTACCACTATGAATTTTTGACCGTATAAATATGGTTTGAAGAAATTTATTCCCCAGTGAATTGCGAGCAATTCTTTTTCAATGATGGGTTTGTTCATATCATGCTTTTGAAGTGATTTACTTGCGTAAGAAATAGGTAAATCTTTTACAATTTCACCTTGTGATAAGACTGCTCCTAGTGCGTAGTTTGAGGCGTCAGTCGTCAAAATAAAAGGTTTGTCAAAATTTGGGTACTGCAAAATTGGTGGGTTCATTAATTTTTCTTTTAGGGTATCAAAAGCATTTTGGCATTCATTTGTCCATAGAAATTTTACTGATTTTCTCAATAGCATATTTAAGTGTTTTGCAATTTCCGCAAAATTCGGTATGAATTTTCTATAATAGTTGCAGAATGCAACGAAACGTCTAACTTCGTCTGCGTTCTTGGGTGTTGGGTAATTTTTAATAACTTCATATTTAGCTGGATCTGTTTTCACGCCGTCCTTTGTTATTAAATGTCCTAAGTAAACTACTTCTGGTCTCAAAAAACAACATTTCTTTGGATTCAGTTTTAAGTTGTATCGTTGAAGTCTGTCTAAAACTTTGACAAGATTTTCATTGTGATGGTTCAAACTACATCCATAGACAATTATGTCATCGACATAAAGAAAAGCTTCTGAATCAAGTCCTGAAAGTGCTATCGTAAGCATTCTCTGAAAACTGTTTGATGAAATTTTAACTCCAAATGGTAGTCTTTTAAATTGGTAGTGTCCCTGTTGTGTAGAGAAAGCTGTAAGTGGTCTTGAGTCCTTGTCCAACTGAATTTGGTGAAATGAGCTAGTCATGTCAAGAGTCGAAAACCATTTAGCTCTTCCTAGTTTATGCAAAATATCCTCTAATCTAGTTAGTGGAAATTTGTCATTAACTATTTTGTCATTTAACTTTCTAAAGTCTACTACAAGTCTCCATTTTCGTTTGTCTTCTGTATTCTTTTTGGGTACCAAAAGAAGTGGAGCATTGTAGGGGCTAATTGATGGTTCTATTATATCGTCATGTAACATTTTATGTACTTGTTCATTTATTATGTCCGTGTGCGAGTGGGGTAGTCTGTAGTTTTTTATATACACCGGAGTGTTATCTGAAGCTGCTATGTTTTGTTTATAAAAATTGTTTACAGTTAATTTCTCATTCTCTAAATGAAATACATTTTGATATCTTTTGAATATGTTTATTAATTCTGATTTTGCATATTCATCAGTATTATTTAATTGCAAGTCATTTAGAATTTGTTCAAAACGTTCGTCATTGTTTCCATTTGTGTAATTTAATATGTCATAGTTTTTTAGTGGATCAGTATGCAGTTTAATGCCCTGTAAAATTTGTGTATCATTTGTTGTGTTTAAAATTTTAATGTGTGTCATTCCGTTTTTTGGTGCTATTGAATTACTTAAAAAAATACCGCTTTTTAATTCATTATTAAGTATTACGCAATCTTCTGTAAGGTTTAATTTCAATGGTTGTATGATTTCTGTTCGTGGTGGTATAGTTATTTTTAATGTGTCGAATGCTTTGATTGCATTGGCAGAATTATGGTTTCATTATTGGTAAACAAAGAAATTGTGAATGTCTTGTAATCTATTTTGCATAAGTATTCTCTTAAAAACTCTCTCCCTATTATTCCGTCTGTCTCTATTGGAAAATTGTCATCTACTAGATGGAATTTGTATTTGCATGTTTGGTCTGCTAATGAAAGTTCAAGTTCAGTTTTCCCTAATGAATATATTTCTTCATTAGTGATGCCTGTTAATTTGCATCTGTTTTCTATATTTAGTGGTTCATCATCAAAAATTGTTCTAGTGCGACATAACGATATGTCGGCTCCTGTGTCGACAAGAAATGTTAATCCTTTATTTTTGTATTTAGCGATTATGTAATTTGTGTTATTATTTGAAACTTTAAATACTCTTAATTTTGGCTGTCCGGAATATCCCTGTATTCCGAGCCTTCCTCGTTTCCCTCGTCTTGTATCGTACGTATATATCTTCTGTTGTTGTTACTGTTATTATTGTTGTTACTGTTTGTGTTATTTCTGTAGTTTCTATTGTTGTTATTGTTTCTAGGTGTATTGTTATTACGATTGTTGTTTGTAGAATGATTGTTGTTCCTAAGAGAATTATTGTTGTTGAAATTGTCATTCCTAGTGTAATTGGTGCCTCTGTTGAAATTTGTGTTGTTGCCATTATACCTATTAGGAAAATTATTGTTTCTATTATTGCTAAAATTGTTGTTGTTATTTCTACTACGAGAGTTGTGGTTATTTTCAAAATTATTTCTTTCGCGATAATTGCTATTGTAATGCCTGGTTCGATTATTATTATGTTGTTGCTTTTGAATGTGCATTACCGCATTATTGTTTAATTTATTCTCATTTTCTAGTTCTAGTGCTAGTTGTACTGCGTCTTGTAAAGTCTTTGGACGAGCTGCGAAAATGGCTGTCTTTAAACTGTCATTAATACCTCTTTTAAAAGTATCTAGAGAAAGCTTTGAGTTTAATTTGATAATAACATTTTTCTCTGCTTCTGTGGCGTCATTACCAAGTTCTTCAACTCCTAACTTGTTCATGTTGTCTATTGTCGTCATTATTCTTTCTTTGAATGTATTAACAGACATTTTCCCTTGGTAAATAGTGCTTAGTTTTGATTGTAACTCTGGAATTGTCTTTGTACTTTTGTATCTCTGTTGTAACAAATTTTTTAATGCATTGAAATTTTCTGGTTTCGCATAGTTACCTATTGCCGTTCTTACCCCTGAAGTCAATTTTGCATGGTATAAGTATTGTAAGAAATCTTGTTTTGATGTTTCAGCTAGAGTTTTCTCAATGAGTTCTGCTGTTATCAAAAAACTTTCTAGTTCTTCCTGGTTTCCAGCAAAAAGTGGGAGTGCTTTAGACACTGTTTCTAAACTAAATGCTGCCATTTTGATGTCTATGTTTTCTATCTTAGTAATGTTCTGGACTAAATATTCTTTAATTTTCTTTATTATATTATTAAATTCTAATTTAAGCACTGATGCTTTTTCCTCGTCTTTTTCTTCAACTTGTGCTATCTCAAACTCTCTTGTTATGGTTTTTATTTCTTCTAATTTAAGGTTAATTGTCTTTTCAGTATATGTCCTTCCTGGACTTTTCTTTAAATTTTTTAATATATCCGTTAATTTCTGGAGATTCTTCTCCATCTAACAATCTTTCGTATTAATATTGAATATTTGTTAAAATACATATATATTTTTTTTATACTTCTGTTATTTTATTGCTATCATTGTTTTTGCTATTGTTTTTGTTTTTACAATTGTTAATAAATCTATAAATGATATGTAATATAAATAGGATTAAAATAATAATTACTAAGGTTTTTGTTATTTTGGACAATATTAATAATATTTTTAACTGTACCGAGAATATTTGTTTTTCTTTAAATGTTACTAATCTTATGTAAATTAATATTATTGGGTATAATTATCTTTATATATAGTATTAAATCTTTTTCTTTTTATCGTCTGTTACTAAGTATTGCATACATTAGTCTTACGATGTAGGCAATTACTAATAATGCTAATGTAATTATCATAACTATTTCGAAAGTGTTTAAATTTTCCTCTTTATTTTTATCTTGTACTCTTATAGTATTCATATATTCTATAAGCTGTTCATTATTTTGATCGTTTTCGTTATTTCCATTCTTTCCTACTTCGTATCCCGCAATAACTAGTGGGATCGCTTTTAGAATGTTCGTCCACCAAGTCATCTCGAAAAGTCTCTTAATGCGTTTATTCTCCTATTGCAATCTTTTTATCTCCTTCCTTATTAACATTTGCTGTTTCTTCTCCGTTGCGAGGTTCAAGTTCTTATATAGCACTTCCAATGTCTTTCTCTTCTGGTATTGCTTACCAGCTCTCTTTTTCTTTTGCTGTTTTATTGGGGCAGTCTCTACTGGTTTCTGTTGGCGCTTCGTATATTCATCTATCGTGATAGCTTTTGGACCCGCACAGATCGGTAGTGGCTCGTAAGGAGGTGCTGCGTAACCTGTCGGTTCGGGCTCGTATTCTTCTTCTTTGTTGTCTTCTAGGTACGCCGACCAACGTGCGAAGATTTCATCTATTTCTTTGGACTTCAGTTCGGTAGGATTATTAATTTAATATGGCCCGAGTTGGCAGGATCGCCATGAAATGTGTAGTTTTTAAATCTTTCCCTATAGCCCTTGGTTATTTTTAGTAGCTGTCAGGGTTTCAGCTGATTTGTAAGGCGTTCAAAGGAACTGCCGAATTAATGGAGATTAAAACAAAAGGCAAACAAGTGCCGAATTCAGTTGCTTGTAATAATCTGATTTTATTTACAATTTGTTCTAGCTTATATACTAAAATTTCTTAGGTCATTGAGTGATTTCTGAATCACTCAATATTTTACAAATTCATAAATAAAAGAAAATAGAAATTAAAGTTACAATTATCAAATATTATATTACATCTTAAATTTACATGTGCCAACAATAATGCAAGCAAACAATATTCTTTTGACCCACTTCAACATGTGTAACCCAAGCGTTTATTGTTTGTTGGTTGCACTACTTTGTTGAAGTTGGTATGTATACATTGTGCATATTGTATGGCGACATGGGTACACTACACTTTCCTCGACAAATTTATTTATGTCTCGGTCCAATCTAACTTTAATTTCACTCACGCTTTCTTGTAACATTTCCCTGACCGACGGAGAAAGTCCAGTTTGGTCATTTCTGCTTACGGATGCTTTTGGAACCGCACCTGGATTTTGTGTTTGAGCCTTTGTTGTCGCTGATAAATCTTTTATCGTGGCACCCATAGCCATTTTATTGGATCTATTGTCCCTTAAATATTTTTCTTTTACCTGCGGCGATGATCGGTTTAAATCAAATGTTAAATTTCTTTCAAGATGTCTCTTTGCCCTGTACGATTTTCCTTCAAACTTTTTATTTTGCCTACCAGAAGCTTCGGCCATAAACTTTAAAAATTGCTAGGAAAAAAAATAAAACAATAATTCCTCACAAAAATCGAAAAAAAACTATATATCCAAATACAAATGCCTAGATAAATAATTCAAATTTTGTTTTTGATGAAAATCCCAATAATAATCAGAAAAAATAAAAAATAAAACAAAAAAAAAATAGTTCTTGGCAACACTGACACTTTTCAAGTTCAATGACTATACAACAATTATACGTAAACAAAATAAAATACTTATATAATTAATTAAATAAACAAACAGAAAACAGATGTTATTGCTTAAATTAACACTATTACTACCGAATACTTTAACGCTATAGCTGCCGGACGAATTATTAAATAAATATAAATTATTACTTTTTTAAAAGAATTATTACCAGTACTACTATTGTAGTGCCATCCCTGATGCCACTGAGCAGCACTGGCAATACTTACTAATTTTAAGCAACTATGTATAAAAATAACGAGTAGAGAAATGTAACTTATGGTGTTTTCTTTTCTGAACAAAAATGTTGACCTTTCAATGTGTAACACTTTTTTCAGTTTGCACCTACCTTTAAAAAGTTGTACATTTTTTATTGCCACAATGGTACAAAATATTTGATATATATATACATGTTTAAAAATACATATATATATTTTTTAAGCCTAATTCAATATAGCAATGGTGCTGTAATGTACATGTATAAATGTGTATACATATGTATAATAAGACACACTAAAAAAAAGACAGCGTGTGTTGAAGAAAGTGAAATTGGCCTAAATTCATTTTTCCAAAAGGAAATAAATGAGTGATTCTCGAAAATAAAGCAACAAATAAATGTACAGTTGCCCAATAAAGTCTACATACAACACGGAAAACTAAATTTTTTTTGGTTTAAAAGAGATTTTATGAATTTCAGGTTATGTTCTGTGCCATTTAAACAAAATTATAACGCCATATTCAAAAATAATAACACGAAAAACAATAAAAAAAAAAAACCAAGAAAAAAAAGAAAAAGTACAGTCTTACAAAAAATAAATCAGTATACCATAATACAAAAAAAAACTGTTATTCGAAAAAAAAGAAGAAACAGCGAAAAAACGGTATTCAAAAAATAAAAAGATGGCTACCGAAAAAAATAGAGAAAATAAGAATAAACTGAAAAAAAAATGAAAATGAAACACCAATGAAAACTACAAAACTACAAAAAAAAATTATTTTACAAGAAGAGAATAATAGAAACATCGAAGAAAAGTGACCAACACACAAACTGGAAACAACAAGAATACATACATTCATACATACAGCTCATACATACAAATACACAAAGTATGTGCCGAATTACAATAAACAACAAAAATAGAATAAATCGAAAAAAAAATAAAAAATTAAAAAAAAAAGCAAAAACAAATCAACATCAAGTAGTTTCAAATAAATAAAAACACAACAATATAAAATGGCAACAGAGATACATACATACAAAGTCACAAAATTATAAATGACAACAACAAAAACAAACGAACAAATGAAAAATTTTTAACACAAAACATAATAAAATAAAATTAATTGCCGAACTTAACTGCCCAGCACTATATGTACAACAAAAATACCAACGAATAAGTTGCAACGAGAAGAAAAAACAAACGTATTTAACCTGTGAGCGAAGGAACGAATAAAGAGATGAAAGCATAACATCACAATATGACAGCAGAAATTGAAGCAAAAGAGAAAACAAGCCTTGTCAAGCAGTAAATATATAATGGTACTAACCAGAGTACCAAATATTCACTCACTTATCACTCATATACATGAATAAGAATTTTAAATTTTTGTTGTGTTTCATTCTATTCGTGTTTGAAGAGACAAAAAATATTTTGCTTTATTCGTTCATGTGAAGAATATAAGGATTTTGTATTTATTCACACATGAATACGAACATCGACCTTTATTTTGCTGTAGCATTCAAAAATGAACAGCAAAATATTTCTTTATTGGACATTCATGAACAGAGTATCAAATATTCACTAACTTATCACGCATGTTCATGAGTAAGAATTTTCAATTTTAGTTGCGTTTCATTCTATTCGTGTGTGAAGAGACAAAAAAATTTTGTTTTATTCGTTCATGTGAAGAATATAAGGATTTTGTATTTATTCACACATGAATACGAACATCAAAGTTTAATTTGCTGTAGCATTCAAAAATGAACAGCAAAATATTTCTTTATTGGATATTCATAAATCATGATCAGTTTTGTACAAAAACATACATATCTTCATTCGTCAAAAAATAAACTTAATATTAGAAAAAAAATCTTCAATCATAATTATAATTTTTATCATGCCGGTATTTGTCAAGTCGGATTTACCGACAGTCCCTTTAAGGCTGACGTTACCTATTTTACAGTATAGTTTGTTTTCACCTGACGAATTTTTAATTTTTGTTAGCAAGTTGCCAAAAATCTTTAACCACCATGAATTTATTCTGTTTTGTTGCCCTTTCCACCTACAACAAAAAAGTAATATAAGTCCCTGTCCAGACTTGCAATTTTATTAGTTGCAATTCTTGGTTTTTTAGGTGCGAGAGGTAAGAAGCTTGGGGAGGGGTACAGAGTTTCATGTACTCGGCAATTCTCTTTTGCCTTGCAATTCGCACTGGGTTCTATGTGTATTTGACGTTTTATTGTATTATTCAATTATATGAAAAACAAAATAAAACGAAAATTAAATTAATATGTGATGCATTACAGTTTTTTAAGTTAAAAATATTGAAAATAAATTTTTCTGTGGTGGTGTAAATACAAAAATTGCAAAATTAGATTTTTATAATGTGGACACTTATGCAATTTCAAAGCAGAATTTTAAAGAATTGCAGCCAATAAAACTGCAAATCTGGACGGGGACTAACAATAATAGGTGTTAAGCAACTAAATCTCAAAAAATCTTAATTATGGTAAAAAAAGATCTTCAAATCTTATTTAGATTAAAAAATCTTCAAAATTAAGGTAAAATCTTCATTGTGGCACCGCTGAACATGATGAATATTTGCAGTTTAAAAAACATTACATCATAGTATACATCATTTTGAATGCACACCTCATATAAAGAAATGAAATTTTCTTAAGCACGAGAACTAGACGTGCAATGATAGAAAGGTAAGGAACACCCCTGCAGAACTCCGATGACATCACTGGTCAGCAAAACCCAACTATTTCTCTAGTGAAAATGTACCAGTTATGTACATATGTACATACATATATCACCCATGATATTTGCTTAATGAAAATACTGCAGAAATTTAATATTTTTGGTTTTTGTTTATTTATAAAAAAAAATAAAATTTAAATACATAATTCATTTTTACTGCTCACGATGTCGACCGATGTCGATTCCTTGATTTTTAGACCCTAAAAATCTTTTATATTTTTTTGTTGATTTTCTTTGGAATAACGACACAGTAAAAACTCGTAAAAAAATTTGAGGTTGAAGGCATTAACATACATATGTATGTATATGCATGTACTCAGTGCGTGTACATGTACATACATACATGAGCGAGAGAGTCAAAAGGCGAACACTTGCATTACTTGAGACATGTGTGGTATTATAACAAAAATGAATAATGAAATCGATCCGAATGCCATTACAGCGAAAAATATTTGATTCGATTTCATTTCAAATCGATTTCTATCACATATGTACATACATATGTAAATACCTGCAAATTTTTATTTTTAATTTAAGCAAAGGCAAATGACTGCTATTCTCTGGGTATCCTTTTTCTTGAAAAAAATTTTATTTGGTTCATGTTATACTTACTTATATTTCGCTTTGATGAAAATCCGGTCGACTTTCTAAGCGCAAGCTTATTTGCAATGCATAGTTTTCATAAACACATACTTACTTCAAATTTTTGTCAATGCCTATAGTTCCTTATTGCTTCTTTGATGAGTATGTTTTCATAAAATTTCTGGAGTCTAATCACCGCATTCGGCATCTATAGTAATTTCTCATTTAACACAATAAAAATTACGATATATTATACTCGACATTAGTTCACAGTCGCTTTCATTAACATTATTCATGAACATGCGTGATAAGTTAGTGAATATTTGATACTCTGTTCATGAATGTCCAATAAAGAAATATTTTGCTGTTCATTTTTGAATGCTACAGCAAATTAAACTTTGATGTTCGTATTCATGTGTGAATAAATACAAAATCCTTATATTCTTCACATAAACGAATAAAACAAAATTTTTTTGTCTCTTCACACACGAATAGAATGAAACGCAACTAAAATTGAAAATTCTTACTCATGAACATGCGTGATAAGTTAGTGAATATTTGATACTCTGTTCATGAATGTCCAATAAAGAAATATTTTGCTGTTCATTTTTGAATGCTACAGCAAAATAAAATTTTATGTTCGTATTCATGTGTGAATAAATAAAAAGACCTTATGTTCTTTACATGAACGAATAAAGCAAAATATTTTTTGTCTCTTCAAACACGAATAAAATGAAACACAACAAAAATTTAAAATTCTTATTCATGCACATGACTCATAAAGGCAAAATATATGTATTCATACATGTGTGAATCAAATAAAAAAAAATCTTCGCTATTCATTTTCGAATGTGATCACAAAAATAAATTTTTGTTAGTTTCATTCATGACTATTTATCATGAATGTTTAAATTTGAGTATTCATATATGAATTTTTCTGAACTCTGGTACTAACACATATTTTATTATTATATACTAATACACTTTGTAGTATTATAATTGCATCTAAGTAGCTATTTTCATAAATTTATAAGGCAAATTTATATTCTAATTATACTTTTAATATCGTAATAAAAGTAAACATTATACCAATTGTCAATAATTCTTTCTGATGACACTAATACAGTGGCGAAAAAAAATAAAAACAGTAAAACATCATCAAGTATTATTGAATTGATAGAAAAGTTTTTTATTTTTTTTTAAATTTTTCAAAGCTAAATACAGCAATTAAAACAAATATACAAAAAGAATTTAACATGGACAATTGTAATGATTTTAATCAATGATTAAAACAAAATGAATTACATCCTTAGCTAATGTCAACCTTCGATATAACAGAATTTAATAATTTAATTTTCAATTTTTACAAAATTAAGAAAAGAATATTACAAAATAGGCCTGTATCAACAAATTTGAAGAAAATTACAGAATAAAAAAATCTTTTAATCACAAATTATAATGCAGTACTGGTATACAGCAGAAAAACCACAATTCATTTATCAAATGTGGATAAAAAACCACTTATCTTAAAACTTAAACATTGCCAACTTATTTTAAAGGATTGTTTTAAAAAATTAAATTATAAAGTTAAAATACCAAAAAATATAAACTCATTTGAGCTGGTTGATGCTAGTGTTACGACTGAAAGTGATATAGAGGGTACTGATTTTGAAAGTGACACAGACACAAAAGTTGATAACAAGATGGCAACTATTGAACAGAAAAAGTCATACATTAGTATGTGAGCATCAATCGTTAGGGAAAACTATGACGGTAATCCATTAAAACTGGATTCCTATTTAGATAAAATCGAGTTATTGAAGGAACTTACCGAGGCAAATTTAGAAACAACTTTTATTACTTTCGTTAAGTCTAAGCTTGAAGCAAAGGCTCGTGAAGTTTTACCCGAAAATATTAATTCAATAGATGAATTTAAATTAGCCTTGAAAAATAAAATAAGACCCGACAGCTCTAAAGTTGTAGCTGGCAGAATCGCTGCACTTAGCTTTAGAAATGGAAATTATACGGAATTTGCAAAAATTGCCGAAGAACTTGCAGATGCACTAAAGCGTTCGTTAGTTATTGAAGGCATAACGAAACCCAAAGCCCCCGAAATGGCAATAGACCAAACAATAACAGCCTGTAGGTTAAATGCAAAATCTGATTTGGTAAAATCAATAATCGCTTCATCAGTTTTCCACGACCCCAAAGACGTGATAGCTAAACTAGTTGTTGAACAAACAACTGAAACAAAGGAAAAGCAAGTTTTAGCGATGCAAGCTCATAACAGAAATAGAAATAATTTTCAGCCTACAACTCACTTCAATCAATCTCGTTATAATTCGCACCGGTCTCATAATCGTGGTAGTTTTCATAATAACAATTATTTTAGAGGAAATAATCGTAATTTCCATAACAACAATAATCGTACTAGATACAGCAATCATTCTTCACAAAACGCAAATGCTCCTAGGGTTTCCGTGCGAACTTTAAACGCGGAACCCCCTCAACAGGAACAGTTGAGGGAGGAAAACTCTAAGGTTGGTGTCTGGCAGGATCGCCATGTAAAGGTTTGGTGAATGAATAGTATTTTAATTGTATTGGAAGTTTGCCGGCGCTAATAAACGCCACTGGCAAATATAAACATATGGCAGATGAATGCCAATGTTAACATGCCGATTTAAGGCAAAGATAAAAATTTAAATGTTTATGAATTAGTAATGCCGATTGAAGGCAAAGTATTAATTAATTTTATTTTCAAAAATTTGTTCCTTATATTCTAAACTAACTGTATTCTAAAACTACAAAATTTCTTATTCACTAAATATAATTGTAGTTTGAGAAAAAAAATATAAAAATACATTAAACATAATTGTTGTATAGCAATAACAAACATTTCAGTATTGAACAATACAATTGTTGTAATATAAAAGAGAACAATTGTATTAAAGGTATAAATGTTTGTTGTAAAAATGGTAGTAATATTAATAGGGTGCCGTGTGCAAAAGTAATAATAAGAACTGTATGTGTAACAAATATAATAATAGATTAATAGAGTGCCGTGTGCAAAAGTTATAATAAGAACAGTAAGTGTAATAAGTTTACTTACATATAAAATAATAATAAATATAATAATAGATTATTTAGGATGCACTACAAAACGTTTTTCAGCACTAAATCAACCAAACATTCATAAATCAGTTTACAGTTTAAATCTTAACTATGCTGATTTTATTAAATTAAACTGTGTCGATACAAACAAAACATGTTCTTTTCTAGTAGATACTCAAGCAGATATTTCAATTATAAAAATTTCATCAATTAATCCGGTTATTGTTTTAAATAAAAATGACATAATAAGTATAACAGGTATTACAACAAACTCTATTACTACACTCGGCACAATATGTACCAGACTAATTATTTCAAATTGTTTGATAAACCAAATTTTCCATGTAGTAAGGGAAGATTTCAATATTCCGGCTAATGGTATTTTAGGTAAAGATTTTTTAAAAGACAACAAGTGCAAGATTAATTATGAAGACATGACTATATCCATTTTAACAAGAGATCGAACTTTGATAACGCCAATAATGCAAGGTACAAGGAATTTTACTTGCATAGTTCCGCCCCGATGTGAAGTACTTCGAATTTTTAATTTACGTAATGTTAAAGAACCAATGCTCATTGATTCTCAAGAGATCTCTAAAGGAGTGTTTGTTGCAAAAGGAATTATTAATTCAAATACCTATCAAACCCTATTTTACGCATCCTTAATACTACAAATGACTATAAATGTATTCAAAATGACAAAATTAAAGCTGAGAAATTGGGTAATTTTTATGCATATTCGATAAACAAAATTCAAAATAATAGCACTCGTACAATACAACTAAAGGAAATTCTTGAAAATCAAATGCCGACTGTAGTTAGAAATGACCTATTACCATTATGTGAACAATTAGCTGATATTTTTTCATTAAAAGATGACAAGATGACAGTTAACAACTTTTATGAACAGAAATTCAGATTACTTGATCAGTCACCCGTGTATATTAAGAACTACAGACTTCCACATACTCAGAGAGAGGGGAAAGGCAAGCAAGTTCAAAAATGATTAGAAAATGATTTAATTGAACCAAACAGTTCGAATTTCAACAGCCCTTTAATATCGGTACCCAAAGATCTTATAGGATGTGCGTAGTGGAGCAAAATATTTTTCAATTATCGATCTATTTTCTGGATTTCATCAGATCTCTTTACATCCTGACTCACGAGACATTACTGCTTTCAGCACTGACAAAGGTTCATTCAGATGGAAAGTCCTACCTTTCGGACTTAATGTAGCACCCAGTAAAGCATTCCTTTATATCGACGATATAATAATAGTGGGTTGCAGTAAATAACACCATCTTAATAACTTGAAAGGCGGTTTTCAAGCTTTACGTGAACACAATTTGAAAGTGAACCCCTACAAATGTGACTTTTTTCGACCCGAAGTGACCTTTCTCGGTCATAAATGGTTTGTTACCGGACGAGTCAAAAATACGTGCGATTAAAGACTATACAACACCTTCTGACAAAGACTCAGTTAGACGTTTTGTGGCATTTTGCCAATTATTATAGAAGATTCGTACCCAATTTTGCAATTTTAGCAGCACCTTTAAACCAAATGACTAGGAAAAATATTCACTTCGACTGGAATGAGAAATGCAATAATGCATTTAACA
Source organism: Lypha dubia (assembly GCA_947311025.1). Taxonomy (NCBI): domain Eukaryota; kingdom Metazoa; phylum Arthropoda; class Insecta; order Diptera; family Tachinidae; genus Lypha; species Lypha dubia. Next base: position 77,629,318 of record OX371261.1, on the reverse strand, counting down.
AACTTAAATCTGCTTTAATGTCACCAAAAATGCTACAATACCCTAATTTTAGAAAACAATTTTTAATTACGGTAGATGCGTCGAAACTCGGTTGTGGAGCAATACTAAGCCAAGATTTTAACGGAAATGACTTATCTATATACTTTACTTCAAAGTCATTCAATCAAGCCGAACAGAAAAAACCAATTATCGAACTGGAACTCCTTGCAATTAATTTCGCAATAACACAGTTTCGTCCATATATTTATGGAAATAAATTTACAGTCCGTTCAGATCATAGACCCCTAGTTTATTTATTCAACATTAAGGACCCCTCTTCAAAATTAACCAAAATAAGATTGGAACTCGCAGAATACAATTTCACTGTGGAATATATTAAAGGCAAAAATAATGTAGGAGCAGACGCACTGTCTAGAGTTTCAATTCAGGATTTAAAAACTATTAACAGCAAAATACTTTCGATAAAAACTCGTGCCATGACACAACAAATTAAAAACAAAAATGTCGAATTAAACCAATCTTTCGAAAATAGGGACAAACTACAACTAAAAATTTACGATAAGTTTTCATACAACTTCAATTGAAATTCTGCAAGAATAAGATCGGAAATACTAAATTTTAACAAGGAAAAAATACTATGCATAAAAATTTACAAAAAATTCAAATTACTGTTGTCTGTAGAATTCGAGCTCGTTAACGAAACTATTAGCTTAGACTATATGCTTTCGCGGTTAGACATTGAAACCAACAATCTTAATCTCAATGGCCTAAAAACGATATATTTTTTACAATTTGTTCAATTTCAAAATTAAAAGACCATGGTATTAAAACATTGAAAAATTTGGAAATTATTCTTACAGAACCTATCGAAACAATAACTCAAGACAGCGAAAAACAAAATTTAATGCAAATATAGGTGGACACTGTGGTCAGAAAAAATTGTATGCCAAGATAAAAACTAAATATTACTGGAAGAACATGACCAGAATCATTGCAAAATTTGTAAAAAACTGCCAAAAATGCTGTCTAAACAAAGTAAAATCTTCAAATAGAGAAAAACTTATTTTAACTCCAACTCCTGCAAAGGCTTTTGACATTGTTGTCATTGACACAATAGGTCCTTTACCTACATCTACGTTTGGTAATAAATATGCTTTAACGATAATTTGCGATTTATCGAAATATCTAGTTACAGTTCCTATACCAGACAAATCAGCACAAACTGTTGCAAGAGCAATTTTCGAAGGATTCATTTTAGTGTATGGCAAGATGAAAGAAATTAGATCCGACTTAGGAACAGAATTTAAAAATGAGACACTTTCTGAATTATGCAAATTTCTAAAAATTGAAATAAAATTTTCAACAAGTTATCATCTCCAGGCAGTAGGTACAGTAGAACGAAATCATCGTAATTTCAACGAGTACATCCGAGCATATATAAGTGAGAATATATCTGATTGGGATACTTATTTAAAGTATTTCACATTCCACCATAACACTACTCCCAGCACAGTCTATGAAAATAAATTCACACCATACGAGTTAGTTTTTGGAAAAAAATCAGAAATGCCAAATGCTTTATATACAAACTCAGATCCAATATATAATATAGAAAACTACAGTAAAGAAATTAAATATAGACTGCAAGAAACTAACAAAATAGCTAAGAAATTAATTGAAAACTACAAGAAAAGAAATAAAACTTTTTATGATAAAGTCGCTAAACCTATTGAATTACATATTAATGATTCAGTATTATTAAAGAAAGAACCATATGACAAACACAAAAATATATATGATGGTCCATTTATTATCCACAATATAGATGGAGTAAATGTAACAATCTACAATGAAAAAACAAAAAATTGAAAACTGTTCATAAAAACAGAGTTAGAAAAATTTTAAAAATCATAAGTAATTAATTGCTCAATAAAAACAACAAAAAAAAAATTTTTTTTTAATTTAAACTAAAAAAAAAAGATAAACATTCAGTATGTAAAAACAAATTTTAATTTAAATACTGAACAAAATAAATTTAATCAAAATTAAATAAAATACACCTTATTATATTTAAAAAAAAAAAACAAAACAAAACAATAATAGATAATATCATTATATAATATAAAATTTTTTAAATTAACATAAAGGTCATGCAATGATTAAGATTGATCAACTTGATCATTCCATCATCTTTTCCAAAAATATATAAATGAAATATAAACGAAACAAAACAGAACAGAACTTCTAATAAATTTATAAATCTTTTTATTTAAAACAAACATAAATATATAAACTGAAACTTATGAAAAAAAACCAACAGAATTTATATTAAACTTAGGAACATTTTATTGGAATCAAAACATTAGAAAGATATTAAATATCAAAAATATTTTAAGATAACAAATATATACATTACATTAAAATAAATAAATATATTAAATATAAAAAAAAATTACTAATTGTAAACAAATAAATAAATATGTAAAGAAAAAGTATTTTTTTTTAAAGAGGGAGGTACATTGGCTGTACCAATACCCGTCATGCCAACTTATTATTATATTATATAACTATCTTCCTATACATATATTATATATTATAATTTATCTTTTTTAAAAAAAAAGGGGAGGTGTAGTGCCATCCCTGATGCCACTGAGCAGCACTGGCAATACTAACTAATTTTAACAGCCATACCTAAACAAGAGCGGCAAGCGTTTTTTAGCTGTCAAAAGTTCTCATGCCCATACAATTTGTATGGAGCATCCCGAAATAACGCGGCGGTAACGCGGCGGCAACATTTTGCAATTGGAAAATCCGATTTTGACAACGCGTTTAATAGTGAAGTTATCTGCAAAAGACAAGCACACATGATACAATGACTATAAGGTAGTCTTACAAGCCCAGCTGACAATTGTTGTAAATCACTTGTTTTTTATTTCAGGTGTTAAATTTTGATTTGTATTTATTTATTAAATTTAAATTATATCTAAATTTACATATACTTATTTATTTACACATAAACGTACACACATACATATTTATACTTTTGACTTGCGAGGAATTTTTTTGTTGTGTTTGTTGCAGAGATGCATGTTTTCTTCGGTTATGAGTATACTATTATAATCAGGGTTGTTATATATTTTGTAATAACCCTGTTTTTATGACAAAGCGTTGACGCTCTTGTTTAGGTATGGTATTTCAGCGTTAACGCTAGGCGGTAAAAAACGTTCCGCTTTCCGCTCTTGTTTAGGTATGGCTGTAAGCAACTATGTATAAAAATAACGAGTAGAGAAATGTAACTTAATAAAGACGCACTTTACTTATAACTCAACAGAGTAAGATCGTAGTATTTTTTATACGGCATAACATTATTAATTCCTACTAGGAAACTACGATAAGTAAGAGTATAAAATATAAGTTAAATATAATTCGACCATTTTTTTTATATATATGTATATATATATATATATTTTGAAATTAGAAAATACAATTATTATTACAAATACTCGGGTTCGGATATTTGAGCAGTTATCGTGTGTGTGTGGTTTCTATTTTATTAATAAATTAAATTATCCTTTTCAAGCATCCTTACAAGGGTCTCTTAAATTGTTCCTAAAAAAAAAATTAAGCAAGTGAAATGCCGATGTTTCATGGCTAATCTGGAGCCAAAATCTCAGATTCTGAGTATTACACGCCTCTAAGTCTCTGCTCAGTGCGGATACTAAATCTCTAGCTTTAGGAACCGGACCTAAAACATCGCTTAACCCTCTTTTCTATAATCGGGTATTTAACATCCAACTGAGTAATAGATTTCTATAAAGAAAAATAAATCAGGCTTCCGATCATATTCAGAACGGTTTTTCTAACAAAATCTTATACACACTTGTCCAATATGGTGCTTTTTGCTAAAACCAAAAAAAAAACTCATAAGCTAACATTTGACGGTGATGGTTGAACTGTTAGATAAACACTAATGTAGACTGACACGAATAACATAATTTAAAATTTGCTCTGCAAACATTAATTTATAACCACGCTTACGTCCTATAGTCTATAAAAAAAAATATATGGTAACAAAAATCAAATTCTAAACGTATCAGGTACAATGTGGATATCTTTGGTCTATTATTTAAACTAATCAAAAAAATATTCTATGGACACTGTGTACTTAGATTTTCTGTACACACAACTCTATTAAAAATTTCTTTTCGTTGGGCGCCATATTGTTACGTGACGTCTTGTCGCCGTGCTTGCGATGCCAGCCAGCTCACTCAAAAATACACTTGACATCCTCGGGTAGGTTCCAACCCACAAACACGACAGAGACAAGAACAATTAAATTTCTAAAAAAACACTACAAAAAACTCAAAAAAAAACTAAACAACAAATGGAAACAATTAGAAGAGAGGACAAGTTGGAGGTCCACTACCAGCCCTCCCTTCCTGATCCCCCAAAAAAACCACACACACTCACATCACGACGTTTAACTCACCTCATCCTCACTACCGAATTTAGTACGCACACATCTCTGTTTTCAACTAAATCCACCAAATTCACATATTTATTATAAAGAAAAACTTACTTTACACAATCAATATTTATATTAATAATAAAAATGAAATAATTAGATTATATTAAAAAAATGAGACAGATAAATTAATATAAATAAACAAATAAAAATAAATGGACTTAATAAATATACCATAAAAATATAACGTTACAAAAAATGTTGTTACAAAAAAAAATTGAAAAGAAAAACCGCAAAGTCTAAATTAACGTTTTGATATAAATATACTTAGAATTAAATCACCCCCTGCTGGGCGAAACGCGTCTGTTATGTTTCTTTATTAAATATTTAAAGACAACGAAAAACAAATCGAACGGTCTTATGACCAATACACAAAATTTAAAATGTTTCAACAAAAAAAAAACAATTAAGGAAATTTAAAGATTTAATTGATTTCCATAAAATTACTCTTAACTTTACTTAAAACTATATTGTTGCTGCCTAAATGTCAAAAAAAAGGATGTTATATAAAAACAAATAAATGATTACGCGCCAATAATTCGCAACACTTTGAAGATCGGGAAGTCCGTACTTTTCGAACCGCCCTCCTATGTATCTAGACCCTACCTAAATGAGCTCGCTTAGGTGGCTAGTTGTCCTTTCACTTTTGGACCTTTGGGACGAGAATATCCTACAGACTTTCCCTACTTTCTTTGCGCCACAGAACACTGCGTGCACCAATAACAAAATGGACTTTAAATCTTTATTTCCTTCCCTTTACTATCTAGGCACCGACAATCCTTACACTTCTATACACATAAACTATATAATTTAAAAAAAAGACATACTCTTAAAATCTATACTATAAAACTTGCTTTTGTTATCTCTATTCTAATTATGCGCTGATTCTTGATATCTTATTTTTTTTCTAATCAGAGTTGTTGTTATCTTTTTTTAATTTTCGTATCAGTTGTGTTCCGCTATGGAATTGTATTTGTTGTTAGCGGTCACACAAATTGTTAGAACAAGTTATTCGCTAACTGTTTCCGACCGTTTCTCAGGTACCGCACTTTCCGTTAACAATCTAAATTTCTTTGGGTTACCTTGCATTAAAAAATTATTTTTGTATTTTTATCCCTCTTTTATTTTCAGGTTCCCGGATCGGCGTCTCTTCTCCACCAGTTGGCTGTAGCTGTTGAGGATCTCTATCTTTAGCCTCTTAGCCCGATCGTGTTCACCACCTTATAGGATTTGAAACTTTCTGTTTGTTGTCCTATTTATTGTTTGCAACAATCTATTAAAAAAAATTTAAAACAAATCTAACTCAACTGTTTTTTTTTTCATTGCCGCCACAATTGTTCACCACAACTCTTCTTTTAATACTATAAACTATTTTCCCTAACATACATATCCATTTGAACCCTTTGCTTTCTTCCAGGAATTTTTTCGTTACGCTAACTTTTCCATTAAACTAACTTTTTCCATTGCTTAACACATATATCTAATCAATTTCCATTTGTCAACACCAAAACCTATTTTGTGGACAAAAATTGAATGCCAACATCCACTCGCATGTAAATCAGTAACCATTCACAATAGTCTCAAAACATACCAATAGATACAACCAGTCTACTTGTCAGCCATTATTAATATACCACCATTCGCACTAGACAGCACATTAAAAACCACGATTTAATTAAAAACTCTTAAACTATAAGCAAGCACAAACATACATATGTATAAACATTCAGAGATAAACCAATCATACTAAGCACACTACATTGCCAATCACCCATCCAGAGTACCATTCATGCGTCAATAGGAAGACGATCATTCTTCCCATCGACTGCCTTTCACTCATTCGGTCGGCCACATTTCGTCGGGGTGTCCGGCGACCAACGCAACAATGTGGCTTTTGACATGCCGTGTACTGTAAGCTTTACCGACTTATATTAACAATGCATTGGGTGCGTTCAGCAGACACATTTTGCTACACAGCTGTTGCACAACAATCTGCTGAACGCTTTGATTACTAAGCGATGAGCGAACATGTTGAGTGAGCGCTCACTGTTTTTGGTAGCGATACATATCATCAAATTACGATATTTCAGTGCAGTTTGACTTTTGAATCAAATTTTATAATATATTTTTAAATTTTAATTGATTTAAATTAACAAATAAATATTTTTAAATCTTTTTAAAAAATAAAATTCATTAATTTTAATTGAAAAGTCAAATTTTTTGATATTTTTGACAAAAAAAGTGAGCAGATCGTTTAGAAAAATTAATCAAATCAAAAGTTGCTACATCTAAACTGTTTAGTAGCAAATTTTTTTGCTGAACGCGCCCATTGACTTTAAGCTACTGTTTAGTTTGCATGTGTTGCTGTGCTATTTGTGTGTATTAAGTTTATGTGATTTTAACATTTGTTTATAGAAAGAGTTGTATGTATGTCGAATAAATGTGTGATTGTTTGTATATTTGATTTTTAAGTTTATTAGTTGTGTTTGGTTCTTGAGTGCAGTTCTTATTATTTAAGTTTGGAGCTCAACCAGAGTGGACTATATTGATACGCTACAATATACGTCAACATTTTCGTACGATATAATCAATGTAGGTAAACATTTTTCAGAAATTAAAACACAGTAAGTACCAGGCTTAACCCTGTGCTAGTAAAAGTATTTTAATGACATTATTATTGTAATTGTTATTATAAAGATAACATGAGTAGTGCATACATACCTAGAAACTAATAGATAAAATCCTCCTAATGATGCAAGTGATATGGCTACGTGAAATATTACTATGGTAGAACCGTAATCTTTAAACGCCTTTTTCAATTGGTCTTTTTTACTTTGAGCTTGGGGAATATCTCCTGACTTATCAACTTTATTGCAAAAGTTGCGCTTAGTTTGTAAATTCCATGCAATTGTTGAATCTATTTAGATAAAAATTGATATAAATCTTAGTTCATCTTTGTTGATAACAGATTTTAGTTCTTAATGATGTTTCATTATTTAATAGTTAATCCTACTCATATGTAAAAGGTTTTCCAATAAGTGTTGGATTTTTGTATAGTTGACCTGTGATTTAATATGATGAAAATTCGTTTTGTTCGGCTTAAGGTCTTCTTTAATAAAAACAATTAAAATTTTTGTTTCATAAAGAACTTTTTTTTAATTTATTTTTATTTTTGTTTTCCGATATTTCGGTTAACTTCGTTAACCATTCTCAAGGAATCTAAAAAACAATGTTTATTTTACATATAATACTTGTAATAGTTATGATTTACATTAATTATTACATACATTTTTTATTTTTATTCCCAATGACACTCTCCTATATGTTTTTATCCTATTTATGTTTATTTATGATGTGTCGATATAATTGTGCACACTTGTCTGTATCTGTTTTGTAGTTGAGACGTTTGTGAATTGGTACATTTATAATGTGTAGCATTTCCAATATGAATCTTTTCTTATAATTAGTCTCTTCTTGTAGTACTCTCACATTATCAAAATCTGGTTTATGTCCGCTCAATGCACAGTGGGCAGCAAGTGCGGTTTTTTGCTCTAGCGGTTTATTATTTTGTTTTATATCAGATTTATGTGCTGATATTCTTGTTTTTAGTTTTGTTTTTGTTGTACCAACATACGATTTATTGCAAACATTTTTATCATCACCAATACAGGTTATCTCATAAATCAGATTGGATTTATCCTCTTTATGAAGGGCGTCTCTAGTGTTGCTGAATATTTTCTTTAAAGAGTTATTTGTTTTCATAGCTAATTCATATTTATTATTGTCATATATGTCCGTGTTTTTAATCCTCTCAGACAGTCCAGGTATATAAGTTATTCGTTTGTATATCTTCTCAGTGTTGTTATTGTTTGATTTGTTTGGCTTAGAAACAACGTGTTTTATAAGTTTCTTTATGGTTGAGTTGGGAAATTCGTTTTGTTGTAAAATGTTTGTGATTTTTTGTTTATTTTCTTTATGAAATTTGTTGTCACTTATATCAAGTACTCTTCTTATAAAATTGGTGGCTGTGTTGATTATGACGCGTCTAGGGTGTTTTGAATAAAAATTGATTATCCTATTTGATGCCGTTGATTTTTGGTACCAATCTATGTGAAGTACGTTCATATTTCTTTGGACTATACAGTCTAGATAAGGTAGCTTGTTGTCCTTTTCTAGTTCTATCGTAAACTTTATTTGGTTGTTATAACTATTTAATTTTGTTAAAGTCTCATCTAGCATATCCCTTTTTACAATTGCGAAAATATCATCCACATACTTAGTTACTAATCTTGGTTTTCTATCCATTTTGCTAAAGGCAGTATCTAAAACCTCTTCCATAATGATGTCTGCTACGACAGGTGAGATTGGAGATCCCATGGGCATTCCTTTCCTTTGTTCGAAAATTTTTCCATCGTATTTAAAATATCTCGTTTCTTTTATGCAAAAACTTAAAATTTCTTTAAACAGCTCTTCCGGTATATTTGTATGTTTTTGTAATATGTTCCACTTGTTTTTTATTGTTTCAAAAGCTAAATTGACTGGTATGCTTGGAAACAGTGACACGACGTCAAAATTATATCGACACATCATAAATAAACATAAATAGGATAAAAACATATAGGAGAGTGTCATTGGGAATAAAAATAAAAAATAAAAAAATGTATGTAATAATTAATGTAAATCATAACTATTACAAGTATTATATGTAAAATAAACATTGTTTTTTAGATTCCTTGAGAATGGTTAACGAAGTTAACCGAAATATCGGAAAACAAAAATAAAAATAAATTAAAAAAAGTTCTTTATGAAACAAAAATTTTAATTGTTTTTATTAAAGAAGACCTTAAGCCGAACAAAACGAATTTTCATCATGTTTTCCAATAAGAGTAATGATTTCCTTAAAAAAAAACTTATTGTTAAGGAAATTCAAAAGTTTATTATTTAGTGTGAAGTACAATCGATAAATACGGTTGTATATTTTTTAAATAAACTGTATATACTCGTATGTATGTATATATTTTTCTTTTAGTATTCGTTAACAACTTTAAATACATATGTACATAGTTGTTCTTAAGCCTCAATAAAGCCAATTCGACGCTGAGGCAAAAAAAATTTTATTATTGTAAATAACTAATTGAAATAAATAAAAAATAAAATAAAAAAAAGTTCTTAATAAAACGTTATTCAAATGGCCTCCACGATAGAGCTGCAAAACTATCGATAGTCGTCGCCATCAATAGTTTCGATAGTTTAAGTAAAACTATCGATACTATCGGTTTTTTTTTATGTGCTACTTCACAACAATACAACAATTCAAGTGAAAGGGATACGTTAGTAAACATACGCAGGTACATATGTACATTAGGGGTACCCCACCTGGATAACAATCTTGTCGCGATGTGGTGGCTTAAGTGCTGGCTGTGGTGTCTGCCTTTTGCTCAGAAACTATGGGTCAATGCTAAGCTTCCCCACAGTACATCTGAAGCAAAGACACGAAACTATAAAGGCCGGTATACTAAAGGTTATCCAACCCCTAAGCCGAGGTGTTACGCGACCCGTGCCTATCGGATTTTTGCAGTCGGGGGCAAGAGACTGTATTATAACGGAGCCTTGCTGATACCTGGGCACCTCAGCAAGTAATGACGCCCTTACGACGTTACAGGGGGCTATGACGTGGTGGACCTACTGACCCCCACACTCGTGGGACTCTTATGAACAACAACAAAACAAAACCAAAAACAACAACAACTAACGACTTGGCACAACGGAACGCAAATGACGGGACTCTGACGACGGCGAGCAGGGTGGCTACACCAGGCCCTGTCAGCTCACGGACAACTGGTGAGGCGAGGAGCCAGGGTGGCACACCCAACCTGGCGTTTCAAACAGAGGCAGCACAGCCAAAAGACGACTGCCAAAAAATACGCGGTAAGGTACATGCGGACTCAAAGCCCTGCACCTCCAAAGCCGCTAAAGCCAATGCCGCTAGGTCGGCCAAATCCTCCCCAACCAAGACGGCAAAGGACAGCACGACCAGAGACGGGACACTGTCGACGGCGAACAGGGTGGCAACACCAGACCCTGCCAGCACACGGACAACTGGTGCGGCGAAGAGCCAGGGTGGCACACCCAACCTGGCACTTCACCAAAAAACAGCTGAGCTAAAAGCCAGCTGTCAAAAGTCTCGCGGTGAGGTACCTGTGGACTTCAGGCCCAGTACCTCCAAAGCCGCCCAAGTCCTTGCCGCCAAGGCGGCTAAAACTCCCTTTTCAGGGGCCAGGTCGGTCAAGGCTAAGCCAGACAAACCTGGCGCCCTCAATGTGCGCACTGCAGGGGAAAGGACCGGTAGGATAACCTCCGGCCCCAATACCCTGCCACCCTCTGCCAACTCCGGCAAAACAACAACACCCGGGCACATTGCACATTCCACAAGGGCTGCAACAACAAGTCGCTCCGCCTTACGTTTTATTTCGATCTTAGGATCTCTACCGGCTGATCAGCTCACAAATGAGCAGATAGCTTCTCTCACATGGGCGAAAGCTCACATGGCTGCACTGCGTAGCCACCCTCCCCCTGCAGGGCCTAAACGGCAACGTTCAGAGGAGGAAAACGCAGCTGCAGCTAACCCCCCGAGGACCAAACGTCCTAAATATACCCCTGTCGGCAATGGCTCCTACAGTGAGGTGGCCAAAGGGCATCTCGTAAGGGCCATCATAGACAGGGGTGTAGGTGACGGGGCCATGTCACACGACAAGTGGGACATGGTAAACAAGAAACTGGTGGGGGTTTTCTGGAAAGTCTACCAAGACAATCCGGGACCCCCCCCCCAGTGCATTAAGTTGATGGCCTGTGCGGACGAGCGCTCAGCGACGCTGCTAAAGCAGGCCATTGATTGCATAGGTGAGGTATGGCAGGGTGCTAGGCTGGATGCGGTTCCTATGGAGGAGATTCCCAGACTTCCTAGAGCCTTTGCCATAATACCTGACGAACCATCGGCACCGGAGGAAATCCTTAAGATCCTTCGGTGCTGCAACCCTGACCTACCAACCAGCGACTGGAAGGTAGCAAAGGTGTCTGCGGCCGAAGGGTGCAAAAGAAAGGTGATTCTGATCCTGAATCAGGAGTCGCTGGCACTAGTGCGGGAGAGGCAGAACAAGTTGTTCTATTGTTTTAGCACAATTTTGTTACGCGTCTACCGGACTGACGCCAGACGGAATCGCGATCCGGGCCATGAAGGAGTACCGCCAAAAGGCGGTACGATAAGTGATGCAACTGCGACCTCATCCGACAGAGAAGACGCTCAATCAACCTCCTCGTTGGTTGGCGGCTTCTTTGAACGGTTGAACGTCGCGGATGGTGACGAAGACGACCTGCTGGCCTCTGATGAGGACCACGAGGACGTCGACGTCACCTTAACAGATAAAATGGAGGATGGTGAAGGTGACTCAAGTCAACCTGCACCACTCTAAAGCAGCATCTGCTGCAATGCTCCTCCGGGTGGTAGAGAAAGAGGAGGAGCTAATCATGGTCCAGGAACCCTGGGTCCATAAAGGACGGGTTTGTGGACTAAACCTCAGGGGCTACAAGCTCTTGGTTGCCAATGGTACAGGTAATATCAGATCTTGCATATTGGCTAAAAACTCTTTACGCATCTTCATTTTATCTGATTACAGTGATGAAGATACTGTGACCGCAGCAATGGAGACCAAGTCCGGCATCATCTGGGTAGTCTCCAGCTATATGGCCCATGACCACGGTGAGCGTCCACCAAACAACTTGGTACGTGGAATAGTGGCTAAAGCTGATAGCACAAGGACGCCAATCATAATCTGTGCTGATGCGAACTCGCACCACATCACATGGGGCAGTAATAACACCAACGCACGAGGTGAGTCTCTTTTCGATTTTATTATCAATAATAATCTTGAAATAGTAAATAGGGGTTCAGAACCGACTTTTATTGTCTCAAATCGAAGTGAGGTTTTAGATATTACACTGATTAGTGCACACCACAACAGTTTAATTAGCGACTGGAAGGTCTCGGACGACTGCTCCTTTTCTGACCATCGTTATATTGATTTCTCCATAGGGTTTTGCGTGGATAGACCAAATCCTCTGATAAACAGAAGTAAAACTAACTGGGAGTTGCAGAACAATCTCCTCCGTAACACTCTAAGCTCCGTCCCCGTTATAAACAACACGACGGATATCGATACGGCAATAGATCTCTTCAACGAATCTTTCTGCTATGCAACAATTATGTCTTGCAAAGCCACGACATGCAAAGGCAAAAGTAAACCACCATGGTGGTGCCCTGATATCGCACACTCGCGAAGCGAGTGCCGTCGACTTTTTAACGAGGCTAAGCAAACAGGTGACTGTTGCGATATAAGTCCTCGCTAAACAGGTTCAAAAACCTTGTTAGAAGCGCAAAAAGGAAGTCTTGGAGGAATTTCTGCAGTGGCGTAGAGAGCTCCTCCGAAACCAACCGATTGCGCAAGATATTAGCTACCTCACCAGTGGTACCCAGCGACATACAAAAACCATGTGGTAGCTGGACTCTAAGCAGTCATGAAACGCTCAGCGTACTTCTTGACACTCACTTTCCCGGTAACGCCCCGGTTTCTACTACAGTTACCGCTACCGGTGATACAACTACTTCGCCTGAGCCAGTTATTGTACCGCTGGACAAAGACAGAATCAGATGGGCGATCAGTACCTTCGATCCATTCAAATCTCCTGGACCAGACGGAATTATTCCGGCGGACCTACAGAGAAATATGGAACTAGTCGTGCTCTGGCTCTCTGAAATCTTTACAGAATGTCTGAAAAGGGCATACATTCCGGCTTGCTGGAACCTGTGTAGGGTCGTCTTTATCCCCAAGGGGTGCAAGACGTCTCATACTAAACCTAAAGACTTTAGGCCTATCAGCCTGACGTCCTTTCTGCTCAAAACAATGGAAAGAGCTATAGATATACATCTTAGAATGTCCATACCAAAGGAACTTCTATCCCCCTCACAGCATGCCTACACAAAGGGCAAGTCTGTCGAAACTGCTCTCCACTCCCTGGTCAGTCACATAGAGAAATCTCTCGTACAGAAGGAATTCACTATGGTGGCTTTCCTGGACATAGAGGGCGCCTTCAATTTTGTCAAACCGGACTCAATCATCAACAGCATGATAGAGTTGGGAATTGACATCAATATCTGCAGGTTCGTACAAAATCTGCTAACTAGAAGGGTCATAAGTGCATCTTTTGGATCTGCCACTGAATACAGAGCAGTGAATCGGGGCACCCCACAAGGGGGTGTCTTGTCACCGCTCTTGTGGAATTTGACCATCAACTCTCTACTGCTAAGCCTAGAGCGGAAGCTGGGTAAAACCGTAGCTTACGCTGACGACGTGGAAATAGCTATCTCTGGCAAATACCTGAGCACAATATCTCAGTGTATGGAATCTGCTCTGACACTCCTCAGCAAATGCAGCTGTGGGCTTGGCGTCAATCCGGCGAAAACCGAATTGGTGCTATTCACCAGGAGGCACAAAATCGGAGACTTTGCGCCCCCCAAACTAAACGGGACCACACTGAAAGTCTCGGACAACGCTAAGTACCTGGGCGTAATCCTAGATAGCAAACTATCTTGGAACCTAAACACCCAGTATAGAGCAAACAAGGCCCTCGTGGCTATTTACACCTGCAAAAGAGCAATTGGTCGCAGCTGGGGCATCGAACCCCGAGGGACCAACTGGATCTTTGAGACGGTAATCAAGCCCATAATTTTCTATGGGGTTATAGTCTGGTGGGAAGCGGTAGAAAAAGACTCCCACCGACGAACTATAGAGAAAATTTTTCGGCTAGCGGCGATCCTGATAACGGGAGCGCTCAGGTCTACTCCAACGAAGGCATTGTTCGCTATGCTGAACTGGCTTCCGGTGGATGTTCTGGCCAAACAGCTAGCTTTGACTGCGGCGATCAGACTGAACGCTACATGTTCATGGACGAGAACCGATCTTGGTCACTCCAGGATTCTCAGGCAGCACCAAGCGCTCCATGACTTCACCGACTGCCCACCGGAACCTTATTTTGGCGGGCTTTTTCAATCCACTGTTCCCAATAGGGAATATCACTCCCTACCCCCTGCCACCGAAGGGGCCATCAGAGTTTTCACTGATGGCTCCAAAAGAGGCGTAAACACTGGGGGAGGCTTCTATGTGGAAAACTTCAACGTCAAGGTTCCATTCAGACTTCGGGATGGCTGTAGCGTCCTGCAAGCCGAAGTCTCGGCCATTACAAGGGCGGCAAGATGGCTTAGGTATTATAGGGTATCGGAAGACATCCATATTTTTACCGACAGCAAAGCGGCCATTGCTGCTATCAATGGTGTATACACTACATCGACGGTGGTAAACGAATGCCGGAAGTCTCTAAACGAGATAGCGAGACATTCAAGAGTAACACTAGTCTGGATTCCAGGGCACTCAGAGTGCACTGGAAATGATATTGCGGACGAAACTGCCAAAAAGGGAACATCATTGAGCAACTCGATGATATGTCACTTCGTTGGCATTCCTCTATCTCACTGCAAGCGATTGATCCAGCAGGAATCATACAATCTTGCTCAAGAAAGGTGGGAACAAGAGCACACCTGTCGAGTCGCCAGGTCCACTTGGCCCCGCTACAGCCTGCACAGAACTCGCGATCTGCTCAGGCTTGGTAAATGTCACACAAGACGACTGGTAACAGTGCTAACGGGGCACTGGTGTTTCGGTACTCATGCCAAAAGGATGGGCCTAAGTTACAATGACTACTGCAGAAGTTGTAACGATGAGGAGGAAGAAGAAACAGTTCTTCATCTTCTATGTCAATGCCCCGCGCTTAACAGCATTAGGGCGATTACCATAGGCTCCAACACTCTGCCAGACCTCGACAGTCTGGCGAACATGGGGCTAACCAACATATCCTCCTTCTTGCAACAATCAGGATGGTTTGATTCGGCGACAGGGCAACTACAGGAAATTGAATAACCAATTGACTGAGCCCTGTCTGCTGTAGGATATCACAAAGGGACCGAATTAACGGACCCAAGTGCGTCACGTCTCAGATGTGGCGGCCCTCGAAACCTAACCTAACCTAACCTACATTAGGGGTATAACCAATATTTTGGTATAGTACCATGAGGTCAACCAAGTCCTAGTAACCACGAAAATCATAGATAATCTTTTGTAATTTTTCTCAAAAAATTTCACGCACCAATTGGTTTTTCTAAACAGTTATTATATTGAATATTCATTATTTCATACGGTGTTTTTTATGCATTTTTAATTTTTTTCGTTATAAAAGTTTAAAGATATGTTTTGGTTTGCGGAAAAACCTCTTACCATCTCTAAATATTAATGAAATTTCATACTTGAACTATTTTTTGTTTCAACTGCCTGGCCCACGACGTCGAACGAATTTTTCTTTCGTACAAATTACATTGAAAACAAAAACAATTTTAAAAGTTTTGTTTTTGTTTCAAATGTAAATTGTACGAAAGAAAAATTCGTTCGACATCGTGGGCCACGCAGTTAATATTTTTTCTTAACCAAAAAGAAAATTAAAAATTTTCAAAACTTCATCGCGGTTGGTGTGTGAACTTTTTTGACTTTAGCGAAAAAATAAATATACGTTCCCTTATAGTTTTTTATGCTCTATCGGACTGTGCTAAGCCAATTTTGATATTTTAAAAAATTGTTAAAAAGTTACATCCCTAATGTACATACTTATGTATGTATGTATGTAGGTGTTAGCTAAAGTTTTTCAACTTTGTCAGTTATTTTCGCAACATTTAATGATTGAAAAAATTATTTTATTTAAAGAAAAGAAAGCATTGATTGTTAAAACATAAATTTTATTTTGCCCATGATTAATAAAAACAATTAAAAACTAAACATACTAAACGTATCGCACTTGATCAACAAGAGGGTAGGTATTAACTCAAAATATTAAAATTTACAGTAGAGGCAAAAAACTTTATTTTTTAATACTACTCTTCTATCACAAAGAGAGATACAACTGTATTTTTTTGTAAATATAACCACTTAAAAAAATTAAATTTTAAAAATTTTGAGTTAATACCCTCTTGTTTATCAAGTGCGATATAAGTATGTATGTATGTATGTATGTATAATTGTATAAAAAATAAGAAATCATAAAAAGCAAGTAGAACATATATTTAGTTCAACACATTTCTTGGGCTTAAATAAATTTTTTTAATTAAAATCAAATAACAATTCAGGCAGATTTAGGTAGCTATACGCGCTATTTTAGGTAGCGAAGTATAACTTGTTTGTTTGTTTGTTGTTTTTATTTGTAAAAGTATATAAATTTAAAGGCGGCTACGAACCTGCGTAGAATAAGTTGTTACAAATATTATACTGGCTACATATAATCGGCTTCATATATTTAAAAAATATACTCTAAAAAATTGTCGATAGTATCACTATCGAAAAAAAACTATCGATAGTCAGTCCAAAAAATAACTATCGATACTATCGATAGTACTATCGATTGTTTTGCAGCTCTACTCCACGACTTCTTCTGCAGGAACGAATTCGATGAACCCAATTTTTGAGCAATTTTTCCACTAAATCAAGTCGTATGTAATGAATGGCACGTTCAATATTGACTTGTAAAGCTTGAAGAGAGTCTGGTTTATTTCGAAAGACCAATGACTTCAAATAATCCCACAAGAAATAGTCTAATGGTGATTTAAACTTCTTGGAGACCATTCAATTTCACAATTTCTTGAAATAATCGAATCTCCAAACTTTTCTCGCTGTGTGGCATGTAGCCCCATCTTGTTCGAAGCAAATGTTGCCATAAAAAGTTGGCTATCATCGATCTATACCGCTCTCCATTGTCAGTAACGGTGTTACCAGCTTCATTTCGAAAGAAGTACGGACCGCTGATTCCACCAGACCAAAAACCACACCTAACTGTCAATGAATGTAATGGTTTTTCATTAAACATTATGTAAAAAAAATGTAAGCTCAAAATTTTCAACAATTCGATGAATAGCGAGCACACTTGGATGATTATTACGACCATAATATGGCAAAAGCGCACAAAAAGTTTCAATTGGAGAACTATTATTTTGATAATAAAACTGAATAATTTGTAAACGTTGTTCTTACGTATATCTCTCCATGATGAAATTGTAAACACTACTGAATACAATGAAAAACAAATGACAGATCATGACATATTACAAATGGTCGAAACGTCACTTCAAAATAATATCACCCGTATTGAAAAACTTTATATTATAAATGAAAAAGTTTGAATGTTTGGATATTTACATAGATGTTTGTTAAACTCTTTCGATAAAGCCGCTTAATGGCAAATTTTAGCATTGAAAAGAAAACTATTAATAAAGTATAGCAAAATTATATTCCAGCAGCTATGTACATATATTCAGTAATTCTCGTAGCTAAAGCTAAATCTCGATCGAAAAATTATCAATGAATATGGGATAATAATTCCAAATGGGATAATAATTCCTAATTTTTGTGAATGATAAAGATGAGTACATTGTCAAACGATCGGACCCTATCACTGTTTCTGAAGATCGATATCATCCTGCATTTGAGCTAATTATTTCTACTCCAAGTGATAATATTTTGCCATCATCTGTCAATACTGAAAAGACCTTTTCCTTCAAACAAACTAACTATTATCTGTTAAACGAGCTCATTAAAAACACAAACTGGAGCAATAGTTTGTAATTTTCTCCGAATTCAGCTGTTTCTATGCATAATATTTTTGATATTTTTTATGATATAATGTTTACTTTTATGGATTTATGTGTCCCAAAACATATTCTTAAACCTTTAACTGGTCCGCCTTGGAACAATAAACAACTTTCTCAAGCTAAAAATAAAAAGAATAAATATTATATGAAATATAAGCGTTCTGGATCTTCTGTGGATTTCATGCGATATTCGCTCAGCCGTGCAGAGTATACTAAAATAAATAAACAATGTTACACTAATGTTTTAATTAAAACTAAAAATAATATAAAACGTAATCCTAAATCATTTTATAGTTTTATTAATTCGAAGAAAAAATCAATTGGTTTTCCTGCAACGATGTCATTTCTACAGAGGGAGTCTTGCGATAATGTAACAAAATGCAACATGTTTGCTGACTTTTTTAAAACTACTTACTCCAATGCCACCTAAGATAATACAACGGATTATCCTTATCTTCTAACTGAAGGTCAAAATATATCATTACCACTTTTGGATATTTCTACAGTTGCTTGTCAATTAAACAGGCTTAAATTTTCATATTGTTTTGGACTGGACAAAATCCCCAGTAATATATTAATTAACTGTGCTGAACCATTAGACAGACATCCCTTTAACAATTATGTTCAAAACATCGATTAAATATGGATTCCTACCGCAAATTTGGAAAGAATCATTAATAGTTCCACTGTTTAAATCTGGTAAAAAAGTTGATGTTGAACTTCAAATTTAATATCTCTTTCTCAACACGGATTTCAAAAGGGATGCTCTACTTCTACAAACTTGCTCCACTTTACAAACATAATTAATCGTGGATTTTTTCATAGAAATCAAACAGATGTCGTATATACAGACTTCAGCAAGGCCTTTGATAAGGTAAATCATTTACTACTTTTGAAGAAACTATGTTTGTTGGGGTTTACAGAACCTGCTATCAAGTGGATTCAATCATATATATCAAACAGGACGCAAACTGTTTGTTTCAATAACATATTATCAAAATGTATACAGGTTCCATCAGGTGTACCACAAGGTAGTCAGTCACCTTGACCCACTGCTATTCTCTTAATACCTTAATGACCTGCCGCAAATTATAAAATTTTCAAATATCTTAATGTACGCGGATGATGTTTTTTACATCTCAGTTCATAACCCATAACCAGCTTTTGAATCAAATGGACTTGGTCTCATTTTATGAATGGTGCAATGTAAATTTAATGGAGTTAAATTTAAAGAAATGCAAACTAATGCGATTTTCTAGAAATAATTTAACTGTTATAAATTATTTCTTAGGTAGATATCAAGTAGATACTGTGACTAATTTTATTGATCTGGGCGTTTTATTTGATTCGAAATTGAATTTTGTTCGCACATAACAAGTTCAGTTTCAACTTTCGTAGTGAACAGACGCGTTTTTATAATCGTCGCAACTGAATATAAAAAAAAATATAAAAAAAATAATTTTTCAAGTCACAAAAATTTTATATTTACATTTATTGAACAGTTTATTTTACTGGTTTTATTTTATTTTTTGCTTGTGTGCAATATACATAAATATTTGCATACACAAACTAATATAAGTGAAAATATAAAAAAGAGAAATCTGATGAGTTCATCTTCTGATAAAAACAACAATAATCCTACAAGCAGTAGGAATGTACAATATATAACTTTAGTTGCTGATGACGACAATAAAAAAAATTAATTAAACAAAAACCTGAATTTAACAGAAAACACAAATACTCGTGTGCGATCATTATCTCTGAACATGTTAAATAGTGATCAAGAAGCAACAACAATTGCACCCATCAGCAAACTTGTCAGCTTAGCTGTACAAACAAACAAACAAACAAACAATAAGTAACAAGGTGACCAACGTGCACAAAATGGTAGATGCGGTGAGTACAATAAATGATAATAAAATTCAAACAGGAATGGACAGATACATAACCGTCTTAAAAAGGGGAAGAAGTCCAAAATCAGCTCAAATAGCTTCAACAGCGAAAGTTCCCAGAGATGGAAAAAACAAAACAAAAAATTCCGAAAATCGTTTCGCGATTTTATCTGAACAAGACAATGAAGACACAACTACAACAAGGTCGAGTAAACCTCCACAGATATATTTAAGAGAGCAGAACTCTAGTTTGTTGGTAAAAAGCCTTATCTCCTTAATTGGAGAAAATGAGTTCTATGTAACTCCAATTAAGCGCGGAAATATTAACGAAACAAAAATCCAGGTAGTGCAAGAAAGTAATTACCGAAAAATAGTTTCTGCCCTTGAGTCAAAAAACAAAAATTTGTATACGTACCAATTAAAGAGTGCTAAAGGTCTAACCGTCGTAATAGAAGGTATAGACTCTAGTGTGGATCCAGAAGAGGTTAAGTCTGGCCTTGAAAATAATGGCTTCAAAGGTAAAAATGTTTTAAACATTAAAAATAGGGAAAAAAAACCCCAAACCTATATTCAGAGTCGAGCTACAGCCAGGTGACCTGAAAATAAAAAAGAATGAATCGCACCCAATTTATAATTTAAAGTACTTTTTACACCGAAGAGTTACCGTTGAGCTTCCACATAAAAAAACTGGACATGTTCAATGCCTGAACTGCCAAGAATTTGGCCATACCAAAACTTACTGCAAGTTGCCTACTGTTTTCGTTGTATGTGGTGAGCTACACAGTACCGCGAACTGCGACAAAATAAAAGTCGATCCCAAGGCGAAAAAATTTGGCAATTGCAGCGGAAATCACAGTGCGAACTATAGAGGCTGCCCTCTTTACTCGTTTTTTAAAAATTCGTCCAACAGAAAAACAAATGTTATTCCCGCTCAGCCCAACACCCCTTTAAACTACCCACATTTACTTTAACCGTCGTCTAGCCATAATCAATATTCAAATGTTTTAAAGTCTAACACGACTCTTACTCAAAAAAAACATAATAGTCAATTTTCATACGCTAACATTTTAAAAAGTAACCAGAATACAGCGCAAAAATCGGTACCAGCAAACGAAGTTCCAGGCTCTAATTTTAGTCGTATTGAACCCTCAATTGAAAGCTTAATACAAACAGTAAATACTTTTACTCACAACATTCCTGTATGATGCAGGAAATGTTGAAAATGCAATCTATGTACCTTGTTGCAGGCTGTATTGAAAAAACCATGAACTTAAGAATCTGTGTTTGGAACGCAAACGGCATCTGCCAACATAAAAACGAAATAGAATACTTTCTTCTGGAGAAACAAATCGATGTTTTGCTTATCTCAGAAACTCATTTGACCTCCCGAAGCCATTTTAGAATTAGTGGATATAATTTCTACGACACCAAAGATCCTCGAGGTAGAGCTTGTTGTGATTCGGGAATCCCAATAAAAACGCGAATAAAACACTACCTGTTGAATGATTTTTGATTGACTTTTTATTATTAGAATATAAAGTCACTTTAGTAAATGTTTTTTTTTTATATAAATTTCTTTTAAATTACTTGTACTTTATTTTGGTTTTATCCTACTTGAGGATTATTTTTATTTAATTATACTACTTAAAGATTATTTTTATTAATTTATCCTACTTAGGGATTATTTTTATTAATTTATGCTACTTAAGGATTATTTTTATTAATTTATCCTACTTAAGGATTATTTTTATTTTTACGTTGGGCGCCAGTTAATTAAAACAATGTTAATTTATTTTGTTGTTTTGGTTCGAGTGCTTGACTACGACTAAAGTTCTAAGTCACTCATTCTTTAATTTAACAAAGTTTCTTTTGCTTACTTAACAATAATTATCTTTTGTTTTATTTTACAAAAGAGCAAATACAAATACTTTACAGGTAAGTAGTAGACACTTATTATTTATTTATTATTTAAATGCCTCTTAATTAGTTGCGACACACTGTAATGTGAGTCGCAATTGGGTCACACACAACATTATGGGAATAGAATTTGCAAATCAGCAAGATGCAGCAATATTAATTCAGTTGGAATTCAATGTGTTTGTATTTAGGTTTTCAGGTTTAATCAGAAATATGCAAAAAGTAATAAAATTATTGTTAACTTATACATATGTCTCAACTCAATTAAATTTATTGCAAGATTATTATCAGAGCGATTTGATTATTATACGAGTATCTTTTATTTCTCTTTGGCTAAATATCACAGTGGTTATCACAGATTTGTTTGTCTTAAGTACTAGGTTTTTTATTGCCCTCCACATAGATTTTTGGTCATAAGCATTACTAATTGTACTCTTAATAAATCTATTTTTTTTCGTATTCACTTTTATTTTTGTACCTGTTTCTAATTATTTTATAGTTAATCCAGGATATTTCTGTATTGTTCCTCTTAGTCGCTTTGTATTTTTCTATTTTTCACGTTTGTGTAAACCATTTGTTAACATTGTTATTTTCTTTTATTTCTTTCCTAACAGTAAATTTTTTTATTATATTTTCAGTAACCGTATCAAAAAGAAGTACATTATTATTAACATCCATATTTTCATTGCATTTCACAACGCCATGTATTTCATTTTGGAATAATCCTCTTCTGTATTTAATAATTTCAATTTCTCGCTTAGTTGTTTCTTGTTGAGTGATAACTTCCAATGATATTTCAATCGCTTCATGATCAGCTATTTTATAATTGTCATTACTTACCGCTATTATATTTTGATTGTTTGTTATGACACAACCTATAAGTGTCCTTGTAGTCGCTGTTACTTGTGTATACTCTGTTACAATTTGCCGCAAACCATTGTCGTTCAACATTTGTTAAATCCTATTTTTGTACGTTACATCTTTGGACCAATCAAAACTAAAGTCTCCCGCTATCACAAAATTGTAGGTTTTTTCACATAGTTCCTCAACCAGTTCTTCAAAAGCATCACAAAATTCAACTTCAATACTTCTCGGTGATCTGTACGCTCCCATAACTATAAGTGTAATTTCTTCACATCTTGCTAGACAGGCGCATATCCAGTGTTTTGACTCTACAGATTTTTCATATATTTTTGTTTATTTCCATCGATTTCTAAAGTACATTATAAGGCCTCCAGTTCGACATGAGTTTGATAGTATGCCATATCCTTCCAATATATACTCACCTTCTTCTGCATTACTGGTTAGGTGTGTTTTAGATAAGATGATAAACTCTGGTTTCATTAACTTCGCAATAACTTCTACTTGGCTGAAATTTTAATTAATCCTTGAACGTTTGTAAATATATACTCCACTCAATTTCTTTGATTGTTATACATTAAATCCCATTCTTCTCTTTTTTACACTGATTTTATTTTAAAATACTGGACATGATCTGTTTGTCGTGAAATGGTTTTCGTTTAAATCGAGATGTAGCTTATTGTGCACTCTGATGCAATTTATACACTTCAGTATAGTTTCTTTATTACACTCTGTTGGCTTATGATTTCCATGACATTTATAACATATTTCATAATTTCTATATTCCTTCGCCTTATGATTATATCCGTGACATTTATAACACCTTAGTATGTCTATACCGTTAAATACCCTGCATAAACCCCAGCCTACATTTATTTTCCCCGCTGTCATGATCATTGCATGAACTTCGCTATTAACATTGTTTTTTCATTGTAAATTATTCTACTATTTTTTTTTAGTTTCATAATACGCAACAACTTGCAGTTCATTATCATTTAATGATTCATTTTGTTTTCTAATTTTTGTAACCAGTAGCTCGTTTCTGTATTTCTCGCATCGTAAAGTTATCCGTATGAAACGAGTGAATTGCAACAAAAACAGTGTAAAATGAAACAAAATGTGGTTTTTCTCACACAAGTG
The DNA here is from genome assembly GCA_947311025.1 of Lypha dubia. Lineage (NCBI taxonomy): Eukaryota > Metazoa > Arthropoda > Insecta > Diptera > Tachinidae > Lypha > Lypha dubia. The sequence goes on along the minus strand of OX371261.1, from coordinate 77,605,188 downwards.
TTTCTGTATATGTACTTTGCGAGAATGATCTGTCATTTTAATAATTTTCCAGCAATTATTGGAAGTATGTGAGAAAAAGTGTTTCTGTAACAACATTTTGCGGAAAGTTTCTCACAAGAAGTGTCAAAATAACTCACATTACAAATTGGTGCGAGAAAATCAAAATATAAATAAATATAAATATACATATGAAAAGTAAATCTTCTAATATGTATATAAAATTCTCGTGTCACGATGTTTGTTATCGAACTCCTCCGAAATGGCTGGACCGATTTTAATGAAATTTTTTATGCATATTTGGTAGGTATGCGAATAGGTTCTAAGGTATATTTTAAATAGCTAGTGGCATGAGGAGGGGAGGGAGGGGGCAATTTCTGTATTTACTAAACTATTAACCCAACAGATGGGTTATGTCCGCCTCATAATTATTTTTGTTGTTGAATGACAGATGGCTCTATGTCCGCCTCATGCAGGAGAATCATCCTCGTTCGTATTTCAAACAGAACAAAATTATTGTTTGGTATTTTTTCATCGGCGGTCATCGTCACACACTTAACACATTCGCTATTTTTTATATATCACCCAAAATATGCACTAGAAATATTTTGTATGGCAAAACAACGTTTGCCGGGCCATCTAGTATAATACAAATATTTTTTAATTCGTATGTATAAATGTGGAACAGAAATCAAGAGATAATGTACATATGTATGTATGTACTTAATGTGTACATATATATACATATTATTTATGTAGCAAAAATTTTAAATAAACACAAGAATATGTTTTTAAATAATTTTTTTAGTTTGAATGAAAACTAGCACTGCACTATACATTTGGGTTTTTATTTAAATAAAAAAAATATTATAAAGAACAATTGTTGTTTTGTAATTTAAAATTTTTCAGCCTTTCATTGTTTTGCTTTTGTTATAATTAATTTCCCCCGTTGACGTTTCTTTTACATTTGACACTTAATTATTGGAAACATTCCAGGAAGAACAAAATCAGCGCAGCCTGTTTTCGCATGCAAATACAAAAACACTTTTTTCTCACAAATCGGGAAACGATGGAATTTTTTGTTTCACACTTCATGTGAGAAATTTTACGATGCGAGAAATACAGAAACGAGGTACAGATCCTTTTCGCTATATTTAAGACATATCTTTTTTTTTTTTTTTTGATAATTTTATTTTATATTAAATTATAGATTAAATTATCAATAAGTTTTTCAAATCTTAAAACTAAAAAATATTAAATGTAAGTTTAGCCAATGCTAAGCAAAATTTTTAATTTCAACGGTTAATTTTTATTGTTTTACATCCCTCGTGGCCTCTATAATGAAGAATATTGCGCGCAAGTGGATTTGGGTGCAACTCAAGTTTTTTTATATATTTTTTCGCGTGTTTTGAAAAAACTGTCTTCACCAACGGAACATCTAGATCTTTATGAATTCGATGGTTTCGGACATACCAGGGGCTGCTGTTATTGTACGTAGGATTTTATTTTGTCGCCTTTGAATTCTTTCGACATTCGATGCTGAGGCAGTGCCCCATAACTGGATTCCATAGGACCATATTGGTTTCAGGATCGCGTTGTATAAGAGAAGTTTACAGTCAATGCTTAGTATAGAGTTTCTTCCAATAAGCCAATTCATTTGGGCTGCTTTTAGTTTCATTTGTGTTAACTTTGAGTCTATATGCCATTTCCATGTTAAACGACGATCAAGATGAACGCCTAGATATTTGACTACAGTGTGTTGTGGTATAGTCTCGGTATTAATTTTTATAGGCGGGCATGCTTCCCTGCGCAACGTAAAAGTGACGTGTGCACATTTCTGCTCGTTAACTTTTATTCGCCATTGTTTGAGCCATTTTTCCAGTTTGGATATACATATATTCTTGTAAGTTGCGGGAAGCTTCTACAGGATTTTCGTGAACGCTTAGAAAGGCTGTCCCATCCGCAAATGTGTATGTATGAATGTTACTGCTTAACGGTAAGTCAGAGGCTTATATTAAATAAAGTAAGGGACCGAAGATACTGCCTTGGGGAACTCCGGCTTCGATCGACTGCGGAGGGCTTAAAAAATTTCCTTCCCTAACTACAAATTTACGTTCCATTAAATAGCTTTTTAAAAGCTTTACGATGTTTTCTGGTAGATTTTGTGTTAATTTGTTGAAAAGACCTTCGTGCCATACTTTATCGAAAGCTTGTGAGACATCAATACAGAGCGCAGAGCAGTATTTCTTTTTTTCAAAAGTGTCTCTAACAACATTCACAAGTCTGTGAGTTTGTTCAATTGTGCTATGTTGTCTGCGAAAACCGAATTGATGATTTGGAATACATCCATTACTAGTCACTATAGGCATCAGCTTGCTCATATACAGCTTTTCAAATAGTTTTGAAATGTTAGACAGTAAACTAATAAGCGGATAGGATTCAACCTTTGTATGATCCTTGCCGGGCTTTGGTATCATAGTAATTAGCGAAACCTTCCATTCTTTAGGATAGTGTTCTAGGCGTAGAATACTGTTAAAAATGAATAGTATTATTCTTTTTGCAGTGTAAGGCAATTCTTGAAGCATTTTGTTGCTTATTTTGTCGACACCTGGGGCTTTTCTGGTGTTAAGACTAGTAATAGCCTTTTCAATCTCCACAATGTTGAATTTTAGCGATATTTCTGGTAAAGAGACGACTGATGGCAGTTCAACAATATCAGCAGAAATATTCGGAGTGAATACTTTTTCTAAGTGTTTAACAAAAAGTGCACCTTTTTCAGCATCAGTTTTTGCCCAGTCACCATTTGGGGCTCGTAATGGGGGTTTGCATATCACAGGCCTTTTAAGTCCTCTGGCTCCACGCCACAGTGAATAATCTGTTTTTGGTGTTGCATCTAGCTCTTGAAGAAATTTTTGAAGGGAAGCTGTTTTTTGAGTTTTCAAAACTTTCCTAAGCTGCTTGGTACACTCCTTAAGCCTTAATTTTAGCTGGGGCGATCTATAGCGCTGCCATTCTCGTCGAGCTCTCCGTTTTTCAGTCAATAGCCTTTCTATATCTACAGAAAAATTATTGTTAAATCTCACTGGTTGGTTTATTTCATTTGAAGTAGCATTAAAAGCAGCTTGTTTAACATGCGCTTCAAACAACCTGAGAGAATCGTCTATGTCTGAAGGTGTTCTCAGCGGCATTTTTTCCGAGCAATGAGCACTTAGATATTTTCTGTATTTCAGCCAGTTAATAAGTGCAGATGTCATCGGTAAATCACATGTTATGTGTGAGTAAATAGTGACAATTGTAGGCGAGTGGTCTCAAGATAAGTCCAAAGATGCTTCAACTTCAACCATCTCGCAGGGCACACCTTTCACAATTCCAAAGTCGATAACATCAGGAATTTTTTGTCGATCTGTTGGCCAATATGTTGGCCAATATGTCGGCTGTCTACTTGAAACTACATTCAAACCCCTTTTAGATATTGTGTCGAACAAAATTCGTCCCTTAGGAGTGATTAAACGTGAACCCCAGAATGTGTGTTTAGCATTGTAGTCGCTAGCTGCTAGAAAACGGAAGCCCAGTGATTTATAAAAAGCCGTATATTGACTCTCGGTAATTGAGAATCTTGGGGGCGAATAGACAGATGATATTACAAGTTTTTGATAGTAAGTTTCGATGCAGATGTTCGTTGCTTGAAGATAATCTTCACAAAAATCATTCAACAGGTGGTGTTTTATTCGCGTTTTTATTAGGATTCCCGAACCACAACAAGCTCTGCCACGAGGATCCTTGGTGTCGTAAAAATTATATCCACTAATTCTGAAACAGCTTCGAGATGTTAAATGAGTTTCTGAGATAAGCATAACATCGATTTGCTTATCCTGAAGAAAATATTCTATTTCGTTTTTATGTTGGCAGATGCCGTTTGCGTTCCAAAAACAGATTTTTAAGTTCATGGTTTGCTTAGTATAGCCTGCAACAAGGTAGACTGCATTTTCAACATCTCCTGCATCATACAGGACATGTTGAGAGTAAATGTATTTACTGTTTGTATTAAGCTTTCGATTGAGGCTTCAATGCGACTAAAATTATACCCCGAATCTTCATTTACATTTACGATTTTTTGCGCCGTACTCTGATTGCTTTTTAAAATACTAGCGTATGAAAATTTGTTGTTAGCTTGTTGTTGAGCACTAGTCGCGTTAAACTTGAAAATGTTTGAATATTGATTTTGGCTGGTGAACGGTTGAGGTAACTGTGGATAGTTAATAGGGGTTTTAGGCTGAGCGGGAGTATCATTGGTTTTTTTGTTTGATGAATTCTTAAAAAACGAGTAAAGGGGGCAGCCTCTATAGTTGGCAGTGTGATTTCCGCCGCAATTGCCACATTTTTTCGCCTTTTATTTTATCACAGTTAGCAGTACTGTGTAACTCACCACATACAACGCAGGCTGTAGGTAACTTGCAATAAGTCTTGGCAGTTCAGGTCCAGCTCTTTTTTGTGGAAGCTCAACAGTAACTCTTCGATGCAACAAGTACTTTAAGTCATATATTGGATGTGCTTCATTCTTTTTTATTTTTATGCCATCTGGCTGTAACTCGACTCTAAATATTAGTTGGGGGATTTTTTCTCTATTTTTAATGTTTGATACATTTTTCACCTTGTAGCCACTATTTTCAAGGCCATACTTGACCTCTTCTGGATCCACGCTAGAGTCTATACCTTTTAGTACGACTGTTAGACCTTTAGCACTCTTTAATTGGTACGTATAGAAGTTTTTATTTTTAGATTCGAAATCTGAAACAATTTTTCGGTAATTATTTTCATGAGCTACCTGAATTTTTGTTTCATTGATGTTTCCGCGCTTAATTGGAGTTACATAAAACTCATTTTCTCCAATTAATGAGATAAGGCTTTTAACCAGCAAACTGGAATTCTGCTCTCTTGTTGTAGTTGTGTCTTCATCGCCTTGTTCAGATAAAATCGCGAAACGATTTTCGGAATTTATTATATTGTTTTTTCCATCTCTGGGAACTTTCGCTGTTGAAGCAATTTGAGCTGATTTTGGACTTCTTCTCCTTTTTAACACGGTTATTTATCTATCCATACCTGTTTGAATTTTATTATTATCACTCATTGTACTCACCGCATTTACAATTTTGTGCACGTTGGTCACCTTGTTACTAATTGTTTGTTTGTTTGATTGTACAGCTAAGCTGACAAGTTTGCTAAAGCTTACAGTACACGGCATGTCAAGAGCCACATTCGCATGTGGCTCTGACGTAATTTTGACGTCACCATGAAGCTAAATTGGCAACATGTAGTGTACTTTCACTTTTTGTGACAATCACATGCAGCACACATTGATATGTGTCCTTTGTAGAGACATGCAAACATGCGTATTTTAGACATGTCGTGTACTAGCTTGGTACATTTGAATTTTGACATTTGTAATATTTTTACATGCGCATGTAGCAGTCCCAAACATGTGGCAGCAAACATTTTTGACACAACATTTTTCAATAGTATGTAGCCTATAGCACTGTTGCCAATGTTGATTTTCTCCAACAAAATGTGGTAGGTATTTAATGACGAAAAAATTTTTATTATTATTGTGTTTCTCTTTGCTTTGGGGTTTTTGTTATCATTTCTCGTTCTTGTTCTAAACCATGCGAAAGATACTTTCAAAGCTAAGATGAAAAAATTCATGTATAAATAGTAAATTTAATCAATAATTAATAAACAACTGTTGTTATATAAACTATTTATTGACACCGAAGAAGCTGATAGACGCGTCAGAGCCACATGCGAATGTGGCTTTTGACATGCCGTGTACTGTAAGCTTAAAAGGTGCAATTGTTGTTGCTTCTCGATCAATATTTAGGTTTGGAGAGCAAGATCGCACACGAGTAGTTGTGTGTTCTGTAGAATTCAGGTTTTCATTTTCGTCGTCATACACCAAAGTTAAATAAACATTCTTACTGCTTGTAGGTTTAATATTGTTGTTGTTGGTAGAAGATGAACTCATTTAGAGTTCTCTTTTTTTGTGTTCACTATATGAGTTTGTATTTGCAAATATATATGTATATTACACACAAGCAAAAAGTTAATTAAAAACCAGTATAATAACTGTTTAATCAATGTTTTGTTATTGTTTTTTTTTGTGATTAAACTTTCAATAATTTTTAATATTCAGTTGCGATGATTATAAAAACGCGTCTGTACACTGCGAGAGTTAAAACTGAATGAATGACATATCTGTTATTATTATTTGCATATCATTTTTATTCGGCACTTTTATTTCATAGTTTTCACTCATTTCTTTCTGCCACGCGCTTTTTATTTTCTCTCGTTCTTGATCATTTTCACTTCGAATTACTATTGTTCCATTATTTCTATTTTCAATATTTGTTATTTTCAGATCACTCGGGTCTACCTTATTGTTTAAATCTTCTTTTGTTTTTTGTAACTTTTGTTTCTCCTTTGGTTTAATAAATATTGGTACTTGTGTATTAATGTCTGGCACAACTGTTTTTACCTTCACTGTTTGGCCAATGTTGGTTTGTTTTGTTGTACATTTGTTTCTTTTATTGTTTTTTTATTTCGTTACACGCCATCATGCTATTCTCCTCTATTGTGGTACATATTTCTCTATTTTCGCTTTCAGAGTCTGTTAAAGCTCCACATAATTTTTTAACTTCACGTACATTCATTTCGCAAATTTTTTTAGCACCATCGATTTTTTTTAATCTATCTATTTATTGCCTCCAATAATTTGTTGATTTCATTTTTATTCTGTTTCAACGAAACATTAAATTCGCTTTTATATCCAGCTTTTTTTTTTTTTTTGTGACACCATCTTGGATTTCTTTTAACACCAGATCAACATTATATACATATGTATATACTGTATGCAATCATCGCAAATGAATCTTACAAATTTGTTTGTTTCCAAAATTTTTGCAGAATATTGATCAAGACCGCAGCATTTTGTGGTACTGTGATATATCTTATTGCATACACCAGCACAACTTATACCCGATTTACCTCGAATTGCACCGTTGTAAGTTGTCAGCAATCTCAAAATCGTTTAACAATATCTTCAGATACACCCGGCCAAGGCGAGTCCACTCCACTTGTCTCAAGAACACAAATGTACACAAATGTAATGAGGTGAACCGACAAATCAGAGAGATGCTTAAAGATGAAAATATCAGAGAATCAAAAAGCCCACAATATAAGTTGAATTTGGGTTGTGCCTAAAAAATTAGGTCGCGACAATGTACAAAAGTGGCGAATCGTAACAGATTATAGGAAATTGAGAGACGTAACAATCGAGGACAGATTCCCATGGCCAATATAGAAGATATATTCGACAAATTGGGAAACTGTCAATTGACTTAGCTAAAGGATTCCAATGGCTAAAGGATACCATATGGATCCTAACGAAATTCATACTATGAATTCTTGCGATTGCCTTTTGATCTTCGAATCGCACTTGCCACATTCCAAAGAATTATCAATAATATCTTAAGAGAGTTTATAGGCAAAATATGCCTGGTACTTTGTATTCTCTACAAGTATAGAGGAACATATTGAGTCTCTAAACAAAGTTCTTAAATGCCTTCAAAATGCTAATATTAAAATTCAGCCCGATAAGTGTCTATTCTTATCATGGCGATTTTTTTTTGCGATTTTGAAATGAGATGGCGAAATATTTGGCTACTTTTTATTCTGATTGAATAAGCGATTTCTTTCTTATAAATACACTTCTGGCATACGTGTTATTTTTTTTATTTTATGTTGTCATATATTAATTTTTTTTTTTTTTTTTGATAATTTTATTATTTATTGAATCTTTAATTATTTATATTAAATTATCAATAAGTTTTTCAAATCTTAAATCTAAAATATATTAAATGTAAGTGTAGCCAATGCTAAACAAAATTTTTAATTTCAACGGTTAATTTTTGTTGTTTTACATCTGTCGTGAACGGTTGAGAAAAAGAGTATCCCTTCTTTTCAGCCGGGTGTGGCCTCTATAATGAAGAATATTGCGCGCAAGTGGATTTGGGTGCAACTCAAGTTTTTTTATATATTTTTTCGCATGTTTTGAAAATACTGTCTTCACCAACGGAACGTCTAGGTCTTTATGAATTCGATGGTTTCTGACATACCAGGGGGCTGCTGTTATTGTACGTAGGATTTTATTCTGTCGCCTTTGAATTCTTTCGACATTCGATGCTGAGGCAGTGCCCCATAACTGGATTCCATAGGACCATATTGGTTTCAGGATCGCGTTGTATAGTAGAAGTTTACAGTCTAGGCTCAGTATAGAATTTCTTCCCATAAGCCAATTAATTTGGGCAGTTTTTAATTTCATTTGCATCAACTTTGCGTCTATATGCGATTTCCATGTTAAACGCCGATCAAGGTAAACGCCTAGATATTTGACTACATTTGATTTGTATAGGCGGGCATGTTTCCCTTCGCAACGTAAAAGTGACGTGTACACATTTCTGCTCGTTAACTTTTATACGCCATTGTTTAAGCCATTTTTCCAATTTGGATATATACCCTTGTAAGTTGATGGAAGCTTCTACTGGATTTTCATGGACGCTTAAAAAAGCTGTATCATCAGCAAATGTTGATGTATGAATGTTATTGCTTAACGGTAAGTCAGAGGCATGAATTAAATAAAGTAAGGGACCGAAGATGCTGCCTTGGGGAACTCCGGCTTCGATCGACTGCGGAGGGCTTAAAAAATTGCCTTCCCTAACTACAAATTTTCGTTCCTCTAGATAGCTTTTTAAAAGCTTGACGATGTTTGCGGGGAGATTGCGTGTTAATTTGTGGATAAGACCTTCGTGCCATACTTTATCGAAAGCTTGAGAAACATCTATAAAGAGCGCAGAGCAAAATTTCTTTTTTTCAAAGGTGTCTCTAACTACGTTCACAAGTCTGTGAGTTTGTTCAATAGTGCTATGTTGTCTGCGAAAACCGAATTGATGATCTGGAATGCATCCACTTCTAGTCACTATAGGCATCAGCTTGCTCATATACAGCTTTTCAAATAGTTTTGAAATGTTGGGCAATAAGCTAATAGGCCGATAGGATTCAACCTTCGTATGATCCTTGCCGGGCTTTGGTATCATAATAATCATCGAAACCTTCCATTCTGCAGGATAGTATTGCAGCCGTAGAATACTATTAAAAATGAAGAGTATAACTCTTTTTGCAATATAAGGCAGTTGTTGAAGCATTTTGTTGCTTATTTTGTCGACACCTCGGGCTTTTCTGGTGTTAAGACTAGTAATAGTATTTTCAATCTCCGTCATGTTAAATCTCATCGGTATTTCTGGTAAAGAGACGACTGGTGGCAGTTCAACAATATCAGCAGAAATATTCGGGGTAAATACTTTTTCTAGGTGCTTAACAAATAGATCACCTTTTTCAGCATCAGTTCTTGCCCAGTCACCATTAGAGGCTCGTAATGGTGGTTTGCAAATCACTGGCCTTTTAAGTCCTCTGGCTGCACGCCACAGCGAATAATCTGTTGATGGTGTTGCATCGAGTTCTTGCAGATATTTTTGCAGCGAAGCTGTTTTTTGTGATTGTAAAACTTTTTTTAGCTGTTTGGTACACTCCTTAAGCCTTAATTTTAGCTGAGGCGATCTGTAACGTTGCCATTCTCGTCGAGCTCTCCGTTTTTCAGTCAATAGCCTTTCTATATCTGCACAAAAAATATTGTTAAATCTCGCTTGTTGATTTGGTTGAATTGAAGAAGCATTAAGAGCAGCTTGTTTAGCATGTGCTTCAAACAACCTAATAGAATTTTCTATGTCAGCAGGTGTTCTCAATGGCATATTTTCCGTGCAATGAGCACTCAAATATTTTTTGTATTTCAGCCAGTTAATACGTGCAGGTGTCAGCGGTAAATCACATGTTGGTGTTGTAGTTGTGTGTGAGAAAATAGTGATAATAGTAGGCGAGTGATCTGAAGACAAATCCAGAGATGCTTCTACTTCAATCATTTCGCTGGGCACACCTTTCATAATCCCAAAGTCGATAACATCAGGAATTTTTTGACGATCCGTTGGCCAATATGTTGGCTGACCACTTGAAACTACATTCAAACCCATTTTTGAAATTGTGTCAAACAAAACACGACCCTTGGGACTGATTAAACGTGAGCCCCAAAAAGTGTGTTTAGCATTGTAGTCGCCAGCTGCTAGAAAACGGGACCCCAGTGTTGTATAAAATGCGGTATATTGACTCTCTGAAATTAAAAACCTGGGAGGAGAGTAAACAGATGATATCACAAGCTTTTGATAAAAATTTTCAATGCAGATGCTCGTTGCTTGAAGATATTCTTCACGAGGGTCGTTTAGTAGGTAGTGTTTTATTCGAGTTTTTATTAGGATTCCAGAGCCACCACAAGCTCTACCTTGAGGATCCATGGTGTCGTAGAAATTATATCCACTAATTCGAAAATAGCTTCGGGACGTCAAGTGAGTTTCTGAGATAAGCATAACATCGATTTGTTTATCCAGAAGAAAATATTCAATTTCATTTTTATGTTGGCAGATGCCGTTTGCGTTCCAAAAACAGATTCTAAAGTTCATGGTTTGTTCAATACAGCCTGCAACAAGGTAGACTGCATTTTCAACATTTCCTGCATCATACAGGACATGTTGAGAGTGAATGTATTTACTGTTTGTATAAGGATCTCTATTGAGGCTTCATTACGACTAAAATTATGCCCTGATTCTCCATTTACTGGTACAGTTTTTTGCGCAGGAATCTGGTTACTCTTTAAAATATTAGCGTATGAAAATTGACTATTAGGTTTTTGTTGAGTAAGAGTCGTGTTAGACTTTAAAACATTTGAGTATTGATTATGGCTAGACGACGGTTGAGGTAACTGTGGGTAGTTTAAAGGAGTGTTGGGCTGAGCGGGAGTAGCATTTGTTTTTCTGTTCGACGAATTTTTAAAAAGAGAATAAAGAGGGCAGCCCCTATAGTTAGCAGTGTGGTTTCCGCCGCAATTACTACATTTTTTTGCTTTGGTATCACCTTTTATTTTGTCACAGTTAGCGGTACTGTGTAACTCGCCACATACAACGCAAACGGTAGGCAACTTGCAATAAGTTTTGGTATGGCCAAATTCTTGACAGTTCATGCATTGGATAGGTCCAGTTTTTTTATGTGGCATCTCAACGGTAACTCTTCGATGCAACAAGTATTTTAAGCTATAGATTGGGTGCGATTAATTTTTTTTAATTTTCAAGTCGCCTGGCTGTAGCTCGACTCTAAAAATAGGTTGGGGGATTTTTTCCCTGTTTTTAATGTTTGAAACATTTTTTACTTTGAAGCCACTATCTTCAAGGCCAGACTTTACCTCTTCCGGAACCACGCTTGAATCTATTCCTTTTATAACTACTGTTAGGCCTTTAGCACTCTTCAGTTGATATGTATAAAAGTTTTTGTTTTTAGTCTCAAAATCTGAGACAATTTTCCTGTAATTATTTTCTCGTGTTACCTGAATTTTAGTTTCGTTGATTTTGCCACGCTTAATTGGAGTTACATAGAACTCATTTTCTCCAATTAATGAGATAAGCCTTTTTACCAAAAAGTTGGAGTTCTGTTCTCTTAAATATATCGGCGGTGGTTTAGTGGACCTTGTTGTACTTGTATCTTCATCGACTTGACCATTCAAAATCGCAAAACGATTTTCAGAATGTTTAATATTATTTTTCCCATCTTTGGGCATTTTCGCCGTTGATGCTATTTCAGCTGATTTGGGACTTATTCCCCTTTTTAGCACGGTTATGTATCTGTCCATACCAGTTTGGATTTTATTATCACTATTTTCACTCACTGCATTTACAATTATGTGCACGTTGGTCACCTGGGTATTTATTGTTTGTTTGTTTGATTGTACAGCTAAGCTGACAAGTTTGCTAATAGGTGCAATTGTTGTTGCTTCTTGATCGCTATTTAACATGTTGAGAGATAATGATCGCGCACGAGTATTTGTGTTTTCTGTTAAATTCAGGTTTGTGTTTACTTCATTTTTTTTTGTCGTCGTTAGCAACCAAAGTTATATATTGTACATTCCTACTGCTTGTAGGTTTATTGTTGTTGTTAGAAGGTGAACTCATTTAGAGTTCTCTTTTTTGTGTTCACTTATGAGTTGGTGTATGCAAATATTTATGTATTTACACACAAGCAAAAAATAAAATAAAACCAGTAAGATAACTGCTTAATAAATGTTTTGTTTTTGTATACTTTTTTTTTGAATTTTCTTTCAATAAATTTTTAATATTCAGTTGCGACGATTATAAAAACGCGTCTGTACACTACAAAAGTTGAAACTTGAAAGTTGAATGCGAAATTTAATTACAACAAGCAAAAACAACAAATGCTTATAAGATGATAGCTGTATAACAAACGCGAATTGTTTTGTTTAGTAACGTGTCAAAATTAATAAGTAAAAGAAATCAGCCATGGAAGTGCTAAAAGCTTTATATATGTATATATGTATATATGTATTCTTGTAACACACTTTTGCCAAAAAAAATAACGGTGAAAATAACACACTAGTAGTAAAGCAAAAATATTAAAAATATATAAAACACACATTTTTAATGGCATCTTCTTCAAAAAAAACAAGTAAATTGGACCGTAGCCATAAAAAAGAATGGAAAGACGAGGATTGGGCAAAATTTTCTCTGATTCATGACACGTTGAAATTGTTTATGTCCATAAAAGTTTCAGTAGGTGAATATGAGCTTCAATGGTCAAAGCTGTGCTACATTTTTTGAAAGCATTACTTTAAAGACGAAATACTAACAATTCTATTAGATATTTGGCCTTTTGCTTATAACTAGTGATGCAGCGGGTACATTTAATTTTAAAGAAATAGCATGTTGGTTATCCCAACTAGTAACGCTTGCGTAGAAAGATTGTTGTATTATGAACTACACCAAAACTCGATTACATAACAATATACAATACGAACTTCTAGATGCCTTAATGAGAATTATTAATTATACGAATATAAACAAAATGTGTTGCAATATTTTTGAGCCAACAGAAAACATGGTAAATAAAGTTAATTCAAATACGGTACAAATGAATTAGATGAGGCTGAGGTTTATAATCTCTTAGATGCATGCTTTGTTTATTATATGTACATATGTATACATATATGCACATATGAATGTAAACAATTATCAGACATAACGCTAAAATTGTGTTCCTGTTTATATTTTAATTGAATATTGAATTGTGATAAATGAATTTAATTAATAAACACAAAAACGTTCGAATATACTACTAAAAAAATTTTTTTGGACGATTTTTATCGACATTATTTTACTGTAAAAAGCCTTAAAATTTATTTTTGGCGATTTTTGACTATCGTTTTGGCGACGGAGGTGAAAAAAAACTGGCAACCCTGCACTATGGTGGAATAATATAAGGTGCGCTTATCAACACAGCAATAAAAAACGAAATGCATTTTGTTTGTGTAAAAATTAGCCAATGTTGTCAAAAAAAGCTGTATGCATAACATACATAGTGGTTATGCAAAAACAAAAGCATAACGTAAACAAAAATATTCATGATGGCGGCCTAAAATGTAAACAACTTTTGACAAGACCGAAGTAACTTGCCATATTTTTGCAGGTTATTTAACGGTCAAAACACAACCCTACAAAAAACCATATTCCTTCTTGCGCAGATCTGATTATTAGACCATGAGCTACACGAAGAAGCTTATAGTATACGTGTGTCAACCATAGCTGCCAGATTTGACGATTTATCGTCATTTTGACGATTTTGGGTCCTAAAAATGACGTAGTGACGATGGAACGATTTATACCCTAATTTTGACGATTTTAAATAATTCAAGTTTGCAGCATATATTTCTACTATTAGAGCAACCTTGAACTGCTGAAAATTGTAATGAGAAACTTTTTAAAAACTAGTTTGCTTAAAACTGAAAACTTTTATTTAACTGATTATAAAACCAAAAACAATTTTTAAATTTTGAAGACTTTATTTAGGAATATTTGCCAGAGACGTATTGGAAGAATCACAAATAAATGCAAAAGAAAAATATGATAGTAGTAATAGTTGTGTTAATTTTTATATAGAGATATTATCAAGATTTGATTTTGAAAATAAATATAAAGCTCTTGGCCAAATTAATCCATTTAATATTATTATTGAAGAAAAAAAGTTGGTTTTCTGAAATTATAAAATAATTTTCCTATTTAGTTGAAGAAAGTGAAAACCAAGAACTAGAAACAGAGTTCAGATAATTGAAATTATTATCCTGATAAAAACATACAACTATTGGATTTTTGTAAAAAAATATCGAAGATGCAAACGAAGGATTCTAGTCTTTTGTTTCCGATTTTGATTAAATTTATTACAAAAATCCTGACTAAATATTATTTCCACATTCTTTAGCAAATGTGGAAATAATATTTAGTCAGGTAAACATAACTAAGACTAAAGTAAGAAATTCATTGAAAAAGTCCTTGGAAGCAATATTATTTACAAAATCTTAAACATATGTAGCTGCTATGAACTAGCAGATGTACCTGAATTAATCAATATGGTTAATTACAATATATATTTGTAAAATATATTAAACATATACTTATGTATGTGTAATAAGTCTATTTTCTTAAAAAATATATTTTTATTGTATAAATTTTATTGTAGTTTTGATACATTTTTAGAAAATGTGTTTTAAATTTAAAATTCATATTTAACTAAATTTGAAAAAAAATAACTTAAAAGATTAAATTTTTTTTATTTTTTCCCTACAATGTATATATATATTTCAAAGTATTGAAAAACCTACAATCTATTTACATGTGATTTTATTGTGAATTGTAATTGAAGTATCTGATCTCTGTATTTAAAAGAATGCTGCTTTATTAATAAGATTTGTTGATTTAAGAGTTTTGTTGTTTTGCTTCTTTTAAAATAGGTTTTGTTGGTAAAAAAAACGGTATTTTCATTTGACGTTTTTATGACGATAATGACGATATTTGCCCAAATATATTACCTCTAAAAAATCTGGCAGCTATGGTGTCAACGTCGCGCAAACAGAATTTTCTTGCTATACAAAAAATGACCCCCACTGCTGTAAATAAACGGCGAGTCAAAGCAACACCGCAAATTTTTTTTGCCTTGTTTAAAGTGCTCGGATGCAAGGTATATTAATTATAAGGTAGTCGCATTAGCTAAAATTGACATCAGCTGATTGATTTTTTGTTGTCAAAACTTTGTTATGTTTTTATAAAAATATTGTGACATTTTTTTTTATTTAATTAAAATTTAAAAAAGTAAAAAAACAAGCGTGAAAAATTTTTAATACTTAATTAAAATTAAAAATATCGGTTAAAATGCGTGTATGTAGGTGTCTGCAAAACAAATTTGCAAAGCGGGAAGGAAAGTTGTTCCAAGTACCCAAATAAAAGACACATCCTGATTTTATACATACATCTATCAACACCTTTTTGTTTTCTGTATTGTAAATAATTTTAACTTATATTTTTATTTTATGCAATTGATTTTTTTTTTATTTAATTTTTGTTTTGTTTACACATCACATTTTGACAACAGCCAAGTTTTTACACTAACAAAATGCCTGTTGTTTTTGTGACGTTGTATTTGTTTTAGGGACAAGACTACCTTATTTATTATACCATGCTCGGATGTGTAAAGTATAGAGTACATATGCGGTGTATTTATGGTTGCGGTGTGATCGCGCCGTTCTCTGTTGCAGACTCACTACCTCTTAAAGTTGTTACTTGAAGCTTTCTTTAAACAACAGAACGTGTGAATCTGCGTTGTCAGCAAACCAATTTATTTTATTTTTAGTAAGTAAGAAAATTGTAATTTGAATTTAAAAAATATGAGCAGTTAATAAATTATCGTCTAGCATTAAACATTGGTTAACTTAATTATAGGCGGTCTCTGTATTAACCTTAAAAAAAACTGCGTATGTGACTCAACATTTCTAATCGACTTTCCAGATAAATTTTAAAACTTTTTAAACAATAAAATAAATTTTATCTATATCGGTTTATTTGCTCTAGAGATATTTTTTTCCCAACATCATTAGAATATAAACTGGTCAAGAAACAGCTTAGTTTCATAAAATATGGTTGCACTTGACAAACAGCACAAAAGAGCATTACCACTAAATACAAATGAAAACCCTTTTGATATAGATACGTGTTTATTACGTTAAACAGTTTCATACATAAATTATAGAAAATGTCATAAAATCTAATAATATTGGAAACTATTTAACTTAGTAAATACAAGTATGTGTATAAACACTGTTTCCAACTATGTTCCAAAAATATCGCTAAATTAGGTTCGAATATAGCTATAAATAGCTAAATTTTTATTTATTATAGATTGTTGCAAAAAGTTTAAGATAACTAGTTCAATTTCCCCAACATCTGTAGATTCATCCAATTACGAAATGAGGGGCTAAAACGTTTTTTATTATTGCAGTACATCTTGTTCTATGAATACGAATTTTGTCAGTTCCATCAAAATTCTTTTTTCGCAATTCACTGAGGTGGTCCATTGAATTACTCGACGTATGTATGTTGACATATAAATAAAGGTTCAATTAGTCGTGAATTAACCATAATGCCATAGCCAAACAGCTGTTTACGGTTATGGCGAAAAACCAAAATTCAATTGGTTTCTATGGTTATGGCTATGGCGTTTTGGTAAGTCACCTATAACAAAATACATTGTTTTTCATAAGATTGGTTTGAGAAGCTGTTTTCTATGGTTCTGTAACATTATGGTTAAGTCACGACTAATTGGACCTTAAAGCTAATGCGGCTTCTTGCACTTTACAATTATCAACATTAGTTTCATTTTGCTCAAAAATCAATTTTCTCCAACATGACCCTCTAATCGAAGTGGCCGATTTGTGTTTTTTAGTTTCAGCATGACATAGAATATCATATAATTTTGCTGAAAGTGAGCATCTGCAATATTTGAAAAATCCTTTTGTTTTGTGCTTTTCATCCTGCACCAGCCATGGTTTAGCAATTCTCGACGAAATTTTTGGTTGTATTTAGGGTGCATTGCATTAAAATTTTTTATATTTTTCTTTTTCTTAAGTAAAGGATTACAAAGCAAGAAACTAGCTCAATTCACACATTAACATATTTTTATAAATACCGTTATTCGAGACTCACTTTGTGGCATTTCACAACTAACAGGTACATCCATTTCTAAAACAATAAAAAACTTGTAATAAAATTACTCTGTAGCTGTCAAAAAACATTGAATTATGTAGTTTAAAATAATGTCGAATGCCATAAGGAAGGGAATGATTATAAAGAGTTTGATAATTGAAAGGCGGTGATGATATGATGATAATTTCACCAATCGACTAAGTAGGTGCAGTCAGCTGCTCTAGTGCGTTAACTTGCCAGATAAATGCTTTGTAGCAAGTCTATGACAATGTTAACCAAAACTATATTATTAAAAACACGCTTGAAAACTAAGAAGTCAGTAGCTAAATCATATTTTTCCCGCAAAATGTAATAAAAAATAGCTAGATTTGACAAAAAAATAGCTGAATTGGCAACAGTGTTTTTCATTAGCGGTTACGCTTTTAAATGGTTTGGTAAATGTGATCGTACCTTTAGAATTAGTATCTATGAATATCAAAAGTTGATCTTTCGCCAAAAATTATTTGCATCCTTTATTTTTTATTATTAAACAAATTTACTCAATATATTATATTAAAATATTCATGCTCACCTTTATTTTGAATAGTTGCATCCTTATCATAAGCAGACCAATTGGTTCGAGTAGTTTTTCTTAATGTTGTGTAATGTGAACTTTGCAAATTTTGCGACATAAATTTGCAATCTTGAGAGAATTGCCCACCTGGCATATTCAAATGGGTAAACTTGTGCATACCACCAAATGGAGACGGAACATTGCTTTGCATTGCAGAGCTAAGACTTATGGCTCCAAAGCAATCGTATGATTGTACATGAAGATCTTGTCTTTCTAAACCAACACCCATTGATGAATTATCTGTTGTTATGTCAATTGTTGGTGATGATATTCCTTTATAATTTTGTGATAGTATAACTGTTGCAGACATATCACGACTGCGATTTGGAGAAAATCTTGTTGTTTCTGCAACATCAATATTAGTAGGAATAGGCAGAATATCTGTAGCTGGAAAATTAAAACATTTTTTTGTAGTATATACATCTCGACTTTGAAAAACAAAAAAGAGTATAAAAGATGATTGCATTGACCAAAAAAGTAAACTTTATTGTATTGTTAACAACATTCAGTTCCCTTAACCGGCCTGCTTGATTACTTGAAGTAATACTATCGTTTGATAGCTAGTAGGGTATTCCAATTGTATTTTCAACCGGTTTCCTCACAATATGGTTGTTTCTTTTTCAAAATGTTAATTTTACGAATTTTTTATAATTAAAAAAACCGGTTCAGCCAATACTTTTCAATTCATATATTTAATTTTTTTTTTTTTTATAATTTTATTATTTATTGAATCTTCAATAATAAATTGAAACATCAATAAGTTATTCAAATCTTAATCTAAAAAAGTTAAATATATGCTAAACAAAATTTTTAATTTCGAAGGTTGATTTTCATCTCTCGTGTACGGCTGAGAGTAAGAGTATCCCTCCTTTTCAATCTGGTGTGGCCTCTATAATTTAGAATATTGCGCGCAAGTGGATTTGGGTGCAACTCAAGTTTTTCTATCTATTTTTTGCGTGTTTTAAAAATACTGTCTTCACCAACGGAACATCAAGATCTTTGTGAAATCACTGATTTCAGATATACCAGGGGCCTGCTGTTATTGTTCGTAGAATTTTCTTTTGTCGCCTTTGAATTTTTTCTACGTTCGATGCTGAGGCAGTGCCCCATAACTGGATTCCATAGGACCATATTAGTTTCAGGATCGCGTTGTATAATAGAAGTTGACAGTCTAGGCTTAGTATAGATTTTCTTCCAATAAACCAATTCATTTGGGCTGCTTTTAATTTAGTTTGTGTCAACTGCGCGACTATGTGCGATTTCCATGTTAAGCGGCGATCAAGGTGATCGCCTAGGTATTTGACTAGAGTGTGTTGGGGTATAGTCTGGGTGTTTATTTGTATAGGCGGGCATGTTTCTCTGCTCAACGTAAAAGTGATGTGCACACATTTCTGCTCGTTGACTTTTATACGCCATTGCTTTAGCCATTTTTTAATTTCGATATGTATCCTTGTAAGTTGCGGGAAGCATCTACGGGATTTTCATGAACGCTTAGAAAAGCTGTATCATCAGCAAATGTTGATGTATGAATGTTTCTGCTTAACGGTAAGCCAGATGCATATATTAATTACAGCAAGGGACCGAAGATGCTGCCTTGGGGAACTCCGGCTTCGATCGGCAGCAGAGGGCTTAAAAAGTTGCCTTCTCGAACTATAAATTTGCGTTTCTTTAAATAGTTTTTTAAAAGCCTGACTATGTTTGCCGGAAGATTTTTCGTTAATTTGTGTATGGGACCTTCGTGCCATACTTTATCGAAAGCTTGAGAAACATCTATAAAGAGCGCAGAGTAATATTTCTTTTTTTCAAAAGTGTCTCTAACAACATTCACGAGCCTTTGAGTTTGTTCGATAGTGTTATGTTGCCTGCGAAAAACGAATTGAAGATCTGCAATGCATCCATTACTAGTCACTATAGGCATCAGCTTGCTCATGTACAGCTTTTCAAACAGTTTTGAAATGTTAGACAATAAACTAATACTAATATTTAAAACTCTAAAAATAAAATTTTTTGCCGTATTAATAATTTGGTGTTTATACTATGTTCACACGACAAGATGAAGCACTTGCTTCACTTTCTGAAGCATGTTTATGAATCTAGCTGTTCACACGACTCATGTACTTGCTTCGATTTGACAGTTTTCTTTTTTATTACAAATAAAATCTAAAATGGACAAAAAAATAAGTTAAAATTATTTTATTATTTTTAAAAATGCACAAACATTTTTTTTTTGGTTCCATTGTTGTTTTATCTTTATAGTTTTAATTCAATTTTTTACTTTTAATTAAAGTTTTTGTTGTGTTTTTTGCATATAGTTCAGATAAACTTCCGATAAATTCCGATAAAATTTAGAGAAGACAGCAATTTTTCATGCTTTGCAAGTAGATTAAATATGAATCTACATGCTTCGCTCTCAAAATTTTGTACGGCGAAGCATGTTGCTTCGCTCATGATTGGGGTGTGAAGCATGAATAGAGAGCGAAGCATGTTCCGTGTGAACGCAGTATTAGGCTGTGTAGCATTGACGTTCATTAATCTTCCTGATGATGATTCCTTAGCATACCAATCAAATGTGATCCTGTTATTGTCCCTGTGTATCTTAGTATCTAGATAGGCAATCTGCTTATTTTCTTCTAATTCTGCGGTAAATTGAATTTTGTTGTGGTAAGTATTTAAAACATTCAGTATTTCATCTTTATCTTTAATTTTGATTATCGCTAATATGTCGTCTACATATTTAACTAAGTACTTAAAATGGATATTCTTCTTCTTTAGTTTATTTATCGCTTCGTCAATTAGGCTATCAAGTATTATATCGGCTATTGTAGGAGAAAAAGGGTTGGCCATAGGCATTCCAAATATCTGGCTATAAATTTTCTTATCAAACACAAAATAGTTATTATCGGAGAGAAAAAAATTAAGTATTTTTAGAAACTTCGAGCTTGGAATTTTTGTGAAGTTCTTTATCGTTTCCCATTTTCCCATTATATTTTTTATTGCCGTATGTACCGTCTCGTCTTCTTCTATTTTAATATTTTTCATCTGATTTTTTAGTTCATTAGAATTTTTAATGTTATATTCGTCTGAAATAATATGTTTTAGTATTTGTCCCACATGTTTTGAGAGTCTATAACAGGGAACTTTCATAGAGGAAACAATTGGCCGAAGTGGAGTATCTCTTTTACGATTCTAATAGTTCTGTAAGTAGTTTTTTCATCCAATAATTTTTCCATTTTGAGGTTATATTCATCTTTATACATAATTACAGTTTTGTTCCCTTTATCAGCTTGTATTATTATAACTTCAAGGTGTCTTTTCAAAAACTTTTTTGTTTTCTCGTAAACTGTTAAAATAAATTTTTCTTTGGGTGAATTTTTTAATTTTCTTTTGAAGGTCGTGATATTATTTGCAAATTTTGTCCTAACTATATCTTTTTCCTGGTCCACGTTTTCATACATTGCTTGTATACACTGTTCAACATCGGCAATTATGTGTAGTGACGAAAAATTATTTTTGTCTATCGGCAGAGCAAATTTCTTACCTAATGATAATAACCATTTACTTTCCATTGGAATCTCCACATTGGTTTTGTTCTCAAACCAATTTTCATTAAAATTCAGACCATGCAATTTAAACATTTTTTCTTTCAGTGTATCAAGTTTGTGTATTTGTGTCTCTTTTGTATTTTTGTTATTTGTTTTATCCTGTCTTTCTGTTTGTGAATAAAGCTTTTATAGTCATCCTCATCTAACATATTTTTAAGACCAATGTTAATATGGTGAATTTTGCGTTTTAGTAATTTAATATTAGTATTAGTTTGTGATATTTCTAAATTCAAAATTTTCTTATGAAAATTATTTTCAATTTTTCCCAATTTCCCTTTCACAGTGTTACATTTAAATAAATTGTGTACCTTAGTTGTTGTGTGTTTTATGTGATTTGGAATAATACCATAGCTCCTACATGATAGTATAAATTTAAGCCTTTGTTGTTGGTGAACAAGTTTTTTTGTTTCATTGCAATATTCTTTCATTGTTGTACGTGTTTCGTTGTTATATTTAAGTTCTATGTGTTTAAAATATCCCGTCATGTTTATTCTTTGCTTTGGTGTATTTTTGTTGTTAATGATGTTATAACAGAAATTTAGAAGATTTGTTTCGCCAAGCTATCCGATAATAATCTATACTAATGTGTTATTTGGCCAAATTTTAATAAATATTTTATGTTTGAATTTTATCAAATCAGCTAATTAGGCCTATATTATTTAATGTAAATAAAAAACTTTTCTTTACATGTTTTCCAACGTTTCGTCAATTATTTGTTGACTTCATCAGGGTTACGTCTATTTAATTAAAAAATTATAATACATTAATAAAACATAAATACACCAAACATTTTTTCTTTTTAAACTTACAAATTTAACAGTAATTTCACATTAAATTAAATATAAATAAATTTTACAAAAAACAAAGAACATATAACACAACAAATAAATTAAAACCACAGCTTAAAAATTAATATCACAGTTAGACGCTATATTGCAACTCTATAGCTTGTATTTATATTGTCACTATCCTCCTTTTTGTTCATTGTTCTTTCTATTTTTTGTTGTATACGTAAGCTTTCTATTGTTTACCTTTTTCTTTCTCCACCCTCTATGTCTAAACTTTTAACGTCATCAAAGTTGATTTTATGTCCAGATGACAAAATATGTGTTGCCAACCCTGTTGATTCTCTAAGTTTTGTTATGTCGTTTTTATGTTCAATCATTCTTGTTTGCAATGATCGTTTTGTCGTACCTATATATATTTGATTGCATTTCTGTTCGTCATTTCCCATACATTCAAGTTCGTACACAACATTGCATTGTTGTTGTTTTTCTATCGGTGTTTTTACATTTGAAAAAATTGTACTGAGTGTGGAGTTAGGAGTATAAGCAAAACATATGTTTTGTGATTCTATTGTTGCTTTTATATTTTTGTTGTCCGTTAAACCAGGAATAAATCGTACACTGAAAAAATTTTTTTCTTTTTTATCAGTATTTTGTGTAGTGATATTATTTTTTAAATTACTGTTAAATTTGTAAGTTTAAAAAGAAAAAATGTTTGGTGTATTTATGTTTTATTAATGTATTATAATTTTTTAATTAAATAGACGTAACCCTGATGAAGTCAACAAGTAATTGACGAAACGTTGGAAAACATGTATAGAAAAGTTTTTTATTTACATTAAATAATATAGGCCTAATTAGCTGATTTGATAAAATTCAAACGTAAAATAAACTAATAGGCCGGTAGGATTCAACCTTTGTATGATCCTTGCCAGGCTTTGGTATCATTCTTTTGGACATTGTTCTAGGTGTAGAATACTGTTAAAAATTAATAGTATTATTCTTTTTGCAGTGTAAGGCAATTCTTGAAGCATTTTGTTGCTTATTTTGTCGACACCTGGGGCTTTTTTGGTGTTAAGACTAGTAATGGCCTTTTCAATCTCCACAATGTTAAATCTCAGCGCTATTTCTGGCAAAGAGACGACTGGTAGCAGTTCAACAATATCAGCAGAAATATTTGGGGTAAAAACTTTTTCCAAGTGTTTAACAAAAAGAGCACCTTTTTCTTCATCAGTTCTTGCCCAGTCACCATTCGCAGCTCGCAAAGAATGTTTGCATATCACTGGCCTTTTAAGTCCTCTAGCTGCACGCCACAGTGAATAATCTGTTCGTGGTGTTGCATCAAGTTCTTGGAGAAATTTTTGCAAGAAAGCGTTTTTTTGTGTTTGTAAAAGTTTCCTGAGCTGTTTGGTACATTCCTTTAGTCTTATTTTTAGCTAAGTCGATCTTTAACGTTGCCATTCTCGTCGTGCTCTCCGTTTTTCAGTCAATAGCCTTTCTATTTCCACACAAAAAATATCGTTTAATCTCACTTGTTTATTTGGTTGAATTGAAGAAGCATTAAGAGCAGCTTGTTTAACATGTGCTTCAAACAACCTAATAGAATTTTCTATGTCAGTAGAAGTGTTATGCCGTGTTAAGTAAAATATGTCTCGACCAGTTCAATTGTAAGTAAAGAGTGAGTTTATTATCTTATGTTTCTTTACTCGTTGGTATAGTCTTATACATAATTGCTTAATTTAGTATTTATTGTCAGGGTTGTATAGTGTCATCTGTGATGGCACTACACCTCCCTTTTTAATAAGAAAAAAATAAATTAATAATAGCTTAATGTAGACCTTATACTATATAATATATAATATAGAATGATTGTATATAATGTAATAATGTAATTATAGGTTGTAATAATGGGTATTGGCTATACCCATGAACCCTCCTTTTTTTATAACAAGAAAAAAAATGCTTTTTCTTTACATATTTAATTATATTGTTTCATTATTATTTGTTTGCAATTGGAATGTTTTCTGATAATTAAGATTTATTTTTTTTTTGTTTCAAATGAAAGTTTTATATAGTTTAAAAAAAAACTTTTTAATTTACTTGCAATTCCATGTGTTTTAATATCTTTAAAATTTAATATATTTTTAATATTTAATATAATTTTAATATTTAATATCTTTTTAATATTTTTGATTTGAATAAAAGTTTCTAAATTTAATGTAAATTCTGTTGGTTTTTTTTTTCATCAAGTAAGTTTCAGTTTATATATATTTTTTTTGTTTATATGGTTTATTGTAACAAAAGTTTAAAGTTTTCTTTTAATATATATTTATATATATATATATATATATATATATATTTTGTTTTTATTGAGCAGTTGAACTTCATACTTTTGATTTTCTATTTATAAAATTTATTAATTAAGAAAAAAATTTATTTTTAAAATTTTCTAACTCTGTTTTTATGAACAGTTTCAATTTTTTTGTTTTTTCACTATAGATTGTTACATTTACCCCATCTATATTGTGGATAATAAATGGACCATCATATATATTTTCGTGTTTGTCATATGGTTCTTTCTTTAATAATACTGAATCATTAATATGTAATTCAATAGTTTTAGCGACTTTGTCATAAAAAGTTTTATTTCTCTTTTTGTAGTTTCCAATTAATTTCTTTGCTATTTTATTACTGTAGTTTTCTACATTACATATTGGATCTGAGTTTGTATATAAATCATTCGGCATTTCTAATTTTTTTCCAAAAACTAACTCATATGGTGTGAATTTATTTTCAAAGACTGTGCTGGGAGTAGTGTCATGGTGAAATGTGAAATACTTTAAATAAGTGTCCCAATCGGATATATTCTCATTTACATATGCTCGTATGTACTCGTTGAAATTACGATGATTTCGTTCTACGGTACCTACTGTTTGGTGATGATAACTTGTTGAAAATTTTATTTAAATTTTTAAAAATTTACATAATTAGGAAAGTATTTCATTTTTAAATTCTGTTCCCAAATCGGATTTAATTTATTTCATCTTGCCATACACTAAAATAAAACTTTCGAAGATTGCTCTTGCCACAGTTTGTGCTGATTTGTCTGGTATAGAAACTGACAACAATGTCAAAAGCCTTTGCAGGAGTTGGAGTTAAAATTAGTTTCTCTATATTTGAAGGTTTTACTTTGTTTAGATAGCATGTTGGGCAGTTGCAATATCTCTGGTCATGTTCTTCCAATAATATTTAGTTTTTATCTTAGCATACAATTTTTTCTGACCACAGTGTCCACCTATAACACTGTGTTACAAAAAAGAACGAAGTCGAAATACCTGGGATGTGATATTATTTTTCTATTATTCTATTTCCCGGAAATTTCAAATACAGATTCTTGATCTACTCGATAGCACCTACAAGAAAAATAATATCACTTCTCAGGTATTGTTTTTGTCGCACTGTGTAATTGGATCATTGTGATATTTCTGCATTAAATTTTGTTTTTCGCTGTCTTGAGTTATTGTTGCGTTAGGTTATTTAAGAATAAGTTCTAAATTTTTTAATGTTTTAATACCATGATCTTTTAATTTTGAAATTGAACAAATTGTAAAAAATATATCGTTTTTAGGCCATTCTGCGCTGTGAATATTGAGATTGCTGATTTCAATGTCTAACCGCGAAAGCATATAGTCTAAGCTAATAGTTTCGTTAACGAGCTGGAATTCAACACACAACAGTAATTTGAACTTTTTGTAAATTTTTATGCATAGTATTTGTTCGTTGTTTAAATTTAGTATTTCCGATCTTATTCTTGCAGAATTTCTATTAAAGTTGTATGAGAACTTATCGTAAATTTTTAGTTGTAGTTTGTCTCTATTTCCAAAAGGTTAGTTTAATTCAACATTTTTATTTTGAATTTGTCGTGTCATGGCCAGGGTTACCGTTAGGAATTTTTGAAAAGTCGCACAAAAGGTCGTTTTATAAAAATAAAGTCGCACATCTTTTTTTAACGTTTTTTTTTATTAATAAAAAGCATAAAAAAAATAACATTTGAAACAAAACAAAAAGTTTATTGCAGAATCCATTTTTATCATATTTTTTAACATACGCAGATGCATTATACGAGTATATGCTTCTATAAATATTTTCACGTATACTGAACAAATTTACTTAAGTTTTAATAAATTTGGCTGTCGTGCGCTGCCAAAGTCACATGAATGGGATTTCTGCTAAAAAAAATCAAGTTAGGTTAAGATATTTTTTACAAAATTTAAAAATCTCCAAGTAAAGCGCAGTAAGCTTTTTACTTTAATTGCATTCGTTTGATCTTGGCGCATTATTTCTCATATTTTTTTTTTTTTAGGTGAATATATTTGTACTTCAACAAATTTTTATTCTATAATATAACTAAGGAATACATACATAAATACTATTTTTTTGAAATTTCATTTCTATATTTAAAAATAAGTTCATTACAGGGAATACAGTATTCTTTATCTTTATCTATTAAATTTAAGGCGGACAGCATAGTGTTGCATGTTTTTACTTTTAATTTATTAGTTAATTTATTTTAAAGTAAAGCTAATTTCGAAAAAATTCTTTCTGCACAAGCACTGCTGTGAGGTAGAGTTAATACATGTACGGCCAGTTTGTATAAATTAGGAAACATTGGTTCGTCTAACGAATTCTTTAAATTACCAATTTTATGCCAAAATTGTATACATGACAAGCGTGGTGAAATAAGTTTACTAGGTGGTCTCGTAACGGCGGCTCATTATTTTTTGCTATGATAATTTTGTGGATATCACACGTCAAAATGGTGTAATTTTTTGACAAGTATTATCCACTTTTTTGTTATACATATACCTATTTCACCATGATGATAATAAAAGTGTTGCCAAATGAACAATAATCTGCGAATTGCTTTTAAATTTTGACGATGTTTTTTATAAAAATAATAAAAACATTTTTTAATTTACTGCAAATTAAATGCTTTTTGTGAGAAACTACAAAAAAGGGTAAAAAGTTGCAACAAAATTAAAAAAGTCGCAAAAGTCGGTGATAAAAAAAGTCTCACAAAAAGTCGCAGACCGCCGAAAAAGGGTCAAATTGCGACTTTAGTCGGGTGAACGGTAACGCTGGTCATGGCATGAGTTTTTATCGAAAGTATTTTGCTGTTAATAGTTTTTAAATCCTGAATTGAAACTCTAGACAGTGCATCTCCTCCTACGTTATTTTTGCCTTTAATATACTCCACAGTAAAATTGTATTCTGCAAGTTCCAATCTAATTTTGGTTAATTTAGAAGAGGGGTCCTTAATGTTGAATAAATACACTAGGGGTCTATGATCTGAACGGACTGTAAATTGAGTTCCATAAATATATGGACGAAACTGAGTTATTGCAAAATGAAGTGCAAGGACTTCAAGTTCGATGATTGGTTTTTTCTGTTCGGCTTGATTGAATGATTTTGAAGCAAAGCAAAAAATTGTGTTTCTGGAAGCAGTAACAAAATTTCATGCTTTCGAGATGCGCAGTTTTGAAGCGAGTTACCGTAAGAGAAAATGAAACCTCGTTTGATGCCAGTTGATTAATAATGATTTTTATTTTCTTCCACTTCTTTTTATGTTCTTACAAAAACGTTGTGTTTGCATTTTGCTGCATTTTAATTAATAAATTGAAAATTAAATGTGTTAATACAATTTAGGTAATTTGATTTTACAAGCTAAGCTATTTGTTGTTGTTCTTAAAGTTTTTTAAAATTCTTAAGAAATTGAAAATAGAATGTGTCGATACAATTTAGGTAGTTGAACTTATTTGATTTTGCAAGGTAAGTTATTTGTTGTTGTTCGTAAAGTTTTTAAAATTCTTAAGAAATTGAAAATAGAGTGTGTCGATACAATTTAGGTAGTTGAACTAATTTGATTTTACAAGGTAAGTTATTTGTTGTTGTTCTTAAAGTTTTAAATTACAATTTATAAAATTCTTAGGAAATCTAATTGAACTTATTTAATTTTACACAGTGACCGTTGATGATTTGTTGTTATTGTTGTTGTTTTTGGATGGGTTGGTTGCCGTTGGTAACTAGCGCTTCCGAGGCTGCAATAAAAGAAGGCAGAGAGATCGCTGAACTTTTTAGCACGTTGAAGTTGGTCGGCTATTTATATTTAATTGACACGAATAATAGAGTAAAGAGCGAATGGAAGATTCAATTTCATTTAGATGCTCTCTGCCTCTCTCTATTATTTATTTAAACTTGTGTATTTTCCTGCAGATGAATTATGTATGTTAGTAGATGACGCACCAAAATGAAGGCATAATTCAAATTATTCAAACATGATTTTAGCGCATTTTGGATGATTAGAAAAAAGCTCTCTTTTATGTAAAAAACAAGAGCTCCAAAGTGGGACATCGCGAACAAAAATCATGCATGTTCGAAGCGCATTTCGCAGCAGGAGGCACAACAGCAACAAGCATCTCTCCCTTACAAACCTGCTTCGGCCGAAGCAGTAGTTTTTGCTGAGAAGTCATTGCCGTTAAAATCTTGGCTTAATATTGCTCCACAACCGAGTTTCGACGCATCTACCGTAATTAAAAATTCTTTTCTAAAATCAGGGTATTGTAGAATTTTTGGTGACATTAATTTAAGATTTAAGTTTTTTAAATGCATTGTGGCATTTCTCATTCCAATCAAAGTGAATATGTTTCCTGGTCATTTGGTTTAAAGGTGCTGCTAAAGTAGCAAAATTAGCTACGAATCTTCTATAATAATTAGCGAATGCCACAAAACGTCTGACGTCAGAAGGTGTTTTGTAGTCTTTAATCGCACGTATTTTTGACTCGTCCGGTAACAGACCATTTGCTGTGCATTTATGACCGAGAAAGTTCACTTCGGGTCGAAAAATTCCCATTTATAGGGGTTGTAACGAATTCCATTCGGGACCCTCACTCTCTAGAAAATATGCTACCTATAACACCAGCTAAGCTCTAAGGAAATTGGGGTGGTTCTTTAGTTTTCGAGAATATTTCCGTTACTATCTAAATTAAAACTTAGGTAGCAATAGTAGTATGATATAAAATCCACTGACACAAAAAAAAAACTATTATTAAGAAAGAGAACCAAGATTACGATTGTCTCTTTCTTCTATACCCGCCCATGACCTACGCTATTCCTTTATATATTTCTGAATAGCCCACAACAATCTAACCCTTTGGTACTTATATGTTTCGCGAAATAGTTAACGAATTTAATACATCATAATTAAAAAAAAATTAAAATTTTATCTTGGGAATTTTAAATAAAGTGTAGTTTTATAGTAAGTATAGTATTATATTGCACTGTTTAATATATATTAAAACTATACATTTAATGTTGAAGAACAATGTAACTATATATAAATAATTGTGTTAAATTGTTTCCAAAATTAGTTATTGCAATGAAAAGAAATTAAGATTATGTAATTTAAAACTAAAGTAAATATTTTTTTTCTTTTTCAATTAATATGTATGTATGTGTACTATGTTTACAAAATTTTAAATTTTATGTAGATGCATTATGTAATAAAAAAAATTTAATATTTTTATGTATTAAATAACATATATTTTTACTCACCAATTCAAATCCAACGATGACAACAGGCCTGATGAAATGCTGAATTTTTTTTTGGATGGTTATAATTAAAAATCTTATAAATTAATTATTACATAAAATTAAATCATCAAAAGGTTTTAGGTAAATAGAAGCTATAAGTTTTAGAACTATGTTTAAGTTAAGTTTAAAATTATTTTTAAATGTCAATATTTATGAGAAAAACTATTAGTTTTTGCAAGCTGTTATCATTATTTAAATAAAGTTTTTATAAACGTTTCCGTCTGGAATGAAAAAATTCAACAGCGAAGAAAAATTCAGGGATGAATCAGTATTGTAGATCGTTGTTTATATTTCAAATTCTATATGTGGTTAGGATTTCTTCTAGGAAAATCCAGGGATGAATCAGTATTGTAGATCCTTGTTGATATTTCAAATTGTGGTTAGGATTTCTTCATATATTAAAATTAGGTTGAGCAGATGAAAAGTATGTCTGTGTCTGGATTGTAATACTTGAATTGATATTGCTCCAGAAATATATTCGTCAATTCCAAAGAAAATAGTTATTTGCAGTACAAACTGCAATCCAAATTTAAGCTTTTGGTTTTTCGAATTTTCCTTCTCCGTATATTTATTTATTTAATTTTTTTTTTTTCAATAATCAATTTTTCAACTTTTCTTCCCAACAAATCAAATTCAACTCCCAAAAAAATTTTCATTTTTCCTTACATATTTTTCAAAACAAAACAATTACAAAAGTACCTAAAACGTAGTGAACATTTTGTAGCAGTGTAT
Source organism: Lypha dubia (assembly GCA_947311025.1). Taxonomy (NCBI): domain Eukaryota; kingdom Metazoa; phylum Arthropoda; class Insecta; order Diptera; family Tachinidae; genus Lypha; species Lypha dubia. Next base: position 77,574,563 of record OX371261.1, on the reverse strand, counting down.
CCCTCACAAAACAGGTACAGCTTTTCGATATATCGTTGCAATATCGATAAGTGGATCTGTAAAGGGGTAAGTAAGTACAAATATGAAATCTGACTTTTAAGTCCAAATGTCTTTAGCATGATATATGCCAGTACTTCCATCTTCACAGTCCCGTAATTCATAATTTATATATCCAATTTTCCTAATGACTTTTGCCTTTACGCCAATTGGAGCTAGTTTTGAATTAAAATACATAATCATAGAACTCTGTTTAAAATTTCGTCTTATCACCTCCTGTCCAACCGTAAATTGTTTTGTTCGTGATCGTAAATTATAATCATAAGCCTGTTTCACAAAATTCCTAATTGAGTCGCGAAGCAAAGAAATCTCATCCTGTCTGTTAATTTGTAAATCCGTTTCAGCCAACATATTCAGCGTTTCTAAAAGTTTATAGTCCTCACCGTGAGTTATCATGGTCTGTCCAAAAACAATTTGATATGGAGATTTCCCAATAGTCTGGTGTATACTATTACGAAGAGCACAATTTATTGAACTTAAATATATATCCCAGTTCCTCTGATCATTTCTTACATAAGATCGAAGAGCTTCGTTTATTGATCTGTTAACACGTTCGCTTGCAGTCGCTTGAGGACTGTACACCGCTGTAAACATATGTTGAATACCATGATTGTTCAAAAATTTATTAAAATCATTACTTTTAAATTGTGTTCCATTATCCGAAAGAATTATTTCCGGTACTCCAAAGCAATCAAAAGTTTTAGTCTTAAAGTAACTTATAATAATTCCTGAAATTGGTTTCTTTAAAGGTTCTAAGAACGTAAATTTTGAAAAATGATCAAGAATAATTAAAATATATACATTTCCAGTTTTAGTTCTCGGCAGTGGGCCTATTAAATCTATATATAAACGTTTTTACCATTTCTCCAAGTGGAGGCTTTAGAGTAAAAGTAGGCGTCTTGGAAGTTTTACATAAGTCACAGCCCAAGATACTAGTTTTTAACGTCTGTTACTAGTTTTGGCCAATAAAAATATCGTCTTATTCTTTCCAAGGTCTTATCGATGCCACCATGAGATGAATTTGGAATATCGTGTGCTGCATAGATAACGTGATTGCGTAACTCTGTCGGTACCAACAATTTCCAAGAAGACGATTCTTCTGTCTGCCCTACAGAAAACTCTGCTCGCTTGTAGATATACTTATCACTAACAAATAAATCCGGTAAGCTTGAATTTTGGATATCTTCTCGTAGTTTGCAGTACTCAGGAGAATCAAATACAGCAGAATCAATATCTATAGCTGGAAGTTTCTCTAATTCAATGACCTCAACAAAATATTCGCCCACATTTACACGTGACAATGTATCGGGAACAACGTTTTGTCTTCCACTTCGATGTTCAATATTAAAATTAAAACTCTGAAGTTATAATGCTCATATAGCTAATCGTCTTGAAAGATCGCGTTGACTCGGTAATAACTTTGAACTCGTGTCCCTCTATGTAAGATCTGAACTTTCTAATAGCTAATACAACAGCGAGACATTCCAATTCCGTTATTGTATAATTACGCTGAGCTTTATTTAACTTTTGGGACATAAAGGCAATTGGAAGTTCTGTTCCGTTCTCGTCTTCTTGAGCTAAAACCGCACCCACGCCATAAGTACTAGCATCACATTGTAAAATGAAAGTTTTCTCATAATTTGGATTTATTAGCACAGGAGCTGATGTTAATTTAGTTTTGAGATCCTCAAAAGCTTTTTGCGGCTAATCAGTCCATATAAATATCTTTTTCTTACAAAATAACTAAGTCAGTGGAAAATTAATGTCTAAATAATTATGTATAAAACGTCTATACCATCCTGTCATTCCTAAGAACCGTCATAAATGTTTTGTTGATTTAGGTATGGGAAAGTTATGTATGGCTTTAATTTGATCATCGTCAACATGCAGTGCACCGTTTCCTACTGTATACCCAAGGTATTTTACCCTGCTTAAAGCAAAACTCTTTTGTTTACATTAATTGTAAGACCTGCTTTGCGCAGTTGTGACGCTACCTCTAGCAAATGTGTTATATGTTCTTCAAATGTTTGAGAAACTATTAACAGGTCGTCTAAATAAACAAAGACACGTGATTTTAGAGTATATGGAATAACAAAGTCCATTAGTCGGCACAACGTTTGCGGTGCATTTTTGTAAACTGATACAAGGGCTGATTAGCAACCGTAAAAGCATTTTTTTTTTTTTTTTTTTTGAAGTTGCTTCCAGCTTAATTTGCGAGAAAGCATCTTTTAAATCAATCTTTGATATAAAATAAACTGGAGGAAGCTTTGCAATAATTCCGTCTATGTTAGGTATGGGGTAAGCGTCTTTCACAGTGACAGAGTTTAATTTACGGCTGTCCAAACACATCCTTATCCTGGCTTAACGATTACAACTGCCGGAGATGACCAAGGTGAAGTATGCGCTTCTTCTATTACTCCCAAGGATAACATTCTGTCTATTTTACTGCTAAGTTTCCTTTTCAAATTTATATAAGGCCTGCTATCTGCATCTTTAACAACGATTGATGAAATAACACACCCTTTGTAATATTTTAGTTTACGATGATAATTTGGAATTCTTTTAGCAGATCTAGTAATGGGTTTTGAAAGTCCAAATATACGATTACGTATTGTCATTATTCTGTATTGGTTTTATTTGTTCGATGTTATGTTATACTATCCTAGATGTCCGCACTATTTGCGTCGGACATCCCTCCGACCATTTCCCTGTTTTTCTATACAGTTGGTACATTTTGGCTTATATATTATCCTTTGCACCGCAACCATAACAAAATATACGTCTGGTGTCCATACAGTCAAAGTAAGTGTGCCCATCTTTTTTACAGTTCCGACACTTCAAATTATGAATTGCAAACACTTCCATATTATTGTCTGTTAATGTCTCATTAAAGTCCTCATCTTTATTTGTCAGTTCTGTCACATGTCCTTTAGTTTTTCCGCGAGAATCCATAGCAACGATTTTCATAAATTTTTCATGCTTTCTCACTTCACGTCGTAGCTGGGAAATACTTGTAATTTCTACATGAAGTAGCTCATGCCGCACTTCATTTTTCAAATTTCTAATCAATATCTCACACAAGTCATGGTCAGTAATTGATGTCTTCAATTTATCAGTCATTGCTAAGTCCCGTATCTGTACTGTTTCGGAGTACTGTACTGTTTTTCGACATCAACAACTGCGTACTGCTTTTCTCCCTCAAAATACTATTTTTCGATACATAATAGAAATTAAAACGGCGAACAGCAATAAGATTGTTTACTTCAAAAATAAGCATTCTCCTCGAGAATGTTTCGATTGTGGATCGGTGGGTGGAGATATTTTTTCATCTCAATAACGCCGATTGCAAATTCAAAGAAATGGCCACGATCGTTGTATATATTTCATGTTTGTCAGGAACTTCAGCATCAGTGGAACGAATCTTCTCTGCAGTGAACAAAACTTGGACGTCAGACAAAACCCGATTAGATGTGCAAACATTAAAAGCGATTCTGACCGTCAAATGTAATTTGAAGTAGAAATGCTTTGATTTCTACAATTACCTCAAAACGAAGCCGGCATTGCTTATTCAAATTGCTTCAAACGACAAATCCAAAACAATAAAAGCCGATTTTGATGGAAATGATTCAGATGATGGAAATGATTGTTAATTTTTTTTTTTTTTTTATATATTGAATAAAATATATACTGCGAAAAGTACTGTTTTTCCAAATCGATTTACTGCTTTTTTAAAAAATGTCAGTGAAATGTACTGTTTTTGGTTCAAAAAAATATACGAGCTATAGTCATTGCCGATACAACGTCCAATTATTCCTTAAACTCTTCATTTGGTTTTTGCTTACGTCGTCGTATATCTTCCATAATATCTAAGTCACTGTAGTCTACTTTGTACTATTTCTTCAGAGCACTTGTCAAAGTGATCCAATCAATATCTTCGTACTGATGTCGGTGAAAACCAAAACCATACCAAGGCTTTACCTTCAAATAAACTGTGCGCATGCTTGCACACCAATTGAAAATCACCCTTCAGATGGTTGGTTGGTTGTTAAACTATTGACCCGATAAATAAATTCGTCAACTGATATATCACAATCCAGGCCACTAAATTTTATCTTCCAATGACAATAAAACTTAGGTAGCAATAGTATTATGATATAAAATCCACTGACACAAAAAAAAAACTATTAAGCAATTAAAAAAAATGATAATATAAATAAAGATAGTGTGAGTTTTGAAAGAGAACCAAGATTACGATTGTCTCTTTCTTCTATACCCGCCCATGACCTACGCTATTCCTTTATATATTTCTGAATAGCCCACAACAATCTAACCCTTTGGTACTTATATGTTTCGCGAAATAGTTAACGAATTTAATATATTATAATTAAATAAAAATTAAAATTTTATCTTGTTAATTTTAAATAAAGTATAGTTTTATTATATTTCACTCTTTAATATATATTTTATTTTTTTATTTTAAATAATATTAGCCTTATATAAATATAAAACTAATAAAGAAATAAAGCACTAGCTACTTGGGCTATCGGCTCCTTGTAAAATATATTTTCTCATATTTTTATGTTGAGTTCAGATATGAATTTTGAGATAATTGTGATATATTTTGAGCTTGGTTCCTTAAGCAAGTTGAGACCGCTATTAAATAGGTGATTCCTGTGAAGTGTAGTAAGGTTAGGACAGGTGGATAATATATGTTCTACTGTAACAATAGCTCCGCAATGTGTACAGTTGTTAGTCAAGCTATTGTTCATTAGGTGTTGATGTGTGTTAATGGTGTGACCCATTCTCAATCTGGAGAAAGTCTTTATTTGGTTTTTGCATATATTTGTTGGGTATATAGGAATTTTGAGCTTTGGGTTGATTTGGGAGTAGTGCGGGTGACTGAAACTCACCGCGACAGTAACTCTCCTTTTCTTTAGCCTAATTGAAATTTCTTTGAGTATGTCAAGTTTTTCAATAAGAGGATCATTAATCATTGGTGCTGTACATGCATTTTTGGCTGCAGCGTCTGCCAAATTATTTCCATGAATTCCGGCGTGACCCGGTATCCAAAATAACTTGATGTAATATTTGCGGTTGATTAATAGGTCCCGTATTTTATTTACGGATTGTCACCTTTTATTTCCCAAGTTGCTCACGGCCGATATTACCGACAAGCTTTTAGAAAAAATAATAGTTTTTTTCTTTGACTTACTAGCAATAATTATAGCTTGTAAAATTCCAGCTGCTTCCGCTGTGAAAATTGATGTATATTCGGATAATATTTTCGCCGATATGGTCTTACCGCTCTGATCTACCACTGCATAACTTGTGTTGAAGTTGTCTTTAGATGCATCTGTAAACAGATATTTCCAGTCTGGATTTTTGAAGGATGATGTTATTTGATAGAAAAGTTTTTTGTAGATGTCATTTGTAGTAAATTCTTTTTTATATGACGACATGCTGATGGTAATATATATTAAAACTATACATTTAATGTTGAAGAACAATGTAACAATTGTGTTAAATTGTTTCCAAAATTAGTTATTGCAATGAAAAGAAATTAAGATTATGTAATTTAAAACTAAAGTAAATATTTTTTTCTTTTTCATTTAATATGTATGTATGTGTACTATGTTTACAAAATTTTAAATTTTATGTAGATGCATTATGTAATAAAAAAAATTTAATATTTTTATGTATTAAATAACATATATTTTTACTCACCAATTCAAATCCAACGATGACAACAGGCCTGATGAAATGCTGAATTATATTTTTGGATGGTAATAATTAAAAATCTTATATTTTGTACAAATTTACACAAAATTAAATCATCAAAAGGTTTTAGGTATATAGAAGCTATAAGTTTTAGAACTATGTTTAAGTTAAGTTTAAAATTATTTTTAAATGACAATATTTATGAGAAAAACTATTAGTTTTTGCAAGCTGTTATCATTATTTAATATTTAAATAAAGTTTTTATAAACGTTTCCATCTGGAATGCAAAAAATCAACAGCGAATAATAATTCAGGGATGAATCAGTATTGTAGAGCCTTGTTGATATTTCAAATTGTGGTTGAGATTTCCTCATATATTGGAAAATTAGGTTGAGCAGATGAAAAGTATGTATGTGTCTGGATTGTAATACTTGAATTGATCTAAACCTTGCTCCAGAAATATATTCGTCAATTCCAAAGAAAATAGTTATTTGCAGTACAAACTGCAATCCAAATTTAAGCTTTTGGTTTTTCGAATTTTCCTTCTCCGTATATTTATGTATTTAATTATTTTTTTCAATAATCAATTTTTCAACTTTTGTTCCCAACAAATCAAATTCAACTCCCAAAAAAATTTTCATTTTTCCTTACATATTTTTCAAAACAAAACAATTACTAAATTACTAAAAAAAAACTATTTCTTTTAAAATATTCAAAGTACCTAAAACCTAGTGAACATTTTGTAGTAGTGTATCCCTCACAGGGTTCACTTTCAAATTGTGTTCACGTAAAGCTTGAAAAACGACTTTCAAGTTATGTAGATGGTGTTGTATACTGCAACCAATTATAATTATATCATCGATATAAAGGAATGCTTTGCTGGGTGCGAGACCAGAAAATGCAATTGACATCATTCTTGAAAATGAATTTGGTGCTACATTAAGTCCGAAAGGTAGGACTTTCCATCTGAATGAACCTTTGTCAGTGCTGAAAGCAGTAATGTCTCGTGAGTCAGGATGTAAAGAGATCTGATGAAATCCAGAAAATAGATCGATAATTGAAAAATATTTTGCTCCACTACGCACATCCTATAAGATCTTTGGGTACCGATATTAAAGGGCTGTTGAAATTCGAACTGTTTGGTTCAATTAAATTATTTTCTAATAATTTTTGAACTTGCTTGCCTTTCCCCACTCTCTGAGTATGTGGAAGTCTGTAGTTCTTAATATACACGGGTGACTGATTAAGTAATCTGAATTTCTGTTCATAAAAGTTGTTAACTGTCATCTTGTCATCTTTTAATGAAAAAATATCAGCTAATTGTTCACATAATGGTAATAGGTCATTTCTAACTTCAGTCGGCATTTGATTTTCAAGAATTTCCTTTAGTTGTATTGTACGAGTGCTATTATTTTGAATTTTGTTTATCGAATATGCATAAAAATTACCCAATTTCTCAGCTTTAATTTTGTCATTTTGAATACATTTATAGACATTTGTAGTATTAAATATGCGTAAAATAGGGATTGATAGGTATTTGAATTTATAATTCCTTTTGCAACAAACACTCCTTTAGAGATCTCTTGAGAATCAATGAGCATTGGTTCTTTAACATTACGTAAATTAAAAATTCGAAGTACTTCACATCGGGGCGGAACTATGCAAGTAAAATTCCTTGTACCTTGCATTATTGGCCTTATCAAAGTTCGATGTCTTGTTAAAATGGATATAGTCATATCTTCGTAACTAATCTTACACTTATTGTATTTTAAAAAATCTTTACCTAGAGTACCATTAGCCGGAATATTGAAATCTTCCCTTACTACATAGAAAATTTGGGTTATCAAACAATTTGAGATAATTAGGCTGGTACATATTGTGCCTAGTGTAGTCATAGAGTTTGTTGTAATACCTGTTATAATTATTATATCATTTTTATTTGAAACAATATCTGGATTAATTGAAGAACTTTTTATAATTGAAATGTCTGCTTGAGTATCTACCAGAAAAGAACATGGTTAATTTGAATTGACACAGTTTAATTTAATAAAATCAGCATAGTTAAAATTTAAACTGTAAACTGATTTATGAATGTTTGGTTGGTCTAGTTCTGAAAAACGTTTTCCTCCCTCAACTGTTCCTGTTGAGGGGGTTCCGCGTTTAAAGTTCACACGGAAACCATGCGAGCATTTCTGTTTTGCGAGGAATGATTGCTGTATCTAGTACGGTTATTGTTGTGAAACCTATTGTTGTTATGGAAATTACGATTATTCCCTCTAAAATAATTGTTATTATTAAAACTAACATGATTATGAGACCGGTGCGAATTATAACGAGATTGATTGAAGTGAGTTGTAGGCTGAAAATTATTTCTATTCCTGTTATGGGCTCGCATCGCTAAAACTTGCTTTTCTTTTGTTTCGGTTGTTTATTCAACAACTAGTTTACCTCTCACGTCTTTGGGGTCTTGGAAAACTGATGACGCGATTATTGATTTTACTAAATCAGATTTTGCATTTAACCTACAGGCTGTTATTGTTTGGTCTATTGCCATTTCGTGGGCTTTGGTTTTCGTTATGCCTTCAATAACTAACGAACGCTTTAGTGCACCTGCAAGTTCTTCGGCATTTTTTGCAAATTCCGTATAAATTTCCATTTCTAACTCTAAGTGCAGCGATTCTGCCAGCTACAACTTTAGAGCTGTCGGGTTTTATTTTACTCTTCAAGGCTAATTTAATTTCATCTATTGAATTAATAATTTCTGGTAAAGCTTCACGAGCCTTTGCCTCAAGCTTTGATTTAACAAAAGTAATAAAAGTTGTTTCTACATTTGCCTCAGTAAGTTCCTTCCTTCCTGGATTACCGTCATAGTTTCCCCTAACGATTGATGCACACATACTAATGTATGACTTTTTCTGTTCAATAGTTGCCATCTTGTTATCAACTTTTGTGTCTGTGTCACTTTCAGAATCAGTACCCTCTATATCACTTTCAGCGTAACACTAGCATCAACCAGCTCAAATGAGTTTATGTTTTTTTGTATTTTAACTTGACAATTCTATTTTTTAAAACAATCCTTTAAAATAAAATTATGGGTTAGCATTTAACATTTACATTTTTATGTATGTATGTACATTAGGGGTATAACCAATTTTTGGCCCTAGCACCACGCGATGGCGAAGGTTGTGTTATTTACGAAAAAATAATTTTGGGGTCATTTCGGATAAAAAACCTCACCCACGAAAACGATTTTCTAAAATCTCCCAAAAAAAAACATTCATTTTAAATAATTTTTTTTTTTTTTTGGGTTGGCATTTTGCTCAATTCATGTAATGGAATGACGATATCTGGAATGTTTCTCGACATTGTTGTGCTATCTTTAAATTTGGTCAAAGCCTTTGTCCAAACTTTTGCATTTTTCAAAACGCTTAAACGACTTCTTTTAAAATCCATTGTTTTTAAGTATTAAACACAAACTCGGAATATTTGAAACACATTAATAATTTTCTTTGAATAATAAAAACAATTAAGGTACATAACGTAATTTTCAATGACATACATTCAGCTTCCTAAGTATTTACACAAATGTTAAATGCAGGTTGATATATTGATAAAAAAACTTGTTTGCGCCTTTTAGGTAAATAAATAAAAAAAAATCATTTAAAAACTTTACCGCGTTTGGTGGGTGAACTTTTTTGACAACTGCGAAAAAGTAATAGCATTTTTTTATATAATTTTCAATGGCCTATTCGACTATGCTAGGGCCATTATGATATTTGCAAAAAATTGCAAAAAGTTATATCCCTAATGTACATACATATATATTATATTATTTGTTTTATCGAGCGAAGTAAAATTTGATTTTTTTTTTTTTATTAAATAACACAAACTTTAGATCAACAATAAACAATTATTTTATTAAGTATTCGATATTTCGCTTTCTCAATGGATAACTTCTTCAGGAAATTAATGTTTTTCAATAATAAGAAAAAAAATTTGTAGATTTTAAGAAAATCTTGTTATTTTATAGATTTTCTTATTATTGAAAAACATATAATTTACTGAAGAACTTATCCATTGAGAAAACAAATATCGAATATTTAATAAAATAATTGTTTATTGTGTTGTTGATTATTAATATTCAGCTATTAAGGCCTAACGCAGTTTATGACAATAAAAAACTTTTTATTTCATATTTACCCATCGTTTCGTCAATTTTATGTTGACTTTTTCAAGGGTTTCGTCTGTTTGAAAAAATTAAAACTTAATATTATTATAAACATTTACACCAAAATTTTCATTTTACTTACAAAAAGATGTTAGTTAATCACTCTACATACATGTAAATTAGTTTTTTTTTAAGAAATTAAAAATTAAAATTATTTTTAAAAATTTTGTTTGTTTTGCTGATTGCAAAAATGTAGCTTGTTATGTTATTTTTATCTTCTTTAGGTTCATGGTTCTGTTTATGTTTTGTTGTATTCGTAGACTTTCTATAGTGTATGTTTTCCTCACCTTATTTTTTTTATCAAGTAATTTGACATTATCAAAATCTGCTGTATTTCCCGTATTGGGTATATGTTGTGATAATGCTGTTGATTCTCTCTGTTTTATTATGTCTTTCTTATGCTCACTTATTCTTGTCTCCAAAGTTCGTTTTGTTGTCCCAATGTATGTATATTAAATTACAGTTCTCTTCATCACCGCCTTTGCATTTAAATTCATATACAACATTGCATTGTTGTTGTTTTTCTACCTTATACGTTCGGTAAATATGAAATAAAGTTTTTTATTGTCATAAACTGCGTTAGGCCTTAATAGCTGAATATTAAGAATCAACAACACAAAACACAAAATTGGCCAAAACAACATAAACTTTTAAACAATTGTTTATTGTTGACCTAAACCTTGTGTTATATAATAAAAAAAAATAAATTAATAAAAAGGTCAACAATTAGTAAAAATTGAAGTAAAATTTGTATAAAAAGCAAGTTTTTTGGAAGTTTACATTCCTTCCTATTATTTCCTTAACCAGCAGCTATATTCTGTAACTCGCTAAAGCTAAAGGCCCTGTCAAATACAACTTCGTCGCTTTGAGTGACGTTTCAAACTTTAATGAAAAAGCGTAAAGCAAAAGGTGTATGACACAATAAAAATTTTGACAACACTCACTTTACCTATAAAAAGTGTTGGTAGTTTTTACATTTAGTTGTCAAATGTAAATTGAATTCTCTCTAATTCTCTAATTCGTATAGGTAAATTAGGCAATGTCATAAAAATTAAATTCGCTAATCATCGCTAAAATGTTATACATTTGTATTCTTTAAGCACATACATATAAGCAACTTTTCTAGCTAGAAACCCTAAAATTTGAAGACGCAAAAAAGTAATTTAAGCAAAATATTTTTTATATCAATGTTGTTTAGCCTTTGTTTAGAAAACTAATGTAGGAAACTTCAAAAAGGATAAAAAGGGCAAAAATACATGTTTTTACCCATGACAGGTTGAAGTGGTTTAGCTGTTATGAGTAGTTTAATTTAAATAAAAATCAAATACTAAATTTTATATAAAAATGTTCAGTCCTTAGGGTTGTGTTTTGTTTGACACAATTTCAAAAATGGGTTTGAATGTAGTTTCAAGTGGTCAGCCAACATATTGGGCAACGGATCGTCAAAATATTCCTGTTATCGACTTTGGAATTATGAAAGGTGTGCCCAGCGAAATGATTGAAGTAGAAGCATCTGTGGATTTGTCTACAGATCACTCGCCTACTATTATCACTATTTACTCACACACAACTGCAAGACCAACATGTGATTTTCCGCTGACATCTGCACGTGTTAACTGGCTGAAATACAAAAAAATATTTGAGTGCTCATTGCACGGAAAATATGCCATTGAGAACACCTACTGACATAGAAAATTCTATTAGGTTATTTGAAGCACATGCTAAACAAGCTGCTCTTAATGCTTCTTCAATTCAACCAAATCAACAAGCGAGATTTAACATTATTTTTTGTTTAGATTGTTACATGCCGTCAATTCGCCGTAGGTTGTGACGCCAGCCAGCTCAGCGATGCACGTCTTCTAGGGCAGGTTCCAACCCTCAACCTACGCTGAGACACGAACAATAAAAAAAAACTATATAAACTAACAAAACAAAAAAAAACTAAACACACTGGAAAACATATTGGAGGGAGGACACGGCTGGTATTCCTCTGCTAGCCCACCCAACCTGGGACACAATGAATCCTAATTATATTTTAGGTCCCCCAAAAACACACACCCACACTTCTCACAAACCTAGTCTCACATCACCTCACCCGAACAAAGGAATTAGTACACGAACATATTCGTTATGAACGATAAGGAAAAATTACATATTTTATTATTAAATCAAAGAAAAAAAAGATAAAATAGTTAAAATCTAAAAAAAATTACACACTATAAATAAAAAGAAATCTTGTATGTGTATAAAAATTTATATAAATACTATGACTTGGACAAAAAAAATAAAAAAAAATTTAAAAAAAAAAATAAATCATACGAAATGAATATTGTGGTTTTATGAATAAATTTTATATCATGCAATAAAATAAAATAATATTAATTAATACTTAATAATTATTGATTGTACGAACATTTTTTTTTTTTTTTTTTTTTGGTTTCTTAATTTTAAAACACCTTTCTTTATACTTCCTTTCTTTTAAAATTTTCTGTTTCTCTGGTTCATCAATAGAAACGTTTATTCTACACCTAAACTTTCCCTCACTAACAGAGCTCTCTTAGTGGGTTACGTCCTCTCTTATTTCGGGACTAGAAAAAGCAACACGAGTACAATATAAAAAAAAGGAATTTAAATTGTGGCGTTAAAATTAACCAACGCGAAGTAACAAAATAAAAAGGACTACAAAAAAATATTATAATTGACTACAAAGAAAATGTTACAAATAGTTTATGTATATGGTACAATAATAGACGTTATTATAATTACTTAACCTAACTCAACAATCTTCACTGGCAATACCGGATCACCTTACTGCTAGAATTTTCTAGTTCAGGTTAGTTCAGTGGGTTTAGCACTCCGCTCTCACTACTGCACACAATTTGCCCCGCAGATGGCGTTCACCTTTTTTCTGGGTGTTAATTATTGCTATTTTGTGCGCTCTGATATTTAATTTCCTGAACTGTACTATCACCTTTCCTCTTTTCCGAACAATTTAAAAAAAAAACAATGTTACCTGTTCTGTTGGATTTTTGCTTATCCCTCCCTTTCCTAGGGTGGGTACCACTTGGTGCTTTTAGTCTTCTTGTAGGTGAGTCCACTGCTTTCAAAGAGGTCTCTTGTGATCTCTTCCTGTTTCCAGAAAAAAATAAATCACCATTTTTTTCAGTTTTCTTCTTTTATTTTAAAAAAAACTCACCGGAACAGAACAGGTATACTGGCACTGAATTTTAATTATTATTAATACACTTGAACTATCTTTTTATTTTCAGAAAGAAAATACACCTATTTGTGGCAATACCTTTTATACGAATGTCTGCTATCTGATTATAACGAAACATTCATACCTATCGGCACAATCCTCAAACGGTTTTCTAAATACCTTTGTGCCTAATTGTTGCTGTGTTTTTTTTTTTTTTTTTTTTCCAAGGAATTTACAAATACACTAATTTTCCTAACCCTTCTCGGGCATACCCACCACCATTTTCGTAGCCAACCCTGTTATTGGATCTGTATATTGCAAACATCTGGTGTAGTAGCGCCCTTACTTTTGACACTTGACAGAACTACCTACCAGACGAACGCACATTACTTAGACCAGACATTTTAATTTTACTATGACAATTTATTAATTCTAATTTATATTGCTAAAAACGAACAGGTACTGGCAATGATCGGACAGCTAACAATCGGACTGCATAAGAACTCATAAAAGAGAAATTCACGCTCAAGCTGACAAAAATAAAGCACCCTTAACATATCTGTTCCGCCATACATACAAACATATGTGCATATATATCTACAAGTATTCGGAGTCTCAAAAAAAATAGGACATTGGAAAACATCTAAAACAACACAAAAATCAAAACGAATGACTCATGTATACCATGATATGAAAATTCATCTTGCCCGCCGTAGACTTTTTATTTGCCTCATGCACACAAATGTATGTATGTCATATTGCATGTAGCAGGACAAAAGCTAATTGTGGCGGCTTCTAAGTAGCGCCAGTATTTCAATCCGCCCTTGACGTGTATAATTTCATTTGGCAAATTGTAAAAAAATTTCGGGTAAAAGAGCACTAACCTAATTTTGTTTTGGGTCTGGTGGATAAAAAGACAGCCTTAGCTGTACTGAAAAAATTGCACTTGGATCTATTGCTTTTTCATGTTTTTTTGTGCGACTTAGTCGAAGTAAATCGCTTTTATAGTGCATTTATTTCACAATTACAACAAATGCAATATGCTTTTAGTTCATCTTTTGCTGGTCTAAGCCACCTTTTAAAAGTTAGATCATTCTCCCAAGCTTTTCTATATATTCGTTTTTCCGCCCAAGTGAAAATCGACCGAATAACAAATATATAGGATCGCCCAAAAATTGTTTTAAAATAAATTGGGTGATCGTTCATCGACTTTGGGCGATTCAACATTTTCAGATATTTGGGTATTTGTTCATAATGAATAATTGCCCAATTTTTGTGCAGTTAAAAACCCCAAAAAAAAAATTTTGGGCGATTATTCACTCTCAATTCGGATGATTTTACATAATGAACAAACATCCAAAATCTTTGGGCGATTATTCATTTCACACTTTTGGATTTTCTTTCATTTTTTTGGGCTATCGGGCACTGTTTTTTGGGTGTTTCTTCACTATGACGTTTTTCCATCTAGAGGAAAGCCATTGTTAGATGATGAACTTTAACACATATAAAATGAATGAAGAAGTTACTTTTAATAACTGGAACTTTCTTGCTTATATTTACTGAACAAATAAATCAACGGATATGTAAATTAAATATATATCTTTGCTAAAGAAATAAATCATGAAATTTTTTCACGAATTAAAAAAAATATGGTTGAGAAATTCTAGAATTCAAACTCTTAACAGTTTGCGTGTACTAATCAAAATATAGATGCAAATAATACGCAGTTGGTTAGAGAAGTTTTAGGTGGGTTTAAAGAATATGTAGTAGGAAAATGCATTAATGCCAAAAATGTTGATTATTTAAAAAGCACTTAAAAGCACTGTGAGAAATTGTTAAAGGCACTATAAGTACCCGCTTTTCAAAAACCAGTATTTAATAAAATTTCAGGTATTGCTTGATTAAAAAAGCACCAAAAAATACCCGAAAAGCACCAAAATGGCAACGCTGATGAGGCTGGATGAAAAATTGTGCCAACGAAAAACCGCTCTCTTCACCCCTCTCACCTAAAAACTCTCATTTTATGGCAGCATAATTCATCCCGTGTGTGAAGGCAGAAAGAAAGGAATGGTCTAATAATAGCAAATTAGCTATGGGGAAAAAAGTAAATTTTATTTAAGCGATTAGAGTTACAGAATAACTTTTTAGCAAAATCTAGATTTAGCTTTAGCTACGAGAATTACAGAAAATATAGCTGCAGATCATAATTATCGTGAACAAATAGTACTTGTTTCACTGTTAGTGTATTTAAATTGGACCTCTTCGCGGTTACTAGCGAACCAGCACTAGAGAAGACTTCTTCAGCATAGGATCTCGTAGAGGGTACACTTAAAATAATTGCAGCACACATTTTTGGTGGATATCGTTTGTTTTCAGAAAATATATCAAGTGTCAAAAAATAATTTTCTTGAAATTTTTGTTGAAAGGTTACAAAAATATGAATGTGTTAGTGAAGAGAATTGAGACTGTTTTTTTTTTTTTTTTTTTTTTATTAGGACCAGCACTCAGGGGATGACCCCTACGTATGCAGTGCATTGTGCCGGAACTCAGAGAGAGGGATAGAGTAGAGAAGATAGATGTTGAAAATGTAGAAGGCTTAACTCTTTTACAACTCTGCTTTGCACGTTAGGTTAATTTTTATAGCAGTGTTGAGGCGCCTCCGTTGTTAAGTAGACGCATTAACTTTGTTAAGCTGTATTAGGGGCTGTGCACATATTACGTAACGGCCAGGGGTGGGGGGGGGGGGGGGTTAAAGATATGTTACGGATTGGAAATTTTGCACTGAAAAATTAGTAAAAAGCGGTACGAAGGGTAGTGGGGGGTGGGGAGGGTGTAAAAAAAGTCTGAAAACAGCGTTACGTAATATGTGCACAGCCCCTTCGCAGGCATTTTATTAATTGTTTTACTTCGCCGATGTTTCTGCTAACCGACGAAGGAGGGCGATCTTGTGTACATTAGCTTTGAACAGCATCAATCGCTGTCGGAACAGTTTTTAGTGACCAGTGCTATGCCCTTCATCACTTAAATAGTCCGACAACAATTAATACAAAGTCTCACTAATGTACATTAGAGAAATTGGGTGCGTTCAGCAGACACAGTTTGATACACAACTGTTGCTCAACAATCTGCTGAACGCTTTGATTACTGAGCGATGAGCGAACATGTTGAGTGAGCGCTCACTGGTTTTGGTAGCAAAGAAAAAGTACGATACATTTCATCAAATTACGAAATTTCAGTTCAGTTTGACTTTTGAATCAAATTTCATAAAATATTTTTAAATTTTAATTAATTTAAATTCACAAAACAATATTATGAAATATTTTTACAAAATAAAATTCAATAATTTTTATTTAAAAGTCAAATTTTTTGATATTTTTGACAAAAAAGTGAGCAGACCGTTCAGAAAAATTAATCAAATCAAAAGCAGCTACATCTAAACTGTTTAGTAGTAGGTTTTTCTGCTGAACGCGCCCATTGATGATGTTGATTGACTTGCTCTGACAAGGGTTTGATCCCAGACCCCAAGTCATTGTTTTTTTAGTAGTCAACGCGCTAACCACTTCAGCCAACACCACCCGTATTGCGACTTTCATGTGTAAACGCTATGTTAAAATACTTCCTGAAAGCAAATGGTAGTATTAAACTAATCACACCAATAAACATTGAAAATAAATAAAAATAATTATTAATTTTAATGCAAGGTAAATTTTAGAGGTGTGTAGCTCCTGAGCGAACTAGTTCAACACAAGTGGGCTAAATGACCCTACAAGAAATGGTTGACCGAAACTACACCCACACACAAAATTTTTTTAACTAACACATTTGAAGAAATTTTATTTGAGCGAACATATGATTGTCATTATTGATATAGTTATTCATCATCGTTGAGGAAACTATGGTGCAGAGTTTCATTTTTGATATTTTTTGAACATATGACTGCCACTGTTGATGGATTTATCCATCATCGCTGAAGAAATTATGTTGCAGAGTTTCATTTTTGACATTTTTTTACGTTAAAAATTAACGGAATACTTAAATTCCGGGAATTACTGAAAAGTTTGCATAAAAAGTTTGTACGAGCAAAAGTGAAAGCAACTAAAATTTTTTATTAAAATAAATAAATACTTTAAAGAGATAAGTGAAAATAAATAAGTTTATAAACTTGTGTATAAAATAGAAAATTGTGTAGTGTTTGTCTGTATATTGTTTGTATATTGTTGTATTTAAAAAATAAATAATAAGAAAATTGTGTAGGAAATTGTAGTCCTAAGGTTTAAAAAATAAATATTGTGAAAATTGTGTAGTGTTTGTATATTGTTGTATTTAAAAAATAAATAATAAGAAAATTGTGTAGGAAATTGTAGTCCTAAGGTTTAAAAAATAAATATTGTGAAAATTGTGTAGTGTTTGTATATTGTTGTATTTAAAAAATAAATAATAAGAAAATTGTGTAGGAAATTGTAGTCCTAAGGTTAAAAATATAAATATTAATAATAAGAAATATTATAAGAGCTATAAAGTGAAAATGAATAAAAGGCACTTTGAAAATTGTGTCTCAAAAGAAAAAAGGATATATGAGTCCAATATAAAAATATATAAAAAATTTATGGAAAAGGAGTGTGAAGTGAGTGTTGACTGTCCCAAAAACATTGACTTGGTGCCCATTGATACTGGTGAAGAATTATCCGGAGGTCATTTTGCAGATGAGGTTGATAGAGTTCAAAATTTATCAGGTGGTAGTGTTGACAGGAATTTTGATTTTGTAGAAGCCGATGGAAATAGCGATGGTACGAATAAATGTAAGGAGATAAAATCATGGGCTGTTACGAATAAAATATCTCAAAATGCGTTAGAGGACCTATTGCATACATTAAAAAAAATAGGTGTGGAAGATTTACCGTTATCAGCCAATACACTTTTAGGTACGAGCAGGGAAAAGATTAATATTTCTACCATGCCTGTTGGAGAATTTTTATATTTAGGCATACAGGAATATTTTCTTTTAGGCCCTTTCGATTATTTAGAGGAAAAAGGTGAAGTTTCTATCGATGTAGGAATTGATGGATTAAAACTTTTCAAAAGTTCCAATAGGGTCTTGTGGCCTATTATTGGGTCAATCGTAGGGTTTCCCAAGGTCAGTCCATTCATGATAGGTTGTTTTTCAGGCTTCACGAAGCAAAAAAATTTGGTTTCTTTTATGACAGATTTTTGTGCAGAGGTGAAGTCGCTTCAAGAGTGTGGTGTTAAAGAAGGTGTTAATGAAAAGATTATACGGTAAAATGTTCGATTATTTGTTTTCGATTCTCCAGCTAGAGCATTTGTTACAGGTGTTGTATCTCATAATGGGAAGAATAGTTGCTCAAAATGTTGTCAGGAAGGCTTTTATAAGGAAAGAAGGGTTTCTTAAAAGAAGTGGGTCTTCCAAGAACGGATGTAGGATTTCATTCTAGATCTAATCCTTCTCACCACAGAGACGAGTTTAAAGTCAGAAGAAGTGTTTTAGAAAATTCGGGTTTCTGAATGGTCTCCCAGTTTCCTATAGATAGCATGCACTTAGTTGATTTAGGAGTTATTAAAAAGCTCCTAAAACTTTTGATTTCTAAAACAAATACAGCAAAAATTAATGAAAAACTTAATTTTATCGCTAAATATGTTCCATCGGAATTTTGTCGTGCACCTAGGAGTTTAAGCGAACTAAGTAATTGGAAATCTACTGAATTTCGGCAATTTTTGTTCTATACAGGTATTTTCATTCTGAAAGATTGTGTCAGTAGTGACCAATACTACCACTTCTTACTTTTACACAGTGCTATAAGGCTTTTGTCTAGCGAAAGATCGCATAATTTAGAATCAGATACTTCGCAAAAGCTATTAGAAGATTTCGTAAACTTTTTCGGTAATTTATATGGTGACGAGTTAGTTAGTTTTAATGTACATGGTTTACTACATTTAGCAGATTGCGTCAAACAATTTGGGCGGCTGGACTCTTTTTCAGCGTATAAATTCGAAAATTATATGCAATACATAAAAAAGATAGTTAACAAGCCCAACAAAATTCTGCAGCAGATATATCGTAGGATTCAAGAAAGACATGGGCTAAAATTGGATTGTCAGAATGTTTTTACCTTCACTATAAATTATAAAAAGGAAAAAGATAGCTTTTGCTTCAGCAAAGAGTTAGGGCCCATAAAAATAAATGGCAAGGAATCAGAAGAATTTGTATGTAAAGTTTGCCGTAAAACTGAGAACTTTTTTGAACAACCCTTTAAGTCCTTTACTGATCTAGGTATAGCTGTTGCAAGTGACTTAAGTAGTCAATCTTTGGAAGCCAAAAATTGATGATATAGATTATAAATATTATTGTATTCCATTAGGTAATAAGTTTCCTCTTATACCTCTCTTACATCACCTTTTCCATGAATTTTCTTCATAATATATTGAAAAAAAAAATAATAAATAAATGCAAGAGTAGTATTAAAGTAGCAATAGTAAAAATATTTGAAAGTAATATTCGTAGTATAATAGAAATAATATTAAAAATAATAGTAGTCGTAATAATAGCAATAAAAATGTACATATATAGAATTATAAAAATAGTAATAGAGTAGTGATAAAAATTTTAATAATCATAATAATAGTATATATATTTAATTATTATAAAAGTAATTATATAAGAGTAATAACAAGTTATGAAAAATTATACATGAGCAATATAGATGACATTTTTGATGGGGAAGACTGCTCCGGACT
Organism: Lypha dubia; assembly: GCA_947311025.1. Lineage (NCBI taxonomy): Eukaryota > Metazoa > Arthropoda > Insecta > Diptera > Tachinidae > Lypha > Lypha dubia. The sequence goes on along the minus strand of OX371261.1, from coordinate 77,554,611 downwards.
TTAGGAAGGGCTAAAGCCGGCCCAGGATATACTTCCGAGGACTTGTTACACATTGAACACAAATGATGCAATTGAAGTTAAAAAAAATACAGTTATATAATCTAGGGACCGTTTTTTTTTTTTTAATCGTGTTGAATTTACAATTTTTTATTTTATTTTATTATAGACATTTTGGAAGCTCTGCAAAAGATTTTGGAAGGCCAAAAACTAATAACCGCCCGCCTCGAACGGCTCGAACAAAACCAAGTTATTCTGAGTCAAGGGCAAGGCAGAATTAACAGCAATCAAGAAAACTTGGCAAAAAAATTGGAAGACATAGAGGCAAATGTAAGTATCTGGCATCTTTTGTCTTGCTTTCCATTTTTTTAAACATTTAACGCCCTCCAGGTAGTATCAAAGCCCGAAATGATGGCTCAGTCGAAGCTCATGATGGAGGTTAAAGTGATGGTTAAAAAATCACAGGAAATGCTTTGCCGACTGACGGGGGAGACGTGCGATGACGGGTTGGAAGAGTTCGCAAGCATGCTCGCCTTGCGGACCGTAGCGGCAGTTACAGAAATGGAAGAAAAATTAGATTCCTGCGATTTTGCCCGAGCAACGGTAACTAATATAATTTTACATACTTAACTATATATATTTTACAAAACTTTATAACTTCCTAGAATTTGTACGTGCAAAAAATAAAAGGGGTGTCAGAGGACGTCGGCAGAGTCATTCGTGTTGTTTTCACGGATGACCTGCTAGAAATATATAACTGGGATGGTAGGTGGGACAAACTCCCTCTGGCAAGCCTTATTTTTTTTAACAAAATATTAAGAGGTACGTAGAAACATTCACATCTATAGAATTTCCTGTATGCTTTTTTAATTTCAATCTTTTCTCCAAATTTCAGAAGTTTTTCAAAAGCAAGGCATAGAATTTGAAAAGCACGTTAAGAAGGCGGTGGATCGTGCCCACCACAGGGTAAAACAAAAAAATATTTGATGGGCAAATCAGCCCATAAGAATGCATAAAAATTTTATTTAAATTTATTTATTAATATTTGATTTATAGTTGACCTATATATACATATCCTTAAACAATTCCAATTAGTTCAGCTTGAGGTCATTAACCTTTAATTAGGCGCATTAAGAAAATCACACAATTTATCGCATGGGGTCTCACGTTACCCCATACGATTATTGCAAGCATTGGATTACAAAAAAATAATAATCAGTATGTTTTGTTAAATTTTCAGATATATTTATTTTAATAATGTATAAAAAAACAAAAACATAACATTTTTTCATTTAAAAACATAAATTAAATTCAGTACCGGTTTCTTACAACTATTTTAACAGTTATTTAAAAAAAAAATCAGTCAGACTCATCAGCAGGTTGTGATGTTCTACATCCAGCGCAGAACATGAAAACATGTATCTGACAAATAAATTTATCACATTTATTACATTTGGTTGACACTTTTTTGTCGATTTTTCTTGGGCACAAATAACAGCGCCCACGCTTTGATGTTGAATGATATACCTCGTCCTGTATATCTTGAACCTCGCGAATACGTTTTTTTGCTTTGCTTTATACAGCGCGCTGCTGAATTCTGCGTTTAAAAAAATTCGTCTTACGTATGTGTCACTCTTTTAATTATTTGAACGGTGAATGACTAAAGCATTATCTGAATCAGAACCAGCAACATCCAACTCATCATCGCACACTTCTTCTATCCATTGTAGTATCTGTTTTTCTGAAGCCATATTCAAAACTGAACACAAAAAAGTGGACAAAATATAATTATTGTTACGCAAATACTTGAAGAAACAAATAAAAAGGGTAAATAAAATCACAAAAATAAATACTTACCACGATTAAAAAAAGTTACACTATTAGTCGCATGGGGTCAACACGTATTAGTAAAGCGACAGGTGTGAATGCGATAACGATCTGATTGCAACTAATTTATGTTCTCTTTTTAAATGTAGGAAGCTATAGAAAAAACAAGTTCGCTCCGAACATTTTAACGTATTAATTTTTTAATTTTAATTTCTCTTGACCCCATGCGCCTAATTAAAGGTTAAAAATGATGATGATCAACGATGTTGATCGAAATATTGGGAAATAAATAAACAATAATAAACTAAAATTATTGTATTTTTAATGACCTCAAGCTGAACTAATTGGAATTGTTTAAGGATTAAATTTATTTATTTATATTTTTCTACAATATTTATAATAATAATAATATATGTAATAATAATAATAATAATAATAATAATAATAATAATAATAATAATAATATAATAATTTTATTTATTTATATTTTTTCAACAATATTTGTAATAATAATATAATAATAATAATGTAATAATTTTATTTATTTATATTTTTCAATGAAATGAAATGAATTAATTTTCTTTTTTTAACATTAGTTATTTAAACAATACTTTAACAATAGTAATATGTACATATGTATTTAATTATAAAATGAATTGAAATGAATTAAATTAAATTGTGTTTTATTTCTACTACCATCTCCGTTAACAGTGCCGAATATACCCATCAAGTGTGATTAGTCAACTGTGACCAATGAATTCATCAACTTTGATTAGTCAAATGTGACTGGTAAATCCATCAAAATTAATTAGTCAACTGTGACCAATGAATTCATCAACTTTGATTAGTCAAATGTGACTGATAAATCCGTCAACTTTGATTAATCAAATGTGACCAATACTTCAATCAACGCTGACTCACACGTACACAAGAGTTTCCATCACATTCTTCATATTGGCCTTAAGAATGTGATAGAAACTATGTTCTACGCGATGATGGATATTTCTGTCAGTAATGTCGGTCAAATGACCGTCACTGTTCTTGTAGGGGAGCCGCTCACTTTACTGAGCGTTTTTAGTTCAGTAAGTGAGCGCTCTTTCCAATCAATCAATTCAATTTCATGTATTATGACAATTGGATTTTACGTACCCAAAAGATCTTTTATTTCGTATGGAATATGACATTTGGCACAATACAATACTTTTGCGATAGTATCTACAGTATTGTATTAAATAAGGGTAGATTTTGATAGCCAGCGTTGCCAAATAAGCTAATTTATCTTTACTTTATAGTTTTTCTACGCATTGATCAATTTTGAAATTATTTATTTAAAACATTAACAGTGTTATTCATAAAAAATTCTTATTGTAGAGATAATGTACACATTAGTTAATAATCAGTTTTTGTGTTATTACCCGGTAATAATAAACATTATTCACAAACGTTTAATAAAGCCAAATTAACTATTGTGTGATTTTTTCAGTTTTGTGGTTCTGTGTTCGCAACATTGTTTCATTTTAATTGTCAAGTTATAATTAGTGTTGTGTACAATAACATACTCGATAAGCAAGTAGTCTCTAATGGTTTGAAAATGTGAAAATAATGTCATATAAATTTTATTTAAACAAGTTAGAGTAATAGAGTATTGCTTATAATATTTCAAAAGATATTAAAATTTTTTAATATGTGTTGTATTGATATTGCTAGCAATGTGTTTTCATAAGTTATTACAAAAGTATTCAAATACCGAGTTCGTCGCAATTGATTACACACCACTAATATGTTTGCTTTATTTATTTGGAAATGTTTTTAATCTTGTTGTGGTTGAAATGTGACAAATTATGCACAAAATCATGAAAAAAAGATGTAATAATATTAATATTTCAAAGAGCATGTAGAATTTAAGTTATGTATGTTTGTGTACATACATACATACGTAAACAATCATACATATGTATGTACATATGTACATATTTACATACATATATTCACATTTATGTATTTCTTCTTGAATTTTCTTATTTTACGTACATACATATGTATGTAAACATTGCAGAAGGACTGGAAGAATCGGGAGAGTTGAAATACATTATCTGCAAAATATTTAATTTAATAAAAAAATTATAGTTTTATGTATGTATATGCATATATTTTGTATAATACTAACGAATGTCGAAATTATATTTATTACAATCATTACTTTATTCGAATCTTTTTTTTTATTTTCCATACTTTTTGAAGTAAATAGTGATTTTTTTACTTTAAAAAATGCAAATGTCAACTTATTAAACGGCTAAAGTAGCGTGATGCCTACAATAAAATTTTCGAGTTTATTAGCGTGTAATAACCGCGTCATAGTGCTATTAAACGTTTGTGAATACTACTTTAGCGCATTTTGCTTATTAGCCTCTAATAAAACGTTTCTGAATAACACTGTCAATATATAAATACAGTAGACTGCAGGATTTATATTTCAGCGTATTGGTCTGAATTTTGTTATATTAATTCCAATTTCTGAACCTATTATTCCTGCCCCATTTTCCTTACATCACAGTGCTAAGGTTTAATCTTACTTCTTTATACCTGCTAATATTGGGAAGAATACCAACCAAAGCATTCTTGAATTAAGTCATTTAATGCCAAACGTAAATCATGAAACAGATGATGATGACTGATACTCATTAGGTTTAACGAATTATTAAAAAAATTATTGATAAGTTTTGGGAACAGAATTATTGGAATACCAATTATATGAACAACTTTAAATTTAGTATCATTATTCTCAAATAATAGAAACTTAAAAATATGTTTGGGGCAAAGGAAAATATTGAGGCAATTTTCCAAAAAAAAAAAACTAATTTATAAAACTTTTTGATGCATGAATTTTTTTCACAATTTTTTTATATAAATTAATTATTTTGAATTTTTCTTATATTTGTTGTTTACATGGGTGTCACTCGATTAAGATTTGTTTCAATTTACTAAACACTCACACATTTAAAAATTGACTACCAATTTGATATAAATTTTGCTTTCAAGTTTTGTTTCAATTTTTCATTCAAGTAAACAGTAATAGCCTTTTTCCACTACGCAACATCTAACATCAATTTGAGAAGATGTTAATAGCCTTTTTCCACTAGCATACATTTTAGAGGAATGAATGGAATATGTTGAAAATGTCAAATTGCATTTCCATTGGCAACATCTACCATCTTCTCAGCTGTCAAAAATATAAAAATACTTACAGCATAATTTTTTGTGGAAAAAAAATAAATGTTAAATTAAAATGAATTTTGAAGAAACATTAATAATTGGACTCGTTCATGCTTTACAAGAACAAACACAATTGTTAATGCAGAAAATTTGCGATCCATTATGAAAGATGAATATGAAGATAATTTATGTATGTATGTCATTCATGTACATATGTCATTTATGTATGTCATTCACAAAAAATTAAACTATCAATATGTATGTATCTGTCATTTTGCTAGAGATGACATTAAAATTATCGGAAGATGTTGATTGGAACAAAATGATATAGGAACATCTTTTAAAGATGTAGAAAGATGTTGACTTTTAGTACTGTGTATTTCTTATGGGAAGATGTTAACATCTTCTCAAATTGATGGTAGATGTTAAATGTTGCGTAGTGGAAAAAGGCTATAACATCTTCCCATAAGAAATACACAGTACTAAAAGTCAACATCTTTCTACATCTTTAAAAGATGTTCCAAAATCATTTTGTTCCAATCAACATATTCCGATAATTTTAATGTCATCTCTAGCAAAATGACAGATACATACATATTGACAGTTTAATTTTTTGTGAATGACATATGTATGTATACATAAGTGTAAGAAAAAATAAAGAAAAATATATCAAAATGAGTGGCACACGTAAGTTTTTACTTTTTTTTAACTTTATTTTTTATGTTGTACATATTTAAATATAATAATTTATTTTTGGTTTTAGTAAAGAAAAGCACTGCTCGTCGCATAGTATGGAACCAGGATTTGGAAAACATGTTGCTGGACTTATGGGATGACAAAATAGAAGAGTTGAGAGGCACAAGAAAGAACTCTCATGTCTTTCAGGAAATCGCTTTTTTTGCTATGCATATAAAAACTTTAAATAAATAAAAAACCAAAGAATTCATATAAGAAGTTCGTGTTAATGCTTTTTTCTGAACACTGCATTAACAATTATGTTTGTTCTTGTAAATTATGAACGAGTCCAATTATTAATGCTTCTTCAAAATCCATTTTAATTTTATTTTAATTTTTTCCACAATAATTATGCTGTAAGTATTTTTATATTTTTGACAGCTGAGAAGATGGTAGATGTTAGATGTTGCCAATGGAAATGCAATTTGACATTTTCAACATATTCCATTAATTCCTCTAAAATGTATGCTAGTGGAAAAAGGCTGTAAACATTTTAAGTTGTTTGCTTGATTACATCTTGAAAGCAAATTGCTTTCAAATTGTGTGCAGCCTACGACACAGCTATCAATTTTTGTGAATTTTTACGAGCAGTATGTGTAAAATATAATTGATAGCAAATCTTGATCGTGTGACATCTATGTTAGGCTATGTCTTAATAAAAAAATATATGAAATTAGCTGTATATTGTACCTTATTTTTATATAATTAAAATTAAGTTGTTTTCCAAATTAGTAGTTTAAAAATAAAAACGTTATGATAACGCTGATATAGCAGTAACATTTTTTGTTCTCGCTTTGTTTACTTTCGTAACAAAGATAGACTGAGCTGAAACCAATGGAGCTAATGTATTTTACTGAACTAAAGTGAGCTATTGAACTAAAGTGAGGTATTGAACTAAACTGATCTACTGAACTACAGTGAGCTATTGAACTAAAGTGGGGTATTGAACTAAACTGAGCTATTGAACTAAAGTGAGCTATTGAATTAAAGTGAGGTATTGAACTAAACTGAGCTATTGAACTAAACTGAGCTATTGAACTAAAGTGAGCTATTGAACTAAAAGAGCGAACTCTCAGTTAACTGAGCTGAGCGGAAAAGAGCGCTCACTCAACTGAGCTGAATAACCGAACTCTAGTAAATTTTTAAGACGATATGCCCGACAATCGGCGGCGGCTGCGACTATCAAAAATCAATCGGCGGATAAACTTAGCCGGCTAAAAACCGGCTCGGCGCATACTAATACTAAGTTCACACTTGTGTTTTTAAATGTGTTTAAGGCAAATGTTTAAGAATCTAAACACAGCCGTTCACATTACATTTGAGACGTTTAAGATTGACGTTTCGTCAGCTGATTATTGTGTTTTTGTAATACTGCGAGCTTGAGAAACTAACATTATATTACAACTGGAAAGAAATAACAGTAAAAAACTATTATTTATATTATTATTTTCTTTCTCATGAAATTAGTAAAATTGCTAGCCTATTAAAAAGTGAAATATATGCTTATATGCATTTTTTTATTTTGATGTGAGGTCATCTAATAGCATGGCAAAATGACAGAGTTGATGAAAAATTTTTGACGTGGCACCATTTAATAGCAATACAAACTTCACAGAGTTGTCAAAAAATGCTCTGAACATACTCCAAATATATTTGTAACCCTGCCTTTTGCGTGTATAGCGAGATGTTTAAATCTAAAACTTGTCATTTGAGATGTTTAATAAAACAAAATCGAAGTGTTTAAGCTCTTAAACACTAATGAGACGTTAAACACATACATAAGTGTGAACATAGTATTAAGCAATGTACAGACGATTGGCAGATCTTACAATATTGTCAGAAAAATGTTCAGAAAATGTCTCACAACCGTCTAAACTTACAATTTTTGTCTTGCAACGTTGCAAGAAAAAGCATTGTCAGTTCATTGTAAGACAATAATATTGTCAGACAACTGACAATCGTGAGAACACTACTTTGCCATTATCAGATAATTGTCAGACATTGTAAGCTCTTGTTTTATTGGCAGATGTGTTTAAATTAATGCATCTGACAATGGCACCATTGTAAGATAATTTTTCTGTTGGCAATGCTGTCCATAAATACTATTGGATTTGACAGTTCTGACAAAGCTTAACAACGCACCTGGCAATTTTTCCACACAACAAGCTGACAACCGTGCAAACTGACAGTTTTTGTTGGCAGATAAATTTATTGTCTGACAATTTTCTGACAATGAAATTGTAAGGTTTTCTTACAATCGTCTGAACTAACAATTTACCTTTTGGTAACAATTTTTCATTGTCAGTACGTTGTCAGCATATTGACATATCTTACAATATTGGAAGATCTGCCAATCGTCTGTACATAGCTTTACACATCATCGATATACTTTTAGATACATAGATACATACATATGTATGTTTATAAGTACCCAAGTCAAAGTGCATATTATGCTTACCAATATATTTTGGACATGATCGACTATACAACATATTTTTAGAAATTGATATATTTCCAAGTAAGCGAAACATTTTGTTATTTTTAATAAATATCAAAATATTTATATATTCTGCGACTCTTCAATACCAAGTAAAAAAATTTTATGGTATTATATTTGCATGTAAAGAAAACAAAATTACACTAATTATATAGTTTAAGGCGAATTGAATACTTTTAAATCGCTTTAGAACAAGGCGAATTTATACCAGGTGGCCTTATCGTTAAAATAAAAAAAAAAACAATATGAATCAAGGCGAATTTACACCAGGTAGTCGCAAGGCGAATTAACGAATTCGCCTTGATCTGAGTTGTCAAAACAAATGCGTCAATGTGTGGTATAAAACACAGGGTAACCAGAGATGACAAAAACAAAAAAAATTGGACTTCGATCATATTTTATTTGTCATAAGTAAGCTTCGTGAAAAAGAGAAAACATTAGTGTGTTTGTTATGAAAGTAAACAAAACGAAAAGCAAAAAAAAGTTCAGTTTTTAGTGGAAAATGCTACATAAAAGCACGCTTAAATTTAATAAAATGTGATAATATAAAGTATTTACGGCATATAATTCCAAAATAAAGTGATAAAACAATTTACTGCCGATTTCACGATGTCGAAAGAATTTTGAATTTTTATTTCATTCGTACAAATACATTTGATACAAAAACAAAATTTTAGAATTTGTTTTTGCTTCAAATGTAATTGTACGAATGAAAACATATGGAAATTTTCTTTCGACATAGTGAAATAGGCCGTTAGTGTGTGCTTATATACTCTGTATATTAAATTTATATACATACGTACATATATTCTGTAAATTTGCCAAATGGTGGTGATTTTTTGCTTACATACACACATACATACATACATACTTGATAAATTCTGATATTTTGCAGATGTATATAGTAATAAAATACAAACGATGAGTGAAAACCAACTTAAATTAATTAATTAATAATATTTTTAATGTAAATTATAGAAATATATGGATATTTTATTAGTTTTGTGATTTATAATTTTAATTTGGATACAAAGACAGCACAAAGAAAAAAACGAAAACGAAGGATTGTATGAGTGTATACAAATCAGTATGCAAAATCTTCCGTCTCGTGTCATCTCTGGTTACCCTGTGGTATAAAATTCAACATTAAAATGTAAAACCAGAATATTTTGTATAGTCTATGATGTAAACTTTATTAAAAGAAAGATTAACAAAAAAACAGATAGTGAAGAAAGAAGTTCTTTATTTCTAATAACAGAATCAGAACTTATTAATTGTTGTGATCAAGCAGAAAAAATATTGGATATTGTTACTCCCGGGGAGCAATATAATGCTAAATTAGTAGAACATGAACTAACTCCTGATAAAAACGATAATATGGTCACAGGGTAACCAGAGATGACACGAGACGGAAGATTTTGCATACTGATTTGTATACACTCATACAATCCTTCGTTTTCGTTTTTTTCTTTGTGCTGTCTTTGTATCCAAATTAATATTAAAATCACAAAACTAATAAAATATCCATATATTTCTATAATTTACATTAAAAATATTATTAATTAATTAATTTAAGTTGGTTTTCACTCATCGTTTGTATTTTATTACTATATACATCTGCAAAATATCAGAATTTATCAAGTATGTATGTATGTATGTATGTATGTATGTACATATGTAAGCAAAACACCACCACAATTTGGCAAATTTACAGCATATATGTACGTATGTATATAAATTTAATATACAGAGTATATAAGCACACACTAAATTGTTTTATCACTTTATTTTGGAATTATATGCCGTAAATACTTAATATTATCACATTTTATTAAATTTAAGCGTGGTTTTATGTAGCATTTTCCAATAAAAACTGAACTTTTTTTTGCTTTTCGTTTTGTTTACTTTCATAACAAACACACTAATGTTGTCTCTTTTTCACGAAGCTTACTTATGACAAATAAAATATGATCGAAGTCCAATTTTTTTTGTTTTTGTCATCTCTGTTTACCCTGTGATATGGTGCTAGCTAATTCCATACTAAAGGATTTTTCTCAATCTCCTATTCGTGAGGGACAAATTATAGAAAAGCACTTTTTACAGTATACACCAGAATTTCGCCTGCGAAGAAAACCTCTAAAAACTTATAGTCGTAAGTTCTTAAATAGTGCAAAACAAATTTAAACCAACTCTTTGGAGCACATACTACAAGAGAAGCGTCAGAAAACGATGACGATAATAATAGTTTTTCTTCTTTATCTATACAAGAAGATGCTACATTGGTTGTAAACCTTAACGAACAATCAGAGGTAACAAATGCAAGCAGCACACAACATTTATGTGAAAATCTTCTCAATTTATCCGAATATTACATACAAAATCAGTCACAACAAAGTTCATCAGATGAACAGCAAATGCAAGAACCAATTGATTCATTTTTATCAACGAATAGCCAGGAAAATGTTTCAGTTAATGTGCAAGATCTTCTAAACGATATACTTACTCTTCGTTCAATATACCCTCCTACCATGATACGTGCGATTCTTTTGATGATTTCCATGGATTTCCTTGTAAAGAATATTTGATGGACGACGAAAATATTGAAGAAACTGTAACGAATACAAATCGAAACAGAACGCGAAAATTGGATGTTCCTAATATTCCCCAGTGGAATACTTTGTTTAATAAAGAAGGTAAATAACGGGTTTTAATAAATTAAAATTGAAATTTTAAGTATCTATGCTTAGTATTAGGAAATAATTGTTTATAACTACAGGCATGTATGTACATTGAAAATGTAGAAACTTAATACATATTTAATTAGAAAACTAAAAGGTGAAATGCAATAAAAATAAATAATGGCATCAATTTATAATTTTGTGTTATTTTTCTACTGCTTAGACAATAGTCGCTTAGATGATTGGAACGAAGATGATAGTCACGATATATTTGCTTGCATTAACACGGAAAAACTTTTGGAACAACATAATGCCCATACCAAGCATAATATAACGGTGAATGTTGTAGAAGATTCTATTAGTAAATCGCCAAATCGCGCTGAATATTTTAGAGCACCTGAGATCTCAATGGAAATCGCTGGATCTAGCAACATCACTGGTTTCAAAACAGCTTCCTCGAAACTAATAAAAGTATCAAGAGAAGCACACTTAATAGCAGCAAAAATATTGAGCAAGTTACCTGAAATACCAGAATTTGAAGAAACCAACCATTGTGATAAAAACCCTACAAAAAAAGGTGGAAAAAATAATTTATTGTTAGGAAAATAAAACATTTTATTCGAGTACTTCTCAATAATTTATGTTTCAAAAAATTGAATTTAGGTTTACTTTTGTTATGGAAAGGCTAACACCACAAATTTGTATCCACTTTTTCCGTCCTTCCTCGTCTCTAGGTACACAAAACAAATTTCCCATTCCAATTGGGTATATTGTTTTACACACTGCACACTGCACACCGCATATTGTATTTATATTTTAATAAATTCTATATACATATATACTTTAATTCACTGTATATATATATATATGTATACAGCTTTATATATTTTAATATATTTAGCTTTGTTATAATATTGTTTTTTTATTATTATTTTTCCAATTTAATTCACTATTGCTTCACTATGTATTGTAAACAATAAAAAAAAGTTAACCCAACTTTTAAACAAAATCAGTTTTTGACAGCTCAGATTCACAGCTGATCTCTCTTTTGATTAACGAGGCCACCTGGTATTGAATTCGCCTTGATATGAATAAAATATGAATTTCGCCGCAAATAATCTACACGTAAGTCAAAAAAAATGCAACACTACACAACTAATTTGTTTACAATTACGTGAATTGCAATCAGAAAAAATTGATTGAAAAGAAGATGTGTTTGTCCATCAAAGCGCTATTGTTAAAATAACACAGACTATACACTATTCTGTGGTTAATAATAATCCCAAAAAGTCAGTAAGATCTGTTGGCGACGGTGAAGTGGTAGAATTTGATATAGTAATTGCGGCTGATACACAATATTTATAACATTTTTAGTATCGATTGTACTTAGATTCAAAGTGTGGTCTAGTGATTTTTTAATTTCATCATCAACAAAAAATATGTAAGGTGTTGCTTCTTTGCTTTGTTGCAAAGCATTACAAATAAGACCCAATTGTTCAACGGTCACTCCAACTGGTAAATCTAAAGGCGGACCGGGTTCTTCTCCAGTATCTGAAATAAGTGTTGCCTGCAAAGTGTGTGTTTCATGGTTTTCCGCTATTTTTTTTTCAGAATTTTCATTCAATTTAATACGTTTCGAATCCATTTTTGTAGTGAAAAATATATATAAAATAGAGCACGTGTTTGTCCATCAAAGCGCTATAGTTAATAATAATCCCAAAAAGGCAGTAAGATCTGTTGGCGACGGTGAAGTGGTAGAATTTGATGTAGTAATTGGTGAAAAAGGCACCGAGGCTGCAAATGTTACTGGGCCGTCGGGAGACCCAGAACGTGGCAGCCAATCCGCAGCCGATAGACGTCGCAATCTTATAAATATGTAGATTATTATTAATACAATACAATAGACAATAAAAGAAGTTATTTTTTTATTAAGCAATGATAATATAACGAAAAAGTTAACAAGTTTGCTTCGATGTTTACATTATAAACAAAACTTCTTAAAATAATTTTTGTTTATTATTTTGCAATATTTCACATACAACTTACAAACTAAATATGTAGATTATTATTAATACAATACAGTAGACAATAAAAGAAGTTATTTTTTATTAAGCATTGATAATATAACGAAAAAGTTAACAAGTTTACTTCGATGTTTACATTATAAACAAAACTTCTTTAAATAAAAATGTTGTATTGAAAAAGAAATCTTAAAACGTTTTGTTTCGTTTACTAAAGTAAAAAATATGCTTTCATTTCCATTAAATAAATAATTAATTTGGGGAAAATTTTTAGCAATTTTGTAAAAAATCAAAATCAAGCTATTGGGATTTCGAAGCACCAACTAAAACTGGCCTTATGGCACGGTCATGTAGTGTGTAGCCCAATTTGGTAACTTGAACGACAGTATCGGGCGTAACAGTGGTATCGGGCTGTTAATATTGAAAGAATGGTAATAATAAATGTTTATGCGAAATTATTTATTGCGACAAATGTCTACCTTTGGAAATAAAGCTTCATGTAAATTGGGATTGCAGTAGGGAAGCATTAGTCATGGTCAAACCTTCATATAAATTTTTTAAATGCGGTGAAATTTCAAAACTCTACTTACTGAGATAAATGTTCCAAAAACGGCTCAGCATTTCGCATAAGAGACAGTCTGTTTTCAGCCTTAACATGCTCGAAGCCAAGAAATGTTTGCAGCAAATACGAGCTGTTGCACAAAGGCTAACGCAACAAATATCACTCCACATCTTTCTCTCATTCTTGTCTCTAGGAACACTGAACAAGCTTTCAACTCCCTTCGCGTACTTAACTTTACACACCGCACAAGCTCGAATGTACATACATATTTAAAAATTTTATTTTATTTTTATTCAATTTAATTTTTAGTATCACTTGTATATTTTCACAACAACAATCAGATTAAAACATAAAAAATTTTTGACAGTACTGTAGGTAAGTAGCCATTTGTATTATCCACAGCTGATCACGGCGAATGCTAATAAGGCCACCTGGTATAAATTAGCCTTGCCTTATGGTGTTTTCTTTTCTGAACAAAAATGTTGACCTTTCAATGTGTAACACTTTTTACAGTTTGCACCTACCTTTAAAAAGTGGTACATTTTTTATTGCCACAATGGTACAAAATATTTGAGGCTTAACATTACTTAACATTAATTAATTAATTATCGTTTTAATTATAAGTTTTTTCGCTTAAGTAAGTTACAATGACAAAAATACAAGTTCTTACTTGTATAAAAATATACTAAACAAAGTTGTAAAAATGGGTAGTATATCACCCCGAATTGATAGTAGAGGGCAAAATATGTTGCATATTTTGCCATTTATTGGTGCAACATAATTAGAAAGGAACGAAATCGCTTTTATATATGTTACATATTTTTTAGAATGGATCACGAAAATTAAAGAATGTAGCTTAAATGCAACACTTTTTTCAGAAAAGAAAACGCCATTAGAATGTATCTCCCCAAGGCGAATTTATTGAATTTGCCTTGATCAACCCGACCAAGGCAAATTTATAATTAATTCTTCTAGACCCCGACCATGGTGGAATTAATAAGGTGCGCGCAAGAAGGAATATGGTTTTTTGTAGGGTTGTGTTTTGACCGTTAAATAATCTGCAAATATATGGTAAGTTAATTCGGTCTTGTCAAAAGTTGTTTACATTTTTGGCCGCCATCATGAATATTTTTGTTTACGTTATGCTTTTTGTTTTTGCAAAACCACTATGTATGTTATGTATACAGCTTTTTTTGACAACATTGGCTAATTTTTACACAAACAAAATGCATGTCGCTTTTTGTTGTTGCGTTGATAAGCGCACCTAATTAATTCCACCATGACCCCGACCATAAGAAATTGGCTCAAGGCGAATTCACACCGGGCAGTCTTATTAACACAAATACAACAATTCGCCGCAAAATCTGATCTGATGTGTCAACCATAGCTGCCAGATTTTTTGAGGTTTATATATATATTGATTCCTTTAGTTCCTATAAGGAGCATAGGGCCTCATAAAAATATGGTAATGGTAAAATGAGGTAATATCGTCATATTTTTGGACAAAAATCGTCATTATCGTCAATATAGCTTATTGAAATCGTCATAAAAACGTCAAATGATAAAACCGCTTTTTTTTACCAACAAAACATATATTATTAGAGGTGAAACATAACAAAGTTCTTAAATCAATAAATGTGATTAATAACAGCATTCTTTTGAATACAGAGATCAGATACTTCAATTAGATTTCACGATAAAATCACATGTAAATAGATTGCATGTTTTTCAATACTTTGAAAATATGCATGGAAAAAATATTGTATGGAAAAAAAAAAATCCAAATCCTTTAGTTATTTTTACTCCAATTTAGTAAAATATGTATTTTAAATTTCATTTTTGAAAATACTTTTTCTAAAAATGTATAAAAACTAAAATAAAATGTATACAATAAAAATATAATTGTTAAAGAAAATAGACTGGTATACATATTTATAAGTATGTACATATGTGTTTAATATATTTTACAAATATATATTGAAATTAAACATATTGATTAATTCAGGTATAACTGCTAGATCATAGCAGGTACATTTGTTTAGCTTTAAATAATCTTTTGTATATAACATTGCTTCCAAAGACATTTTCAATGAATTTCTTACTTTAGTCTGTTTTATGTTTACCTGACTAAATATTCTTTCAACAATTGCTGAATAATGTGGTAAAACTAGGATTTTTGTAATAAATTTAGTCAAAACCGGAAACAAAAAACTAGAATCCCTCATTTGCATCTCTGATATTTTTTTTCCAAAAATCCAATAGTTATATAATTTGATCAGGACAACAATTTTAATTTTCTGAACTCAGTTTCTAGCTCTTTCAGAAAACCAACTGTCTTCTTTATTAATAATATTAAATGGAATAATTAAAACAATAGCTTTATATTTATTTTTAAAATCAAATCTTGATAATATCTGATCACAAAGCTCTATATAAAAAATAACACAATTATTATTTTTCTTTTGCACTAATTTGTGTTTCTTCAAATACATCTCTGGCAAATATTCCTAAATAAATGTCTGCACAATTTAAAAAAAGGTTTTTGGTTTTATAATCATCTAGCTGAGCGCCCCGGTCTCGCGCGGAAGCTATTTACTTTTATAAATTTCGATTTACCTAATCAAAGCACATCACGACTTTGACGAAAAGTCATAACTTACGAACGCGTCGATAAACCATCTTCACGACCATACGAACAAACCCTAAAAATTTAATCGAATTCGGTTTTACCGTTCGTGAGTTTTAAAGTCACAACAGACTTGCAACAATTTTTTATATATATAGATTAAATAAAAGTTTACAGTTTTAAGCAAACTAGTTTTTAAAAAATTGCTCATTAAAATTTTCAGCAGTTCAGTTGCTTTAATAGTACAAATAAATGTTGCAAACTTGAATTATTCATTTTTATACAAAATTCCTTAGAAGGATTTACTAGTCCTCAATTTTTATTTATTCATTTATGTTAAATGTAATTAAAATTTAAAAAATTACAACCCCTGAAGAAGTCGACATATAATCGACGAAACGTCGGGAAAAATTGTAATTATATTGTTTAATTACTTGGAATATAGGCCTTATTAGCTTAATGTACACGTATGTATAAAAATTTTAACAATTGAATTATTTAAAGTCGTCAAAATTAGGGTATAAATCGTCCCATCGTCACTATGACATTTTTAGGACCCTAAATCGTCAAAATAACGATAAATCGTCAAATCTGGCAGCTATGGTGTGAACACAAATGCGACAATGTTGTATTATATAGGCAAGGTGTTAATCACAATGTAAGTTAATTTTATATAAAAGATTAGATAAAAATACCTTGCAGTCCTTCCCAATTTCTAGAAACAAACAACTTACACCCCGCGCTTGTTGTTGGTCGATTTGGATGCCTCACTAAAACCACAGGTGCTGAAGCATATACCACGCGAGGGTGAATGAACATTACGGCAATAGCTTGAAAAGTGGCGGTGAATATTACACAACATGATGCTGTTAAAAAATGTGATTTTTTGCAGGATTTTCAAACGACTTTTGATTCCTTTAATGGTTTTCTGGTTTGGCTACTAAATGTTTAGAATACACAAATCATGAATAAAAAAAGTACGCCCAAACACACATACAGTGTATATTGAAATTAAATATATACAATGTATTATATGTATATATTCGGCTTAACATCATATGAAAAAATTAATAAAACACATATATATTATGTTTTCGTACATGTATATATGTATGTATCACATAAATTTTTCAATAGCTTTGTTAAATGTATTTTAAACAATAAAAAAAAGCTAATAACTTTTAAACATAATCAATTTTTGACACTGCAGATTCACAGCTGATCTCTGTTTTGGCTAACGAGGCCACCTGGTCTTTAATTCGTCTTTACAAGCCCAGCTGACAATTTTTGTAAACCACTTGTTTTTTATTTCAGGTGTCAAATTTTGATTTCTATTTATTTATTTAATATAAAATAAAAAATTTCCCTTTATGAAGAAAATTTAAATTTTTTTCAAGATGAATACGAAATAACTATGAATTTACATTTGTGCAAAATTTGGTGTAATATGTACATAATATTAGAGCTATTAGAAAGGAACCTTTTTTAAAGTTCCCAAAGATGAAACCAAACTATAATCGTAAAAAGAAGTCTTCAGAAAAAAATTTATATCAAGGGTTTTTTTTTCGTATTTGAATAAATAATTTTTAATAAAATTTTTGTCTCAGTTTGAAACATTCACACATACATATTTATCGGAGTGAAGTTAACAACCTAAATATAATATCCTAAATTTCTTTTAATTCAAATCGAAGTGAGCGCCCTCTCTTTTGCACTTTTCTAAATCAGTTTCGCTCAAATTGAAGAGTTTGCCCTCTCTTGTGCAACAAAAAATGAGTGTTTTTCTCATATATGGCAACATCACCCACAATGATGCAGTCAATATACGGAGAAAACAATCGGAGTGCAGTTAACAAACTAAATTTTTAATTCAAATTGAATTTAGCGCCCTCTCTTGTGCACTCTTCTAAATCAGTTTCGCTTAAATAAAAGAGATTGCCCTCTCTTGTGCACCAAAAAATGAGTGTTTTTCTCATATATGGCAACATCACCCACCAGTGATGCCAACTCTTGCAACATCAAAAGCACTGTGAGCCCATGGAAATAGGGTAAAAAAAGGGTAAAAATGCAACAAATTTCGGGTACAAAAGCACTAACCTAATTTTGTTTTGGGTCTGGTGGATCAAAAGACAGATCTATTGCTTTTTCATGGCTTTTTGTGTGACTTTGTCGGAGTAAATCGCTTTATCGTGCATATATTTCACAATTACAAAAAATAAAATATGCTTTTAGTTCATCTTTTGTTTATCTAAGCCACCTTTTGAAAGCTGGATCATTTTCCCAAGCTTTTCTATATATTTGTTTTTGTATCTAAAGATAAGCCATTGTTAGATGATGAACCTTAACACATATGAACTTTAGCATCAATGAAGAACTTACTTTTAAAAACTGTCCAGCTTGATAATAACAAAGGCACTTTCTTGCTTAAATTTTTACAACCAAAAAATCAAATGATATGTACTGATATTAAAAGTAAGTAAGTAAAACTCTTAACAGTTTGGGAGTACTAATCAAAATATAGATGCAAATAATACGCAGTTGGTTAATAAAGTATTAGGTGTGTTTAAAGAATAGTAGAAAAATCGTTCAGTGCCAAAAATGTTGATTCTTTGAAACGCACCGAAAAGCACTGTAAGCAATTGTTAAAAGCACTTTCAAAAACGGGTATTTAACAAAATTTCGGGTATTGCTTAAGTAAAAAAGCACCAAAAAATACCCGAAAAGCACCAAAATGGCAACGCTGTCACCCACAACGATGCTGTTAGTATACTTTGATGTAGAGTCGCTGTTCGTAAGTATCCCTGTGGACTTTGCTTTAGATATTATGTGTAGAAAGTGGGATTTTTTGAAATATCATACGAATATTTCCAAAGCGTTATTTTTAAAGATTTTAAAATTTTGCATAAAGGACAGTAGTTATTTTAATTACAAGAACATATTCTACAGACAATGCAGGGGTTTGCCCATGGGTTCCTCGGCCTCACCCATCGTAGATATAATAAAAAAATGTAAAAATGTATGGAATAATTTGACGAAAAACCTAAGTTATTGACAAAATATGTGGATGACCTGTTTGGAATTATAAAGACAGGTGCAGTAAATAAAACTTTGGAAAAATTAAACTCTTTTCATGCCAACATAAAATTTACTGTAGAAGAAGAAACTAAAGGAAAGCTGACATATCTGGATACCCTTGTGGTGAGAATAGGAAACAATATAAAAACTGACTGGTATCCAAAACCCACATCATCTGGAAGAGTCATAAACTTTTACTTATGTCAACCCAAAACAATAATAGTGAACACAGCCAATAACCTCATTAGAATAGTGTTAAGTATTAGTGATGTAGTTTAGCATGAGCAAAATATTAAAAATAAGAGATATTCTGCAAAAAAAAAAACAATTTTCCTACAAATTTAGTTAACAAATTATTAACTAATTATAAACATGAAAAGAAAACATTACCAGATAATACGACGAGTATATACAAACCATGACCTATGTTCCAAAAATCACGGAAAGAATGAAAAAATCAAAATCGCACACACATCGCAAAACACATTAAAACAACTATTTTCTAAAACATAATCAAAACTGGACAATATGGAAAACGCTAACGTTATATATAGAAATTAATTGCAAAGGAAATAAAAATAAGAGTTGTGACAAAGTACATGTTGGAACAACTTGTAATAAGCTAAAAACAAGAATAGCCGGATACAGATCTGACATAAAAAACATTAACAAAAACTTGACAACAAAAACTGCATTAGTGGCCCATTTTGTACAAGAAACACACAAACCAGATTTGGAGCATCTAAAAATACTGCAGAGAGAAAATAAATATCATAAACGGTATACATTGGATATGCTTCACATAATTAACACTAACAAAGAGAAAAGAATCAATTACAAAATAGACATAGGGAATCGCGCTAACAGCATATAACAAGTAAAAAATGTAAACAGTATAAAATTCAACTTTTACACTGCAGTCAAGTTTTCTTTCAATTCTCTTTCAAGAAATTTACACATACTGCTTCTCAAAATTCACAAAAATTGAAAGCTGTGACGTAGGTGGCATTCAATTTCAAAGCAATTTGCTTTCAAGAACACAAAAAATTATGGCGGCAGAATATATGTACTAATGTATGTATATGAAAACAAACGAGAGTTTATAATCAAAATGGCAATCAGCTGCTTTTTTGAAAGCAAATTGAAAAGCATAATTTAAAAGAGAATTTGAAAGCAAGCTACCATCAAATTTTAAAAGTATGAGTGTATTGGTAAAAAAATGAGAGAGTAATAAAATTTGAAACAAAACTTGATCGTGTGAACCCCAAATTAAGTCGTTTGATTAGGGTTGCCATTCGTATTGATTTTACAAGTACACGTAGTATTTTTTATTCAATGTACTGTTTTATGCATAACATTCAAATCAGTACGCAACTGTACTGGTTTTTTAAAATTTTGCCTCGAAATAATTTTACTTGTTTAAAATTGGTTTACTTCCCTTAGGTTTTATTTTTGTTTACTCTTAACTTACCATACACTTTGTATTCAAATAAATAGAAGTGTCATTAGTGCTTTTCAAAAGAAAATGCTGCTTTTGCGAAAAAGAGAAGAGTATAAAAGCACTCGCAGGATTGTTTGCTTCACTTGTCTTCGTTTTGCACAACTGCCAACGTTAACACTTCTTGGGCTTGATAATAATCAGGGAAACCAAACTTATGCTCTAAAAAAAGTGTTTTATGCGCATTAAAAATGCAGTAAAAAACTGAAAATATGACCTAAAAATTCCAAAAAAAATATGCTCTTAAAACTAGATGCCATATATGGTATTAAAAAAACACATTTTTATTCAAAAATTACATGTAAAATAAAATAAAATAAACAAAAACAACAATACACACAAAACAGAATATAAACAAAAATTATACATACTTAAATTTTTACAGAGATCCAAATACTTACATACATATGTACTTTAATTTAATTTTTAGTTAAGTCAGTCTTTTTTGTTGGTGACTGTTATTGCAACAAACAACAAAATATTGGCTTAAGTTTTCAAATAAAAACTGTTGTCAAAAATTACGTAAAAACACAATTTGTCGTACATGCACATTTACCCACAAACCAAACACTCCTGACGATCTACTGTTTTCTTGCATAATGGAGGCTCGCATGTCAAAATTTGCACATGCAAGCATAGGGGCTCATATGTCAAATGCTGTTTTAATGTTGTACTTGTTGTAGTATTAACTTTACCTGTTATGAATTTGCCTTGTATGTGCCTTTAACAAAACAAATTTCAATTTACGTATGTATCATGGTGAAATAAGTGTACCAGGTGGTCTCGTAACTGCAGCTGAATATTTTTTGATCTGGTGATTTTGTGGATATCGCACGTCAAAATGGTCTATTTTTTGACAAGCATTATCCACTTTTTTGTTGTAATGCAGTTGTTGTTGCCCTTATGTGACCACCTCGTATAGTCCCCTTTTACATATTGTCAACTGTTGAGGCGCCTCTGGTGTTAAGTAGACGCATTAACTTTGTTAAGCTGTGTTAGCAGGCATTTTATTAATTGTTTTACTTCGCCGATGTTTCTGCTAACCGACGAAGTAGGGCGATGTTGTGTACATTAGTTTGAAACAGCATCAATCGCTGTCGGAACAGTTTTTTAGTGACCAGTGCATTGCCTTCATCACTTAAATAGTCCGAAAACAATTAACACAATGTCTCTCTACTTTACATTAGAAAAATTAATGATGTTAATTGACTTGCTCCTGCCAGGGTTTGAACCCAGGCCTCAAGTCATTGTTTGCTTAGTAGTCAACGCGCTAACCACATCACCCAACACCACCCATGGTATGTATGCATGTTATTTGACAGTTCGTTGTGACTTAAGCAAAGCTAATCTGAATTCTAAGATGTAGATGGAGCAACATGTTTATATATTAAAGAGAGAAAAATATTTTTGTTTCCGCCGCTAAAAAATTAAAAGGAAATAAAAAAAATCAACATGGTATTCAAATATGCTATAAAAGTGTTCAATATGCTCTTTAAATACAAAAAAAAAATGCTTTTGAAACTGAAATGCTTAAAGAGCAAAATATGCTAAAATATGCACTAACAAATCGATGCCGAAATTCTTAAAACATTTGAAAACATATAAATAATTTATCCCCATCTCTCTATGTTGTACTATAAACAACATGCAATTACATATTTTTTGTTTCCCTGGTAATAATTAATGTGTATCAAATAATTAAGCGTCTTCGTGATAAGTTAGTACAGCAAATGGAAGAAGCGTTCTATGGCTGTAAAGCTGCAACTATTTGTAGGAATTCTGATAACATGACTAAAGTGTCGTTATTTAAGAAAAGAGCTGATTCCACTTTGAGTTCGATTATCAATTATATTGAAGAACGATATGATTTAAGTAATAACAAATTTGAAAAGCTGGATGTGTTTAATTTAAATTCTAATATTTCATTTCAAAATTTCTCTGATATAGTAACATTGTTTTCAATTTAAAATATAAATATGGATATTCTTTTTGATGAATATTTATCCCTAAAATATTTTTCCATAACATTATCAAAATATAAAACTGTTGAAGAAAAATGGAAGGAGTTTTTGAACAGTGGAAGGTTTGAGAATATGTAAAAAATTTGTAATTTTATATTTTCTATCCCACACTCAAATGCTGATACTGAAAAAATCTCTATCTTAAAGTTGTTAATCCCCACCTGGATAACAATCTTTTCGCGATGTGGTGGCTTAAGTACTGGCTGTGGTGTCTGCCTTTTGCTCGGAAACTATGGGTCAATGCTAAGCTTTCCCACAGTACCTCCGTGCCAAAGACACGGTATACTAAAGGTTATCCAACCCCTAAACCGAGGTGTTACGCGACCCGTGCCTATCGGATTTTTGCAGTCGGGGGCAAGAGACTGTATTTTAACGGAGCCTTGCTGATACCTGGGCATCTCAGCAAGTAATGACGCCCTTACGACGTTACAGGGGGCTATGACGTGGTGGACCAACTGACCCCCACACTCGTGGGAACTTAATGAACAAAACCAAGAAAAAAAACAACAAATAACGATACGGCACAACTGGACTCAACTGGGACTTTGACGACGGCGAGCGGGGTAGCTGCACCAGACCCTGTCAGCTTACGGACAACTGGTGCGATGGAAAACCAGGGTGGCACACCCAACCTGGCGATCCACCAAAGGACAGCACAGCCAAAAGGCAGTTGCCAAAAGCCTCGCGGTGAGGTACATACGGACTTTAAGCCCGGTACCTCCAAAGCCGCTAAAGCTATTGCCACAAGGACGGCCAAAGCCTCCTTAGCGAAAACGGCAAAGAAAGCCAAGACCGACGGAACATTTTCGACGGCGAGCAGGGTGGCAACACCAGACCCTGCCAGCCTACGGACTGCTGGCGAGGCAAAGAGCCAGGGTGGCACACCCAACCTGGCGCTTCACCAAAAAACTCTCGGTGAGGTACCTGTGGACTTCGGGCCCAGTACCTCCAAAGCAGCCCAAGCCCTTGCCGCCAAGGCGGCTGAAACTCCCTTTTCAGAGGCCAGGTCGGTCAAGGCAAAGCCAGACAAACCTGGTGCCCTCAATGTGCGAACTGCAGGGGAAAAGACCGGTAGGATAACCTCCGGCCCCAATACCCTGTCATCCGCTGCCAACTCCGGCAAAACAGCAACACCCGGGCACATTGTGCACTCCAAAAGGGCTGCAAAAACAAGGCGTTCCGCCTTACGCTTCATTTCGATCCTAGGATCCTTACCGGCTGATCAGCTCACGAATGAGCAGACAGCTTCTCTATCGTGGGCGAAGGCCCACATGGCTGCACTGCGTAGCAACCCTCCCCCTGCTGCAGGGCCTAAACGGCAACGTTCGGAGGAGGAAAATGCAGTTGCAGCTAACCACCCAAGGACCAACCGTCCCAAACACACCACTGTCGGCAGTGGCTCCTACAGTGAGGTGGCCAAAGGGCACCTCGTAAGGGCCATTATAGACAGGGGTGTAGGTGACGGCGCCATGTCACACGACAAGTGGGACATGGTAAATAAGAAACTGGCGGGTGTCTTCTGAAAAGTCTACCAAGACAATCCGGGACTCCCCCCAGGAGTCGCTGGCGCTAGTACGGGAGAGGCAGATCAAGTTGTTCTATTGCTTTAGCACAATTTTTTTGCGCGTCTATCGGGCTGACGCCAGACGGAATCGCGATCCGGGCCATGCAGGCGTACCGCCAAAAGGCGGTACCAACCTCCTCGTTGGTTGGCGGCTTCTTTGAACGGTTAACATCATATGAAAAAATTAATAAAACACATATATATTATGTTTTCGTACATGTATATATGTATGTATCACATAAATTTTTCAATAGCTTTGTTAAATGTATTTTAAACAATAAAAAAAAGCTAATAACTTTTAAACATAATCAATTTTTGACACTGCAGATTCACAGCTGATCTCTGTTTTGGCTAACGAGGCCACCTGGTCTTTAATTCGTCTTTACAAGCCCAGCTGACAATTTTTGTAAACCACTTGTTTTTTATTTCAGGTGTCAAATTTTGATTTCTATTTATTTATTTAATATAAAATAAAAAATTTCCCTTTATGAAGAAAATTTAAATTTTTTTCAAGATGAATACGAAATAACTATGAATTTACATTTGTGCAAAATTTGGTGTAATATGTACATAATATTAGAGCTATTAGAAAGGAACCTTTTTTAAAGTTCCCAAAGATGAAACCAAACTATAATCGTAAAAAGAAGTCTTCAGAAAAAAATTTATATCAAGGGTTTTTTTTCGTATTTGAATAAATAATTTTTAATAAAATTTTTGTCTCAGTTTGAAACATTCACACATACATATATATCGGAGTGAAGTTAACTACCTAAAGATAATATCCTAAATTTCTTTTAATTCAAATCGAAGTGAGCGCCCTCTCTTTTGCACTTTTCTAAATCAGTTTCGCTCAAATTGAAGAGTTTGCCCTCTCTTGTGCAACAAAAAATGAGTGTTTTTCTCATATATGGCAACATCACCCAATATGATGCAGTCAATATACGGAGAAAACAATCGGAGTGCAGTTAACAAACTAAATTTTTAATTCAAATTGAATTTAGCGCCCTCTCTTGTGCACTCTTCTAAATCAGTTTCGCTTAAATTAAAGAGATTGCCCTCTCTTGTGCACCAAAAAATTAGTGTTTTTCTCATATATGGCAACATCACCCACCAGTGATGCCAACTCTTGCAACATCAAAAGCACTGTGAGCCCATGGAAATAGGGTAAAAAAGGGTAAAAATGAAACAAATTTCGGGTACAAAAGCACTAACCTAATTTTGTTTTGGGTCTGGTGGATCAAAAGACAGATCTATTGCTTTTTCATGGCTTTTTGTGTGACTTTGTCGGAATAAATCGCTTTATCGTGCATTTATTTCACAATTACAAAAAATAAAATATGCTTTTAGTTCATCTTTTGTTTATCTAAGCCACCTTTTGAAAGCTGGATCATTTTCCCAAGCTTTTCTATATATTTGTTTTTGTATCTAAAGATAAGCCATTGTTAGATGATGAACCTTAACACATATGAACTTTAGCATCAATGAAGAACTTACTTTTAAAAACTGTCCAGCTTGATAATAACCAAGGCACTTTCTTGCTTAAATTTTTACAACCAAAAAATCAAATGATATGTACTGATATTAAAAGTAAGTAAGTAAAACTCTTAACAGTTTGGGAGTACTAATCAAAATATAGATGCAAATAATACGCAGTTGGTTAATAAAGTATTAGGTGTGTTTAAAGAATAGTAGAAAAATCGTTCAGTGCCAAAAATGTTGATTCTTTGAAACGCACCGAAAAGCACTGTAAGCAATTGTTAAAAGCACTTTCAAAAACGGGTATTTAACAAAATTTCGGGTATTGCTTAAGTAAAAAAGCACCAAAAAATACCCGAAAAGCACCAAAATGGCAACGCTGTCACCCACAACGATGCTGTTAGTATACTTTGATGTAGAGTCGCTGTTCGTAAGTATCCCTGTGGACTTTGCTTTAGATATTATGTGTAGAAAGTGGGATTTTTTGAAATATCATACGAATATTTCCAAAGCGTTATTTTTAAAGATTTTAAAATTTTGCATAAAGGACAGTAGTTATTTTAATTACAAGAACATATTCTACAGACAATGCAGGGGTTTGCCCATGGGTTCCTCGGCCTCACCCATCGTAGATATAATAAAAAAATGTAAAAATGTATGGAATAATTTGACGAAAAACCTAAGTTATTGACAAAATATGTGGATGACCTGTTTGGAATTATAAAGACAGGTGCAGTAAATAAAACTTTGGAAAAATTAAACTCTTTTCATGCCAACATAAAATTTACTGTAGAAGAAGAAACTAAAGGAAAGCTGACATATCTGGATACCCTTGTGGTGAGAATAGGAAACAATATAAAAACTGACTGGTATCCAAAACCCACATCATCTGGAAGAGTCATAAACTTTTACTTATGTCAACCCAAAACAATAATAGTGAACACAGCCAATAACCTCATTAGAATAGTGTTAAGTATTAGTGATGTAGTTTAGCATGAGCAAAATATTAAAAATAAGAGATATTCTGCAAAAAAAAAAACAATTTTCCTACAAATTTAGTTAACAAATTATTAACTAATTATAAACATGAAAAGAAAACATTACCAGATAATACGACGAGTATATACAAACCATGACCTATGTTCCAAAAATCACGGAAAGAATGAAAAAGTCAAAATCGCACACACATCACATAACACAATAAAACAACTATTTTCTAAAACAAAATCAAAACTGGACAATATGGAAAACGCTAACGATATATATAGAAATTAATTGCAAAGGAATTAAAAATAAGAGTTGTGACAAAGTACATGTTGGAACAACTTGTAATAAGCTAAAAACAAGAATAGCCGGATACAGATCTGACATAAAAAACATTAACAAAAACTTGACAACAAAAACTGCATTAGTGGCCCATTTTGTACAAGAAACACACAAACCAGATTTGGAGCATCTAAAAATACTGCAGAGAGAAAATAAATATCATAAACGGTATACATTGGATATGCTTCACATAATTAACACTAACAAAGAGAAAAGAATCAATTACAAAATAGACATAGGGAATTGCGCTAACAGCATATAACAAGTAAAAAATGTAAACAGTATAAAATTCAACTTTTACCCTGCAGTCAAGTTTTCTTTCAATTCTCTTTCAAGAAATTTACACATACTGCTTCTCAAAATTCACAAAAATTGAAAGCTGTGACGTAGGTGGCATTCAATTTCAAAGCAATTTGCTTTCAAGAACACAAAAAATTATGGCGGCAGAATATATGTACTAATGTATGTATATGAAAACAAACGAGAGTTTATAATCAAAATGGCAATCAGCTGCTTTTTTGAAAGCAAATTGAAAAGCATAATTTAAAAGAGAATTTGAAAGCAAGCTACCATCAAATTTTAAAAGTATGAGTGTATTGGTAAAAAAATGAGAGAGTAATAAAATTTGAAACAAAACTTGATCGTGTGAACCCCAAATTAAGTCGTTTGATTAGGGTTGCCATTCGTATTGATTTTACAAGTACACGTAGTATTTTTTATTCAATGTACTGTTTTATGCATAACATTCAAATCAGTACGCAAATGTACTGGTTTTTTAAAATTTTGCCTCGAAATAATTTTACTTGTTTAAAATTGGTTTACTTCCCTTAGGTTTTATTTTTGTTTACTCTTAACTTACCATACACTTTGTATTCAAATAAATAGAAGTGTCATTAGTGCTTTTCAAAAGAAAATGCTGCTTTTGCGAAAAAGAGAAGAGTATAAAAGCACTCGCAGGATTGTTTGCTTCACTTGTCTTCGTTTTGCACAACTGCCAACGTTAACACTTCTTGGGCTTGATAATAATCAGGGAAACCAAACATATGCTCTAAAAAAAGTGTTTTATGCGCATTAAAAATGCAGTAAAAAAATGAAAATATGACCTAAAAATTCCAAAAAAATATGCTCTTAAAACTAGATGCCATATATGGTATTAAAAAAACACATTTTTATTCAAAAATTACATGTAAAATAAAATAAAATAAACAAAAACAACAATACACACAAAACAGAATATAAACAAAAATTATACATACTTAAATTTTTACAGAGATCCAAATACTTACATACATATGTACTTTAATTTAATTTTTAGTTATTAAGTCAGTCTTTTTTGTTGGTGACTGTTATTGCAACAAACAACAAAATATTGGCTTAAGTTTTCAAATAAAAACTGTTGTCAACAATTACGTAAAAACACAATTTGTCGTACATGCACATTTACCCACAAACCAAACACTCCTGACGATCTACTGTTTTCTTGCATAATGGAGGCTCGCATGTCAAAATTTGTACATGCAAGCATAGGGGCTCATATGTCAAATGCTGTTTTAATGTTGTACTTGTTGTAGTATTAACTTTACCTGTTATGAATTTGCCTTGCATGTGCCTTTAACAAAACAAATTTCAATTTACGTATGTATCATGGTGAAATAAGTGTACCAGGTGGTCTCGTAACTGCAGCTGAATATTTTTTGATCTGGTGATTTTGTGGATATCGCACGTCAAAATGGTCTATTTTTTGACAAGCATTATCCACTTTTTTGTTGTAATGCAGTTGTTGTTGCCCTTATGTGACCACCTCGTATAGTCCCCTTTTACATATTGTCAACTGTTGAGGCGCCTCTGGTGTTAAGTAGACGCATTAACTTTGTTAAGCTGTGTTAGCAGGCATTTTATTAATTGTTTTACTTCGCCGATGTTTCTGCTAACCGACGAAGTAGGGCGATGTTGTGTACATTAGTTTGAAACAGCATCAATCGCTGTCGGAACAGTTTTTTAGTGACCAGTGCATTGCCTTCATCACTTAAATAGTCCGAAAACAATTAACACAATGTCTCTCTACTTTACATTAGAAAAATTAATGATGTTAATTGACTTGCTCCTGCCAGGGTTTGAACCCAGGCCTCAAGTCATTGTTTGCTTAGTAGTCAACGCGCTAACCACATCACCCAACACCACCCATGGTATGTATGCATGTTATTTGACAGTTCGTTGTGACTTAAGCAAAGCTAATCTGAATTCCAAGATGTAGATGGAGCAACATGTTTATATATTAAAGAGAGAAAAATATTTTTGTTTCCGCCGCTAAAAAATTAAAAGGAAATAAAAAAATTCAACATGGTATTCAAATATGCTATAAAAGTGTTCAATATGCTCTTTAAATACAAAAAAAAAATGCTTTTGAAACTGAAATGCTGTAAAGAGCAAAATATGCTAAAATATGCACTAACAAATCGATGCCAAAATTCTTAAAACATTTGAAAACATATAAATAATTTATCCCCATCTCTCTATGTTGTACTATAAACAACATGCAATTACATATTTTTTGTTTCCCTGGTAATAATTAATGTGTATCAAATAATTAAGCGTCTTCGTGATAAGTTAGTACAGCAAATGGAAGAAGCGTTCTATGGCTGTAAAGCTGCAACTATTTGTAGGAATTCTGATAACATGACTAAAGTGTCGTTATTTAAGAAAAGAGCTGATTCCACTTTGAGTTCGATTATCAATTATATTGAAGAACGATATGATTTAAGTAATAACAAATTTGAAAAGCTGGATGTGTTTAATTTAAATTCTAATATTTCATTTCAAAATTTCTCTGATATAGTAACATTGTTTTCAATTTAAAATATAAATATGGATATTCTTTTTGATGAATATTTATCCCTAAAATATTTTTCCATAACAGTATCAAAATATAAAACTGTTGAAAAAAAATGGAAGGAGTTTTTGAACAGTGGAAGGTTTGAGAATATGAAAAAAATTTGTAATTTTATATTTTCTATCCCACACTCAAATGCCGATACTGAAAAAATCTCTATCTTAAAGTTGTTAATCCCCACCTGGATAACAATCTTTTCGCGATGTGGTGGCTTAAGTACTGGCTGTGGTGTCTGCCTTTTGCTCGGAAACTATGGGTCAATGCTAAGCTTTCCCACAGTACCTCCGTGCCAAAGACACGAAACTATAAAGGCCGGTATACTAAAGGTTATCCAACCCCTAAACCGAGGTGTTACGCGACCCGTGCCTATCGGATTTTTGCAGTCGGGGGCAAGAGACTGTATTTTAACGGAGCCTTGCTGATACCTGGGCACCTCAGCAAGTAATGACGCCCTTACGACGTTACAGGGGGCTATGACGTGGTGGACCAACTGACCCCCACACTCGTGGGAACTTAATGAACAAAACAAACAAAACCAACAACAACAACAACAAATAACGATACGGCACAACTGGACTCAACTGGGAATTTGACGACGGCGAGCGGGGTAGCTGCACCAGACCCTGTCAGCTTACGAACAACTGGTGCGATGGAAAACCAGGGTGGCACACCCAACCTGGCGATCCACCAAAGGACAGCACAGCCAAAAGGCAGTTGCCAAAAGCCTCGCGGTGAGGTACATGCGGACTTTAAGCCCGGTACCTCCAAAGCCGCTAAAGCTATTGCCACAAGGACGGCCAAAGCCTCCTAAGCGAAAACGGCAAAGAAAGCCAAGACCGACGGAACATTTTCGACGGCGAGCAGGGTGGCAACACCAGACCCTGCCAGCCTACGGACTGCTGGCGAGGCAAAGAGCCAGGGTGGCACACCCAACCTGGCGCTTCACCAAAAAACTCGCGGTGAGGTACCTGTGGACTTCGGGCCCAGTACCTCCAAAGCCGCCCAAGCCCTTGCCGCCAAGGCGGCTAAAACTCCCTTTTCAGGGGCCAGGTCGGTCAAGGCAAATCCAGACAAACCTGGTGCCCTCAATGTGCGAACTGCAGGGGAAGGGACCGGTAGGATAACCTCCGGCCCCAATACCCTGTCATCCGCTGCCAACTCCGGCAAAACAGCAACACCCGGGCACATTGTGCACTCCAAAAGGGCTGCAAAAACAAGGCGTTCCGCCTTACGCTTCATTGCGATCCTAGGATCCTTACCGGCTGATCAGCTCACGAATGAGCAGACAGCTTCTCTATCGTGGGCGAAGGCCCACATGGCTGCACTGTGTAGCAACCCTCCCCCTGCTGCAGGGCCTAAACGGCAACGTTCGGAGGAGGAAAATGCAGTTGCAGCTAACCACCCAAGGACCAACCGTCCCAAACACACCACTGTCGGCAGTGGCTCCTACAGTGAGGTAGCCAAAGGGCACCTCGTAAGGGCCATTATAGACAGGGGTGCAGGTGACGGCGCCATGTCACACGACAAGTGGGACATGGTAAATAAGAAACTGGCGGGTGTCTTCTGAAAAGTCTACCAAGACGATCCGGGACCCCCCCAGGAGTCGCTGGCGCTAGTACGGGAGAGGCAGATCAAGTTGTTCTATTGCTTTAGCACAATTTTTTTGCGCGTCTATCGGGCTGACGCCAGACGGAATCGCGATCCGGGCCATGCAGGCGTACCGCCAAAAGGCGGTACCAACCTCCTCATTGGTTGGCGGCTTCTTTGAACGGTTGAACGTCGCGGATGGCGACGAAGACGACCTGCTGGCCTCTGATGAGGACCAGGAGGACGTTGACGTCACTTTAACTGAAAAAATGGAGGATGGTGAAGGTGACTCAAGTCAACCTACACCACTCTAAAGCAGCATCTGCTGCAATGCTCCTCCGGGTGGTAGCGAAGGAGGAGGAGCTAATCATGGTCCAGGAACCTTGGGTCCGTAAAGGACGGGTTTGTGGACTAAACCTCAGAGGCTACAAGCTCTTGGTTGCCAATGGTACAGGTAATATCAGATCTTGCATATTGGCTAAAAACTCTTTACGCATCTTCATTTTATCTGATTACAGTGATGAAGATACTTTGACCGCAGCAATAGAGACCGAATCCGGCATCATCTGGGTAGTCTCCAGCTACATGGCCCATGACCACGGTGAGCGTCCACCAAACAACTTGGTACGTGGTATAGTGGCTAAAGCTGATAGCACAAGGACGCCAATCATAATCTGTGCTGATGCGAACTCGCACCACATCACATGGGGCAGTAATAACACCAACGCACGAGGTGAGTCTCTTTTCGATTTTATTATCAATAATAATCTTGAAATAGTAAATAGGGGTTCAGAACCGACTTTTATTGTCTCAAATCGAAGTGAGGTTTTAGATATTACACTGATTAGTGTACGCCACAACAGTTTAATTAGCGACTGGAAGGTCTCGGACGACTGTTCATTTTCTGGCCATCGTTATATTGATTTCTCCATAGGGTTGTGCGTGGATAGACCAAATCCTCTGATAAACAAAAGGAAAACTAACTGGGAGTTGCAGAACAATCTCCTCCGTAACACTCTAAGGTCCGTCCCCGTTATAAACAATACGACGGATATCGGTACGGCAATAGATCTCTTCAATGAATCTTTCTGCTATGCAACAAATATGTCTTGCAAAGCCACGAAACGCAAAGGCAAAAGTAAACCACCATGGTGGTGCCCTGATATCGCACACTCGCGAAGCGAGTGCCGTAGACTTTTTAACGAGGCTAAGCACACAGGTGACTGGTTGCGATATAAGTCCTCGCTAAACAGGTTCAAAAACCTTGTTAGAAGCGCAAAAAGGAAGTCTTGGAGGAATTTCTGCAGTGGCGTAGAGAGCTCCTCTGAAACCAACCGATTGCGCAAGATATTAGCTACCTCACCGGTGGTACCCAGTTACATACAAAAACCATGTGGTAGCTGGACTCTAAGCAGTCATGAAACGCTCAGCGTACTTCTTGACACTCACTTTCCCGGTAACGCTCCGGTTTCTACTACAGTTACCGCTACCGGTGATACAACTACTTCGCCTGAGCCAGTTATTGTACCGCTGGACAATGACAGAATCAGATGGGCGATCAGTACCTTCGATCCATTCAAATCTCCTGGACCAGACGGAATTATTTCAGCGGACCTACAGAGAAATATGGAACTAGTCGTGCCCTGGCTCTCTGAAATCTTTACAGAATGTCTGAAAAGGGCATACATTCCGGCTTGCTGGAACCTGTGTAAGGTCGTCTTCGTCCCCAAGGGGTGCAAGACGTCTCACACTAAACCTTAAGACTTTAGGCCTATCAGCCTGAAATCCTTTCTGCTCAAAACAATGGAAAGAGCTATAGATATACATCTTAGAATGTCCATACCAAAGGAACTTCTATCCTCCTCACAGCATGCCTACACAAAGGGCAAGTCTGTCGAAACTGCTCTCCACTCCCTGGTCAGTCACATAGAGAAATCTCTCGTACAGAAGGAATTCACTATGGTGGCTTTCCTGGACATAGAGGCGCCTTCAATTTTGTCAATCCGGACTCAATCATCAACAGCATGATAGAGTTGGGGATTGACATCAATATCTGCAGGTTCGTACAAAATCTGCTAACTAGAAGGGTCATAAGTGCATCTTTTGGATCTGCCACTGAATACAGAGCAGTGAATCGGGGCACCCCACAAGGAGGTGTCTTGTCACCGCTCTTGTGGAATTTGACCATCAACTCTCTACTGCTAAGCCTAGAGCGGAAGATGGTTAAAACCGTAGCTTACGCTGACGACGTGGCAATAGCTATCTCTGGCAAATACCTGAGCACAATATCTCAGTGTATGGAATCTGCTCTGACACTCCTCAGCAAATGCAGCTGTGGGCTTGGCGTCAATCCGGCGAAAACCGAATTGGTGCTATTTACCAGGAGGCGCAAAGTCTCCAAACTAAACGGGACCACACTGAAAATCTCGGACAACGCTAAGTACCTGGGCATAATCCTAGATAGCAAACTATCTTGGAACCTAAACACCCAGTATAGAGCAAATAAGGCCCTCGTGGCTATTTACACCTGCAAAAGAGCAATTGGTCGCAGCTGGGGCATCGAACCCCGAGGGACCAACTGGATCTTTGAGACGGTAATTAAGCCCATAATTTTCTATGGGGTTATAGTCTGGTGGGAAGCGGTAGAAAAAGACTCCCACCGACGAACTATAGAGAAAATTTTTTGGCTAGCGGCGATCCTGATAACGGGAGCGCTCAGGTCTACTCCAACGAAGGCATTGTTCGCTATGCTGAACTGGCTTCCGGTGGATGTTCTGGCCAAACAGCTAGCTTTGACTGCGGCGATCAGACTGAACGCTACATGTTCATGGACGAGAACCGATCTTGGTCACTCCAGGATTCTCAGGCAGCACCAAGCGCTCCATGACTTCACCGACTACTGCCCACCGGAACCTTATTTTGGTGGGCTTTTTCAATCCATTGTTCCCAATAGGGAATATCACTCCCTTCCCCTGCCACCGAAGCCACCAGAGTTTTCACTGATGGCTTCAAAAGAGGCGTAAACACTGGGGGAGGCTTCTATGTGGAAAACTTCAACGTAAAGGTTCCATTCAGACTTCGGGATGGCTGTAGCGTCCTGCAAGCCGAAGTCTCGGCCATCACAAGGGCGGCAAGATGGCTTAGGTATTATAGGATATCGGAAGGCATCCATATTTTTACCGACAGCAAAGCGGCCATTGCTGCTATCAATGGTGTATACACTACATCGACGGTGGTTAACGAATGCCGGAAGTCTCTAAACGAGATAGCGAGACATTCAAGAGTAACACTAGTCTGGATTCCAGGGCACTCAGAGTGCACTGGAAACGATATTGCGGAGGAAACTGCCAAAAAGGGCACATCATTGAGCAACTCGATGATATGTAACTTCGTTGGCATTACTCTATCTCACTGCAAGCGATTGATCCAGCAGAAATCATACAATCTTGCTGAAGAAAGGTGGGAACAAGAGCACACCTGTCGAGTCGCCAGGTCCACTTGGCCCCGCTGCAGCCTGCACAGAACTCGCGATCTACTCAGGCTTGGTAAATGTCACATAAGACGACTAGTAACAGTGCTAACGGGGCACTGGTGTTTCGGTACTCATGCCAAAAGGATGGGCCTAAGTTACAATGACTACTGCAGAAGTTGTAACGATGAGGAGGAAGAAGAAACAGTTCTTCATCTTCTATGTCAATGCCCCGCGCTTAACAGCATTAGGGCGATTACCATGGGCTCCAACACTCTGCCAGACCTCGACAGTCTGGCGAACATGGGGCTAACCAACATATCCTCCTTCTTGCAACAATCAGGATGGTTTGATTCGGCGACAGGGCAACTACAGGCAATTGAATAACCAATTGACTGAGCCCTGTCTGCTGTAGGGTATCACAAAGGGACCGAATTAACGGACCCAAGTGCATCACGTCTCAGATGTGGCGGCCCTCGAAACCTAACCTAACATTAAGTTGTTAATAGATAATTTGGAGGGTGAATTGGTAATCCAAACTAATTTTGGGTACAGTTGTAACGAATTTTATAATTTTTTAAAGACTAAAAATGGCATAAGACATATTGTTAACAATGTCCAAAAAAATAATAAATACTTCTAGTAATTATTTTTATTTTTATGTCATTATTTTTTTAAAAATAATTTCTGGGAATTGAATTCACATTTTATAAAATTCTTTCATGTGATATTTTTTTATTTTGTTTTTTCTGAATCTCTTCTATCAGTTGTTTTTTGGTGTTGTATAGGTAATTTAATACATACATTTTTAATTATTTAGCAAATATTTTTTTTTTAATTTTAATAAAAAAATTTATTTAGGGGATTCGCAAGGTCTCCTATCCAGTCACATTTTCATATGTCATAATTTAAAAATCGTTCAAAAATTGTTGGTCTTGACGTTAAAAAAATTTCTTAATATAATAAATTTTTTTCTCATATCTATTTTATTTTAAAGCATTTTTTCGTTTGAAATTCACAAACAAAAAATTTTAAGGGATTTTAAAATTATAACCTATGACAATATTGCTAGATAGGAGACCTCGTGAATACCCTCACTATATTGACAATAATTTGTATGAATTTATAATTTTTTGTGCATTTACAACAAGTGTGCCGATCAATGACATTACTTCTATATATTTTTAATAATTTGACGTTTTTGTTATATGTATTTTGTTAAGTTCTTGCCTTAAAAAATAGAAAAAGGAATTTTTTTAATGTATAATTTTGTTTGTTTTAATAATCGTTTAATTTTTTTTCCAATTTCAAAAATGGCAACCCTACGTTTGACACATGTTTTTATACATATATATATATATGTCAGTACATTGTTACTGCATGTAAGTTTATTATTTGCTTATATCGCCTAGTAATTACATTAGGTATATCTATTTTTCCTGTTCTTATTTGTAAATTTTGTAGCTTACCTGATGATGATCTCCGATGGATATCAAAATATCGCAAAAATAAATAAATAAAAAACATCACATTAAAAGTGGCCTCAAGCTCGAAAATTCGTCTTGTTTTTATTTAATATAACAATACTTTATATATTTTTTATACCTTTATTTATTTATTGAATCTTCAATATTAAATTGAAACATCAATAAGTTATTCACATCTTAAATATAAAATTATTAATTGTATGTTTAGGCAATGCTAACAAAATTTCAATTTAAGCAGTTCATTGAAAAAGAAAAATTTGATATAAAAAAAGTTTTAAAAGTTGAAAATTATTAAAATGAGAGTGCGTAGTGCAAAAATAAATTTTATAAAGGAAATGGAACTTTTTTCTGTGTTCGCAACAAATGGGATACATACGTGTCTGTCATCACTTTCACATCCGTGTGAAAGTGCATCTTTTCCGAATATTTTGGTGTCCTGACATTAACTTCCGAAAAATTTTTCGTTTCACTTTCGACTGCATAAAGCTGTGTGAATGCAAATAGAATCTCATTTATTACACAATAAAACTAATTTAATTTGAAAAAAATCTTTTTTGAACTTAAGTTTGATATCTTATCTACTTAATTCGGAAATAAAAACCAATATATGTTTGATGATAATGCATGGAAAAGGAGATTTAAAAAATTCCCACATTAGCCACCAATCGAGCAAAATTATTGGGAAGTATGCCGGACAACAAATATTCTATTTTGTGATTCGGAACTAATGAAAGACACGATAATCAAAAAGCTTCATCTGAAGAGCGCGAATGTCATGAAGATACGTTCTAATGGGTAGATCAAGTGTCGAAAGGTTTTATAAAAAAAGCCATGAGGGTATATCCTTGCATTTTGCTTATTTTTTTTCTAATTATATTTTTTTTTAATATCTCACTTGTTTTATTTCTTGTGCTATTGTAATGACTGCCTTTTGAATTTCTTTTTTTAAATTTTATCCTGTTCCCATGTGCAAATGTATTTTTGTATATTCTTTTATCTTACTAGATTTAGGGCCAGTTTTTTACTTGATATTTAGGTTATAACAAATTATTTTTAAATTGTAATTAAATACCAAATTGTGTTTTTGAGTGAAATATTTAAAAAAAAATACTTAATTAATAATAAAATGAACAACCTTGTGTATTTAAATAATAATTTAGATTTTCGATTTCCATATGGTTTACTTGCTTGTTCTTCTTATTTAAAACAAAGCCAATTTTGAAAGTGATTCAAACATGATTTTAGCGCTTCTGGATTATTAGAAAAAACGTACAGTAATTCGCCCTGTACCTTTCTTTCAGTATTCGTTTATGATGAAGAGGATAGTAAACAAAAATTATGAATTATGAATTTGCCTCGATTCGTATCATATCTAACAAGGCGTTCCAACAGGTGAGCTTACTAGCACAGCAGACTGAGCTCGCTTTATAGCAAATTCTCATACAAACTGATATAGTTTGATGAGAGTACATAAATAATGGTTACAGCTTGGGACTCATACGTAAGAAAATGCTTTAAATTCGTTTGATTTCGTTTGACCAACAAAATACATGTTGTTTTGGATTGTTGTAAATTGTCGAACTGCGCATACCGATTAGTTTTGCCATGATATCAAGGCGTATCCAACAGGTCAGCTTACTAGCACAGCTGACTGAGCTCCTTTCATAGCAAGTTATCAATCACCGTGAAAAAAAAACCTTAGCTAATAAACTAATAATGTTAAAAACAAAAAACGCCAATCGATAAAGCGAGAAAAAATAAAAATTTTTGGCTGTCATTTTCTTAAAGGTTATATATACCCAACAACTTTTCAAAATAAGCGAAAAACAAGAAAAAGTGTTACGTCTGTAAAACGAAATATATTTTTTGTTCACAAAATTGAACAATTCTTGCCGATAAGGGACCCTCATACAATTTTGTGGGTGGAAATGTCACATTCTAAAAGACTTGCATTTAGAAGTTATTCCCAGCAAACATTTGTGCAATTAGCAAAATTCGCTGAAAAATGTTTTTGCTTATAAAACGAGAAATTGTTCGAAGAGTTGAAAAAATAAAAAAGCCAATCGATAGAGCGTAAAAAACAATAAAAGCTGTATGCTGTCATATTTGAAAACACTTGCATTCAAAAGTTATGTGCAACAAACTTTTCAAAATTAGCGAAAGACAGGGAAAAGTGTTACGTCTGTAAAACGAAAAATATTCTTTGTGCACAATATTGAACAATTGTTGTCGATAACTTTTGTGCTTTTCACCTTCTAACATAGGTTACAAAACAAATCTAACAGTTTATTCAAACAAACACTCCAGAATTTATGTTTTTAAAATTGTTTATTTGTTATGCGTCTACTAATCTATATGCATTTCATTGATAGCTAAGTACCAACTCAAACATTAGTAAAGATCTACTGATGAATTGGTATTTAGCTACGAATGAAATGCAGATTAGCTAAGCTATAACAAATAAATATAAAACAAAACTATGAATTTATATATAAACACAGAAAATATATAATATATATAATTATATTAAAGCTTGAGGCCAAGCTGGAAAATTCGGCTTGTTTTTGAACAAAAAGAACAAAGACTATATTATATGATTAAAGAAATATTTTTAGATAAAACAAGGTAAATTTCAAAGCATACTAACAACACATGTTAAATATTTATTCATAATGTGATCAAGTGAAAAAACAAACAGCATATCCTCAATTTTGAATGTGTTTATTTTTGCTTTACATCGTAATGTTTTCAATGTTTTAGCTTGCAATGGTTTTCTTAGCATATCAGCGATCATTTCTTCTGAAGGAAAATATTGACGTTGAAGAGTTTTCTTATCGACATAGTCCTTTACAAAATGAAATTTAATGTCGATTTGTTTTGATCTGTTACTTAGTTTCTCATCTTTGATTAGATTTAGACAGCTTCTATTATCTTTAAAAATAATTATGGATTTTTTGCTTGCAATTTACATTATTCACTTAAAGCATTTCTGATCCATATGGCTTTTTTGGCAGCTGCAGATAATGCAATAAATTCTGCTGCCGTTAATGATAATGAAACAGTTGCTTGTTTTTACATGTCCATATAACAGAACCGTTGATAAATAGGAAAATATAACCTGAATTTTATATTCTATCGATTCTGCTCTCGGCTCAGCATAAGCATAACATAAATGAGTTTGAATTTTAAGTGTTTGCATTAAGGTTTAAAAATAAAGTTTTTGTACCTTTTAACTATTTTGTATTACGCTTTAATTCATTCCAGTCTTCCTGATTTAGATTGCTCGTTTTTCTTTCAATAATAGCCACACTTGCGAATATATCAGGATGTGTATTGACTGCAATGTACAATAGTGAACCCAATAAGCTTTGATATTCATCATTACGTAATAAAGGTTCCGAATCAGTCCTTTCGTAGGACGATTCAAGTGGGTATTTGGATGGCTTCTCATCTTGTAGTAAACATAATTTTATTAAAACTTCTTCAATATACTGCATTTGACGTATTTTTCATAACTTCCAGTCCAAGATACGAGTAATAAGTTATATCACCTAAAGTGTTGACTTCAAATTGGTTTTTGAGTAGTGAAAGTACATGTTTTATTTAAAGTTTGTTCTTAGCAGCAACTACCAAATCATCAACATAAATTATACTATAAAGTCATTCCCATTGAGGACTTTGTAGTACATAACATAATTCTGCTTACATTGAATGAATTTACCATTTACTAGAACATAATTTAAAGCTTGATTCCAAAGATTTGCTGGTTGCTTCAGTCCATAAAGCTACATATCAATTGGCATACATGGCTGCCGTCACCTTCAATGGATCCAAGAGGTAGTTTCAGATAAATGTTTTCTTTAAGATTTCCTTTTAAGAAAGCACATTTTACATC
Source organism: Lypha dubia (assembly GCA_947311025.1). Lineage (NCBI taxonomy): Eukaryota > Metazoa > Arthropoda > Insecta > Diptera > Tachinidae > Lypha > Lypha dubia. The sequence continues at coordinate 77,514,167 of OX371261.1, read as the reverse complement.
CATGTAATCTTCTCATACTTGCAATGGATAAAGTAAACGAAATGTAGCACAGGACTAAATATTTTTTTTTTTGTGATAATTTTATTATTTATTGAATCTTCTCCATAATGGCCTCTATAATGTAGAATTTTGCGTGCAAGTACATTTGGATGCAACTCAAGTTTTTCTATGAATTTTTTCACGTGTTTTGAAAATACTGGGGTCTAATTACCGCTTTCGATATCGAATGAACTATCGAGCAAAAATAAAACTCGATCTATATCGAGTTGCTTTATGATGGCAATCGATCGCTATCGAATCGAGTTTTCATACTAATTGTAAAAGAATTTATTAAATTTTTAATAGAGTGGAACCACATGTTTACATACAATATACATACATACATACATACATAAATAAAACAAAATACAAGTAATGTAAGTAAAAACTAGAATTTTTGCTATTTCAATTAAAAGTTTGTATTTTATAGAAAATGGATCAACAAATATTGATGGTATCATATTTTTCTTCGTCGGAGTGAGAAGTAGAACATCATTTGGTGCGTATTAGGAGACAAATGCGGGATAAGAGCGATGTTCTATCCTTGCCAACAAAAGTGTAAGTAACAAATTTATGTAGTATGTATTTGGAATGAAATAATCAGGCTGAAATAAATGACTGTATATTTTTTAAGATTTAAACAGCGGTTCAGATTGTCGAAGGACAATTGTTTGCAACAACTCTTCCCTGTCCACAATTTGGCAATAGGTTCTTTGCTAAATTCGGGTGTTCGGGCATAAACTCTGCCAGTATTACTTTTTGTTCTAAATTTATATTTTTCACACTTGTCCTAAAATGTACACCATAATTACAATTGTTTTAACTCAAAAAATAAATAAAACTTACATTTTTCACAATTTATTGTTTGCATTTAAAATTAAGAAAACCATTTGTTTTGTTTACGATTGACATTTTGGTATCGATCAATGTTTGCAAATAAACACTCGATCGATGTCTCGATATCGAAAGCCATCATCTCAAATTTAATTTGTTTTTGTACGATATCGAATGCCATAATCCCAAATCAAAAATTTTCGATCTAATTAGCTCGATATCGAAAGCGGTAATTAGACCCCGTCTTCACCAACGGAACATCAAGATCTTTATGAATTCGATGATTTCTGATATACCAGGGGGCTGCTGTGATTGTACGTAGAATTTTGTTTAGTCGCCTTTGAAATTTTTTCTACATTCGATGCTGAGGCAGTGCCCCATAACTGGATTCCATAGGACCATATTGGTTTCAGGATCGCGTTGTCTCGATCAAGATGAACGCCTAGATATTTCACTACAGTGTGTTGCGGTATAGTCTCGGTGTTAATTTATATAGGCAGGCATGTTTCCCTGCGCAACGTAAAAGTGACGTGAACACATTTCCGCTTGTTAACTTTTATACGCCATTGTTTGAGCCATTTTTCCAATTTGGATATATACCCTTGTAACTAGCTGAAAGCTACTACTAGACTTTCATGGACACCTAGAAAAGCTGTATCATCAGAAAATATTGATGTATGAATGTTATTGCTTAACGGTAAGTCAGAGGCATATATTAAATAAAGTAAGGGACCGAAGATGCTGCCTTGGGGAACTCCGGCTTCAATCGACTGCGGTGGGCTTAAAAAATTGCCTTCCCTAACAACAAATATTCGTTCCATTAAATAGCTTTTTTAAAGTCTGACGATGTTTGCGGGTAAATTTTGCGTTAATTTATGTATAAGACCTTCGTGCCATACATCATCGAAAGCTTGAGAAACATCTATAAAGAGCGCAGACCAATACTTCTTTTTTTTCAAAAGTGTCTCTAACAACATTAACCAGTCTGTGAGTTTGTTCAATACAGCTATGTTGCCTGCGATAGTGTTCTAGGCGTAGTACAGAGTTAAAAATAAATAGTATTATTCTTTTTGCAATATAAGGCAGTTCTTGAAGCATTTTGTTGCTTATTTTGTCGATACCTGTGGCGTTTTTGGTGTTAAGACTAGTATTGACCTTTTGAATCGCTACAATGTTAAATCTTAGTGGTATTTCAGGTAAAGAGACGACTGGTGGCAGTTCAAGAATATCAGCAGAAATATTTGGAGTAAATACTTTTTCTAAGTGTTTAACAAAAAGTGCACATTTTGCAGCATCAGTTCTTGCCCAGTCACCATTCGAAGCTCGTAAGGGAGGTTTGCATATCACCGGCCTTTTAATTCTTCGGGCTGCACGCCAAAGCGAATAGTCTGTTTGTAGAGTTGCATATAGTTATTGAAGAAATTTTTGAAGGGAAGCTGTTTTTTGTGTTTTCAAAACTTTTCTAAGCTGCTTGGTACACTCCTTAAGCTTTAATTTTAGCTGAGGCAATCGTAGCGTTGGTATTCTCGTCGAGCTCTCCGTTTTTCAGTCAATAGCCTTTCTATATCTACAGAAAAATATTGTTGAATTTCACTTGTTGATTAGTTTTATTTGAAGAAGCACTAAAGGCGGCTTGTTTAACGTGTGTTTCAAACAACCTGAGAGAATCGTCTATGTCAGAAGGTGTTCTCAGTGGCATTCTTTCCGAGCAATGAGCACTTAAATATTCGTTGTATTTCAGCCAGTTAATACGTGCAGATGTCAACGTTAAATCATATGTTGGTGTTGCAGTTTTATAAGAGTAAATAGTGACAATTGTAAGCGAGTGGTCTGAAGATAAATCTAAAGATGCTTCAACTTCAATCATGTCGTTGGGCACACCTTTCGCTATTCCAAAGTCAATAACATCAGGAATTTTTTGTCGATCTGATGGCCAGTATTTTCGCTGACCACTTGACACTACGTTTAAACCCATTTTAGAAACTGAATTAAAAAAAATCGACCCTTAGGAGTGATTAGACGTGAGCCCCAAAAAGCGCGTTTAGCATTGTTGTCGTCAGCCGCTAGAAAACGGGAGCCCAGTGATTTGCAGAAAGCCGTATATTGACTCTCGATAATCTTGGGGGGAATAGACTAATGATATTACAAGTTTTTGATAATAATTTTCAATGCAGATGTTCGTTGCTTGAAGATAATCTTTACAAAAATCATTTAACAGGTAGTGTTTTATTCGCGTTGTTATTAGGATTCCCGAGCCACCACAAGCTCTACCTCTAGGATTCTTGGTGTCGGAGAAATTATATCCACTAATTCTAAAATAGCTTCGAGGGGTCAAATGAGTTTCTGAGATAAGCATAACATCGATTTGTTTATTCAAAAGGAAATAATCTATTTAATTTGTATGTTGGCAGATGCCGTTTGCGTTCCAAAAACAGATTTTCAAGTTCATGGTTTGTTTAATAGAGCCTACAAAAAGGTAGACTGCATTTTCAACAATTGCTGCATCATACAGGACATGTTGAGATTAAAAATATTTACTGTTTGTTTTAAGCTCTCAATTGAAGCTTCAATACGACTAAAATTAGACCCTGGAGTTTCGTTTACTGTTACCGGTTTTTGCGCTGTATTCTGGTTACTTTTTAAAATTTTAGCGTATGAAAATGGACTATTAGGTTGTTGCTGAGCAATAGTCGCGATTGATTTCAATACGTTTGAATATTGTTGCTGACTAGTAGACTGTTGTGGTGTTATGAGTCATTTTCCCCTAACCAACAGAAGTATCAGCGACAGCGGAACATACGCTGCACACACATACTGACGTTGAGTTATTTTCCCTCAACCAACAAAAAATACCTACAGCAGCAAAATATACGCTGCATACATACATACACAGACATATGCTGACGTTGCAATAACGCTGCATACAATACTGACGTTATTACCAGTAATTTTCCTACAGATATATGCTGACATTGCATTATCGTGAGAACCGCAATCGGCTGGAAGTCCCACGGGTATGGATATGCTGAAGTTGCAATAATCGCACACTCAGCAGTATCGCGGGAACAACCACGCAAGCGGCAGCGAACGTCAGCAGCACCGTTCATCGAGCAGCACAAAAGTGGGTATAAAAGCGGAGGGTGATTTGGTATGGAGGTCTATCATTCAGTCTATTATTCAGTCTATCCAGTCAACGCTAGTCAACTGTAATCAGTGAAGTCAGCTCTAGTCGAGTCAGTTCGTAACACATAACACACATAACAAAAACCTGATCAAACACCAGCCTTAAAAAGCGGGTCCCTGAGATGGTTATAATTTAATAAACCTAGAATAGAAAACAAAAATGAAAATCTAAATAAACTAAATAACTAAATTCAAAATAATCCTATTGTCTTGTGTTCTTAATTCTAAAAAATAAGTTACAAAATAAATTGTAACATTTTGGCGCAGCCGGTAGCCGCGTAAATAATAACATCAAGGAAATATAATTATCCTTGTGTTGATCTAGCTCAAGAAAAAAACTGTCAGGTGTAGCAAAACCAACAATACATAAAAGTCTAAATCCTAGCTACCTTGTATTGTTGCATCCTACACACGACGGTGTAGAACTGCACAGACAAATTGAATAAAGTCTAAATCCTAGCTACCCTCATATTGTCATTGCAGGACTAATTGCTAAAGCAGATCAAGGCAAAAAGGAGAATTACCTTGATTGTAAAAATTCTGCGCGGTTGCGAACAAACTTATATAATAAAATAATAAATATTATATAAAGTGAAAATAAGCCTAAACCACAGACCACTATGAGGATAATAAACAGCGGAATATGGGTAAGTAGAATACAGCTTTAATGGACAATCCACAGACACAGACAGACGACTTAATAAAACGGATAGATAAGTATAATTATTCAGTGGACAGTCTACAAGTTCTTGCGTGGACAGAACTTAAGGGTTTAGAAGCAGACAAAACATTCCTGGACAACCATAGGGAAACAATAAGAATACAAAGACTGACAAAGTTAGAAGAAGTTAGTTATGTGTTACAATTAATAAGTGAATTAAGTAGGGATAGATCATTGGAGTTTGTGAAAAGAATCGAAGAACTCGAAGAGACAAAAACATTCCTTAAGGGACATTGCGAAAAGCTAAGAGGACAAATAGAGTACACAGATACTTTGTTGGAGGACGTAGAAAAGGAAAATTCAGAATTAGTAGAACAGTTGAAAGGAAAAGGACTGAGTGAAGAGAATTTTAGGAAACAGTTAAAACAGAAACAGTTAATAGAGACACAAGACGACACTATCCAAAGGCTACAAACAGCATTGGAAAACGCAAGAAGAGAGTTGGATACAATTCACAGAGCTAGTTCACCAAATCCTTCACTGCACGAAGAACTAAACGAAGTAGGACTACCAACAATAGTCATCTCGCACGAGAAAGAAACACATGCCTTGACGCTGTTGGAAAAAGTAAAAACCCTAATTAACAACGCAAGGAAAGCAGGTAGCAGAGGATACTCCGCTGAGACAATAGCAAGGAAAATAAACGAGTTAAGCGAATACACCCTGAGATTCGGTGAATTGGAAGACACCGAAGAAGTTGACAGCGGAATAACGGAAGAATTTAATAGACTGATCCCAGTGGCCCAAGAAATTTTGGAAAGACGATCACCATCACCCCGGCAAAACCATACTATTGAGAGAGCAGAAATCGAAACAATCAGAATGACGTCGCTATCCGAGATTATTAAAATAGTTAACAACACAGTCCCATCATTCTTCGGGACCGATGGACCTGACTTACCATCAGAAGTATGCAGGTACATACAAGGATGCAAGATGGTAGAAAGAGAAGTACTCACAGGTGCAAATAACGTCCTAACACAAGATGTGATACAGTGCCTGAAATTGCGACTGCTGGGGGGTGCATACTCAAAAATATCACAGATGACTTTTGGTTCAGTGGACGCATACTGTAACACCATCAAGAAGTTTTATCTAAAAAATAAAAGTCTGGATAAGATAAGGGAGCTGATCTTGGGTTGCAAACAGAGCATCAGAGAATCGGCATGCAACTTTGGAGAACGCCTGGATAGCCTATTAAATGAGGCAAAAACAACAATAGAGAACGAATGGCCGGTGGGACCTGGCCGGGAAACCATGCTGAAGGACTTCAAACGGATAGCAGTGAGAAGTTTCATCAAGGGATTGAAAGACCATGCTCTCAAAGCTCGATTTGTGGGACAGGAAGAAGAAGATCTCACAAACTTAATAGAGGTAGTCGAAAATGCAGAGGAATTGTTTGGCGAACCAACGCACAGCATCAACGTAATTGATTCAGAAGTCCCTTGTAGTTTTTGTAACAAGATGGGACATGAATGGAATAGCTGCAACAAGCGGCTAAACACACCATACTGTATGAGCTGTGGAAAATACGGCCATGAAATGGGGCCACTGTGCAGGAATATCGTGAGCTGTACGTTCTGTGGAAACAGCGGGCACGATGTGGAAAACTGCAGAAAGAGATTAGGCTCCCTATACTGCCGATTGTGTAGGATAAACGGTCACAAGGAAACCCCTTACTGCGAGCCAAGAAGAAACATACCCAACCAAAATCAATTGGATAGAAGGACGGCAGAAAAAAATAGGAGGATAACAAACACAGAATTCCGTGGAGGCCCACAAATAGCGATGGAACAAAATATGAACAGAGGGGCAAATAGAAACATTGGTACACGACCAACCTGTTTTAAATGTCAGCAACAGGGACATTTTGCACGGGACTGCAGAAGTAATGTTAGACAGACTGAAGCAATGGGTGCAGGGATCTACCAACAGGCACGAAGTAGCAACAACGGCAGGGACCTAGCTAACAATGCCGTAGAGGCCTATAGCAACACAAATTGGACAAATGCTCAGGGAAACGAAATTCGGCCCAGTTATCGCCAATAACTGGGGTCCGGCAAATTAACAGAAAATTAGATTGGCATAAAAAAGAGAACAAATACAAGTATAATAAAGAAACAGAAACAAAGAATCGGGTAAATAAAGATGATACGGAGACTGACTCAGAAACAGAGCAGCCAACCAGGATAGTAACCGAGGCAGTTGTACACTCGGTAAATAAGGAGAACGGGCGCACTATAGAAGAAAATACTGCAAAAGATAATAAATTAAACAAAAAAAAGGAGGAAAAAAGTGAAGAGATGGTACGAAATATAGAAGATAGTACTGAATCACCGGGCAATGTGGACACAGTTTTTATTACGCTACCCTGCTTAGGAGCTAGGGAGCGAAAATTGGTCTTACTTGTAGATACGGGAGCAGTTACTAAAGTGCCGGTTAATATCAAATCAAGAGATAAAACCGTGGTTGTGCAAAAACAGACAAATCAAGAGAACGGGCAAACTTTAAAAGTGAAAGCAGAAAAAGATAAAGTATTGAAATATAAATATGAAGAGAAACAAAGTGAAGAGATAATGCCAAATATAAATAATAGTACTGAATCACCGAGCAATGTGGACACAGTTTTTATGACGCTACCCAGCCAAGGAGCTAGGGAGGGAATATTGGTCTTACTTGTAGATACGGGAGCAGTTACTAAAGTGCCGGTTAATATCATTTCGAGAGATAAAACTGTGGTTTTACAAAAACAGGAGATTTCCCCTGGAGTTTATACTGGAGATACTGTGGTCAACATTAAAAATGGAGGCACAGCAGTACCCAAACTGAACGCAACCGAGAAAGATATCCCATGGAGGAAGGAGATCCAGTCGAGATTTTCAAAATTCAACCACTACACGCAGTATGGAGGAACACAACAACACACATTGTCATTGGCAAAACAGGAGGAAAGAATAAGGCGTCTAAAAACCAACATTATGACGGAAATGAATTGGAAAAAGAGAAGAAGGAAAAACTCACTGCAATATCGACGGTATTGATGATGAATATTTAGGGTCTTCAATGGCTGAAATAGAAAAACAAATACATATTTATACAGGTCTAAATTAAGGAATAACGGAACTTAACATGCCGTAGGGAATTTTTTTTTATTATTTATCCCTCGTTTGTAATTTCCTATTACTTTCATAGGTTGACGTCAAAGGATCTGAAAGAAGCAAAATAATTAGTAAAAGGGAAAGGTTAAAAAAAGGATGGAACGCTACTTACACGGTATCACCTTCTAATCGACCAACGGATACTTTTCTAAAAATAAAATTAAGCAGACAGATTAGTTAGAATCCGCAACAGATTTACGAAAACGTATTAAAATAAGAATAAATAAGAGACGTATAAAATTTTTTTTTAATAATATTTAAATGCTAGAAATTTTGGGAGCAATGAAAGTTTTTGAAAAATATTCTTCAAAAATGAAACTAAAGAATATCCAAATGAATTTCACTCCAGATTATTTTGTGTTGAAAGCACGAATTACACTCACTGTCTTGCGGGACATGAAGAAAAATTGGAAACCGATAATCACGAAATCACGCCCGATTACTTATTTAATTTTTGAAAACACGTCCGATCACTTAATTATATTTTATTTTTGTTTTCTTCTCCCCAAAATAAAATCATTTTGTTAAACAATAACATTGAGGATTTTTATAAGAAAAAGCAGTAAATAAATTAAAGAAAAACTATAAAAAGGAAAATGAACAATATTTTGAAATTAAAATATTTAAAAGTATAAATCAAAACGAAACACCAAATTTAAAGAAAATCGAGAGAAACCAAAAATTAAAAACAGCAACCACATAAGCAGCATAATTAAAACAAAAATTTAGTAGCAGAACCTATAGTCAAATACACACTAGTTTTTAGCACGAAGATCAACAGATTCTACACCAATTTAATGAAACATATCGGAAAGATTAATTTAATAACAAATTTAAAAAAAGAAAGAAAAGACCGATATAATTATGAGGAACGAGTTAATGCAGACATTCAAATTACCTGTATTACTGCGTTTTTTTATTGGAAATTTTTTTAGCTTCTAGACGACCGGCTGCTGGTGTTGGTTGATTTGCAGGTGGCGAAAATTCCTTTGGTGTGGAAGTATTCTTATCGTTTTCTGTTGAAACCATTGTGCGGAAGAAAAATGTTGGCTTTACAAAATTTGTACACTTCACTTGTGTATAATTAACTCAATATTTTGCTTAGTTTTATCCAAAAACTATTTGTTTTTAGTGCCCATGGATTTTGTTTTTTTTTTTTTTTTCAATTTATTGAAAACTTTTTGTAACTTCATGGAACAATTTTTTTTTTCTTCTCAGTTTGTATTTGTATAAAGTTTTTACAAAACACGCACTTAATTTTAATTAAATTTAAACGAATTTAGTTAAAGAAAAAGTATTCACATCTACATTTGTAAATTTTTAAGAAAATTAATTACTGCATAGCAGTAGAAACAGAAAGCAATTGCAAAAATTTTTAATGTTTGCACATGCTTGCGTCGGTAGATGTTTGAATAATAGAAACAAAATAATAGTAATAAAAACAAAATAAAACCCTGCAGTTTTATGCACATTAATAGAAACATAAATAAATCAATTGCAAGCATTTTTAATGTTTTCACATGCTTACAATTACAGGGTAAAAAATGAGTGCAATATATCCAAACTGAGACGAAATGCAGTTTTGATGGTATCTACATTTTTTTAATTTTTTTTTTTTTAATTTTTTTTTTTGCATGACTTTAGTTGCGTACTTGACTGTGAAATATGATTACACAGCAAAATTCTGCCAGACTATTTCACAGCCGGGTACAACTGAATAAACAGATATACACATGCATGTATGTGTGTAAGAATACAAATAAGTTTGGCATTGACATTGAAACAAAAATAAAAGCCAAACATACATACATGCATGGTATTTCAGTAATACTAACAATAACAATAAAAAGCACGAATTAATCTATGTTTGAATGTAAGCTTTTAAGCTAAAATGAAGAATGAACAATGAACAATAAATAAAAATTTCAAGTACAGAAACTAAAATTTAATTTTCAAATAAAGAAGAACATGCAACTTATGAAATAATTTCAACAAATTTCCTATTAATATTTATTTTTGTCTTTCTTCTAAAAAACAAACTATTTGCAATTTTAAACTTTCCTAATTTCTTTCCATTTTTGCTGTTGATTTAAAAAATTATACGCAAGTGTATAATATTTCTTTCAAATCATTAAAACAGCAAAGGTGTCAAATTTCTTCCACAAAGACAAGGATAAATACAAGCTAAACTAAACTCATTTTTTTTTATATATATATAAAAAAAAAGGAGAAGAAAAAATGTTTAAATAAGTTGAAATTTGATATATGTAGTACTAAATGTAATAAAGTTTTGTTTTTTTTTCTTACTCATTTTTTTTTGAAACGTTTTCAAATAATTACAAAATTTTCAATTTCTTGTATAAGTTTATTTCAAGGTTAATATAAGAGTACATATATATAAATATCAATACACATACACAATAATTATACAACTAACTTGTAAATGCATAACTATTATAATTTTTTGTGTGTCATACATACATACAATTTTGTATTAAGTTGAATAGAAAAAAAAAAAAAAAAACATACAATTAAAAATACACATATATATATTTATATTGAAAAATTACTTCTAGAATAGATAGAACAAATAGTTTCATGTAAGAAAAAAAAATTTTTGATATAAGTATATGTAAGAAGAAATTGTTAGTTATAAGATTAAAAATATTAACCAGCGTTTTAAAAATCAACCAACAATCATCATCCCGTTAACAATGAAGAATCCAACAATCATCAACAGCAGCCTATATCTATCAACCTCACGCAACCGCAAAACCTACATACGATACTACAACGCATACATGGACGAAAAACCCAGTTCCGACAACAATAAAGAATCCAATCCAACTATCAACAGACAGACAGCCATAACCTTCAACCTCACACAACCATAATCAACAGTTAAAGCTATATGCGATGGCACAACACATACATGGACGGAAAACGCAGTTCCGTTAGAAAATGGGAAATCACCCCAACGTCAGTAACAACCTCAACATTTCACCAACAACATCATATTTTTCCTTGGTGACGCAGCAAACGTACCAAGTCGACAGACACTTAGCAGTCACCAACTAATGGTAAACTGCGAACCTTCAGGCAATCGAGGCTCGGGAGATAATTACATATTACTCCGAGAGCTGCCAAAGCTGTATTGCCAAGGTAGTCGGATGCATACACACATCTATTTTGACTTGATTCCAGAAGGATGGCTACGAAACATCCTAAGACAGGATGTTTCTTGTCCGTAAGGGGGGAGGGATGTTATGAGTCATTTTCCCCTTACCAACAGAAGTATCAGCGACAGCGGAACATACGCTGCACACACATACTGACGTTGAGTTATTTTCCCTCAACCAACAAAAATACCAACGACAGCTAAATACCGCTGCATGCATTACTGAAGTAATTACCAGTAATTTTCCTACAGATATATGCTGACATTGCATTATCGTGAGAACCGCAATCGGCTGGAAGTCCCACGGGTATGGATATGCTGAAGTTGCAATAATCGCACACTCAGCAGTATCGCGGGAACAACCACGCCAGCGGCAGCGAACGTCAGCAGCACCGTTCATCGAGCAGCACAAAAGTGGGTATAAAAGCGGAGGGTGATTTGGTATGGAGGTCTATCATTCAGTCTATTATTCAGTCTATCCAGTCAACGCTAGTCAACTGTAATCAGTGAAGTCAGCTCTAGTCGAGTCAGTTCGTAACACATAACACACATAACAAAAACCTGATCAAACACCAGCCTTAAAAAGCGGGTCCCTGTGAAGGTTTATTATAATAAAATTAGATTAAGAAATAAAAATAAAAAGTAAATAAAATTAAAGTAATAACTAAAATCATAATAGTCTCTTGTGTTTTTAATTCTAAAAAATAAGTTACAAAATAAATTGTAACAGTGGTATCTGAGGGTAGCTTAAAGGTGTGATAGGCTGAGCGGGGATATGATTTTCTTTCTTGTTCGAGGAACGTTTAAAAAAAGAGTAAAGAGGGCAGCTTCTATAGTTGCCAGAAGTGTGATTTCCGCCGCAGTTGCCACACTTTTTCGCCTTGGGATCACCTTTTGTTTTGTCACAGTTAGCGGTACTATGTATCTTACGAAATACATTGCAAACTGTAGGCAACTTGCAATAAGTTTTCTTGTACCCAAATTCTTGGCAGTTTATGTATTGGATAGGTCCAGCTCTTTTATGTGGAAGCTCAACAGTAACTCTTCGATGCAACAAGTAGTTTAATTCGTTAATTGGGTGCGATTAATTTGTTTTAATTTTCAAGGCACCTGGCTGTAGCTCGACTCTAAATATTGGTTGGGGGATTTTCTTTTCTCTATTTTTAATGTTTAAAACATTTTTTACCTTGAAGCCAGTATTTTCAAGGCCAGACTTGACCTCTTGTGGATCCACGCTAGAATCTATACCTCTTATTACAATAGTTAGACATTTAGCACTCTTCAGCTGATATGTATAAAAATTTTTACTCTTTGTCTCAAAGTCTGAGACTATTTTTCGGTAATTATTTTCTATAGATACCTGAATTTTTGTCTCGTTGGTTTTCCCACGCTTGATTGGAGTTACGTAGAACTTACTTTCTCCAATTAACGAGATAAGGCTTTTTACCAGAAAGCTGGAGTTCTGTTCTCTTAAATATATCGGTAGTAGTTTACTCGACCTTGTTATTGTAGTGTCTTCATCGACTTGTTCATTCAATATCGCGAAACGATTTTCGGAATTTTAGAGCTATTCTCTTTATGGCACGATGGGGGTTGAATTTTATTTTTCGTAACATAATTAATAGACACTATTACAGTTATATTTTTGTTTTGATTTGTTTGTCCTTTAAAAGCGACTTTGTTGTGGTGTTTTCTTTGTGCTGCCTTTCTATCCAAATTAAAATTATAAATCGCAAAGCTAATTAATTGTCCATATATTACCATAATTCACATTCAAAATATTATTAATTAATTAATTTAATTTTGTTTTCACTGATCGTTTTTATTTTATCACTATAATAGCTCTGTTTCTTTACTTTTCTGGTAAAGTTCGGTAAAATGAGCGTAAACTATAATTCCTCTCAATTAGAGACATAAATGCACAAAAGAACGGGAACGCACAAAACCAAATTTTTAGCCCAAAAATTTGTATGAAACTGCTGTGAAAGTAAACAAAAAAAAATAAATACTGTTTTTGATTAGTATTTCACTTTTTAAGAGGTTTTAGTTAGTACACACATACATACTTATGTATGTTTGTATTTCGAAACACATGTACATATTTAGGGGATTTATCCACAAATCGGGGATTTTTTTTCAAAATGGGGATGAAAAATTTGGTTTGGGGATTGGGGAATTCATTGAGGATAATTTTTATGCTTTGGGGAATTTATGAGATTTTTCGGGGATTTTTATTTTGTTTATATAGTTTGGTTTATTTTTTGGACTATTATTTTAATATAAACATATTCTAATTGTTATTTTTTTAGTACATAAGTGTTTTTACTGTGGTAACTAACTTTGTTTAATATAAAAATTATCAGTGGTAAGTCTTCCGGCAAATGGTAACAATTTATTGATCTTTAACATTTGCTGTTGGCAAGACATGTGTATTATTTCATGTGAATGCTTCATATAAAAGAAGAAACTAACATACAAAATTCAAATTAATTATTTTTGCGTTAAAAATGGAAAAAAATTTTGACACCAGCAAAAAAAAACACAATATCCTCTCGGAACGTGAAGAATGGGCAAAAGGTAAGAAGCAACATCTAGCAGCCGTATATGTACAAGAAAATAAACCCTGAAAAACGAGTCTCTAATTTTTTCGTTTGTACATTTTAATAAAGGTGCCCACACACGATTGATTTGTGCGTGTGATTTGTTCGTGCTCGAAGTCTTGTTACAAGTTAATGGGGCTGTGCGCGCACAAATCATAAGAAATTAAAAATTTTAAATTTCTTGTGATTTGTTGAATTGTTAGTGGACTTGTGCGCGAACATTTAAAAATTTTTCATTTTAGTGCACAACGAGACAAAAGAGACAACATGTATGCATGTATGTACATATGTACTGCGGAAATGAGTAGCAAGCAAAAAATTTTTAGTTTCTTCTGCAGTTTTTATTTACTATGAAATATTCAAATATTGTTTGTGGTCGTGTTGAATATTTTTAAAGATGGATATTAACTTAATATGTATGTATATTTATTAAGATTTCAAAAGAAGAATATGTCATTTGGCAAAACAAAATTTAAAAATACATATAAAGGGAGAAATGAAGAACAAAATAATTTGATCAAATGTTTTCTTCTTATATTACATATTTATGTACTCATATGTATGTATGTATGTACATACATTCATACAGACATACATGTTTTTTAATAATATTAGTTTGCTTCTATGTACATACATATGTACATATGTATATATAATTTCCCTGTCGTCAAATGTGTAGCTAGCTACAAGAAAAGCTAACTTTTAAATTGATTTTTCTAGACTAACTTAAAGCTAACTACCCCAGGGGCGAATTTATCGATTACAGAATCAATGATGTGATGCACACATGTAAGACAGTAACGCACACGAGATCAATTACAACCTAGTATACTTTTTCGAATGCATTGCCGCCACAGGGTAAGCAGAGATGACAAAAACAAAAAAAATTGGACTTCGATCACATATTATTTGTCATAAGTAAGCTTCGTGAAAAAGAGAAAACATTAGTGTGTTTGTTATGAAAGTAAACAAAACGAAAAGCAAAAAAAAGTTCAGTTTTTAGTGGAAAATGCTACATAAAAGCACGCTTAAATTTAATAAAATGTGATAATATTAAGTATTTACGGCATATAATTCCAAAATAAAGTGATAAAACAATTTAGTGTGTGCTTATATACTCTGTATATTAAATTTATATACATACGTACATATATTCTGTAAATTTGCCAAATGGTGGTGATTTTTTGCTTACATACACACATACATACATACATACATACTTGATAAATTCTGATATTTTGCAGATGTATATAGTAATAAAATACAAACGATGAGTGAAAACCAACTTAAATTAATTAATTAATAATATTTTTAATGTAAATCATAGAAATATATGGATATTTTATTAGTTTTGTGATTTATAATTTTAATTTGGATACAAAGACAGCACAAAGAAAAAAACGAAAACGAAGGATTGTATGAGTGTATACAAATCAGTATGCAAAATCTTCCGTCTCGTGTCATCTCTGGTTACCCTGTGTTGCCGCATTCCGAGAGTGAACGCCAACCACTTGCACACAAAGTAAGCAGGATAGTGAAGTGTTCATTCATAAAAAATATAAACGCATTACTGTTTCACACACATTGTAAGTAACACAGATAACCAGAGATGACACGAGACGGAAGATTTTGCATACTTGTTTGTATACACTCATACAATCGCGGGTTTTGGTTTTTTTCTTTGTGCTGTCTTTCTATCCAAATTGAAATCGCAAAACTAATTAAATATCCATATATTTATCTAATTCACATTAAAAATATTATTAATTAATTAATTTAAGTTGGTTTTCACTGATCGTTTGTATTTTATCACTATAATATCTGCAAAATATCAGAATTTATCAAGTATGTATGTATGCATGTGTATGTAAGTTAAAAACCACCACCATTTGGCAAATTTCCAGCATATATGTACGTATGTATATAAATTTAATATACTGAGTATATAAGAACACATTAAATTGTTTCATCACTTTGTTTTCGAATTATATGCCGTAAATACTTAATATTATTACATTTTATTAAATTTCGTGCTTAAATTGCGTGCTTTCATGTAGCATTTTCCACTAAAAACTGAACTTTTTTTTTTTGCTTTTCGTTTTGTTTATCTTCATAGCAAACACACTAATGTTGTCTCTTTTTCACGATGCCGGGTTATGATAAATAAAATATGATCGAAGTCCAATTTTTTTTTTGTCATCTCTGGGTATCTGTGGTAAGTAAGCAATAGACAGTCTATACACAATCTCGCTTACTTCGTGGGCAAGTAGAAAGCGCTTTGCCCACTACTTCACACACATTGTAAGTAAGCAGTAGACAGCCTATACACAATCTCGCTTACTTCGTGGGCAAGTAGAAAGCGCTTTGCCCACTACTACACACACATTGTAAGTAAGCAGTAGACAGCCTATACACAATCTCGCTTACTTCGTGGGCAAGTAGAAAGCGCTTTGCCCACTACTTCACACACATTGTAAGTAAGCAGTAGACAGTCTAAACACAATCTCGCTTACTTCGTGGGCAAGTAGGAGTATAATATTTTTTTATATAACAGCAAATCCTATAAAGAATGGAAACTCCAAATAATTATTCTGATATAAAATTTTTTTTATTTCAAACTAACTTTTAAAGATTTATTCATTTTTAATTTATATATATGTATGTATGTAAAAAAAAAACAAACAAAAAATAATAAAATAATTGTTACATTGATATTTCATGTTATTTTTAATTTCTTTATTTTGCTTTTGTCGATTATCATAAGCTGTGTTCATTTACTAAAAATTGTTACAAATTTGTAACAATTGTTACTAGAAAGCGTTCATTAACCCAAAAAATTTGCAACGAGAGAGCGTCGAAAGAGCGTAAAAAATTGAGAGACAGAAAAATTCTTGCAAGTTTTTACAAGTAAAATTTTTACTTGTAATAATTATTCAAACCGCTGTTTTGCGTTTGTGTTTACAAAACAATATTTCTAAATTAAGTTGCAAATAGAAATATTTTGGAAAATTTAAGAAATTGTAAGTAATGTGAACTTTTAAAACGATAAAAAGTATTAAAAAGATGTATCTTAGGAACAACAGAAGCAAAATAAGATGTCTAATGGAATTGAAATGTTTTTGTTTTCTTTTTTCTTTAATTTTCACAGACCAACTGTTATTTCTAATATTGTAAATATTGTGAGTACCTAGGTACTCGGTACTTTAAACTAAGCAGGCAAATAATTCAATTAGTTCAGATATATATTTGCAAATAAATTAAATTATTTTTAAAATTAACTTTGAAATATTAATGTTTTTAACTATCAAATTCTATTTCTACCACCATATGTCCACGTGTGGACCGCAGAGAGATTTATTTTCACTTATATTGCGAAATGATTGTTCGAACTTATGTTTAACAAATTAATTGGTTGCTTTTTCTTTTGCAGTTGTTTTTATTTACCTTAATTACATAAATAAAAGAAACTTGATAAAATTTGAAAAATATTCTTATTAATAAAAAAATTTAAATGTACTTCCAATCTTCAAATTACCTAATTTATTTTTTGCCTTATTAACAGTTATTAATTATTATTTATAAGCGTAAATTAACACATAATTTATTAAATTACTTTTTACTGCTTTTGGGGTTTAATGCTGGCAGCAACATGATATTTAATTTTGGATAAAGCTTTTTATTACAGTACCTCAGGTAGAAATTTAGAAATTAATCGAAAAAGCTACAATAATCTAACGAATAGCGTTTTTTTCTAAGAAATAACGAAATCGGACAAAAAATTTATAATAATTTGTAAAAGTAAATCACGAAAATCATCCATTACAAAAATATATTTCTTAAATATGCCAGATAATATGTTATAGCGTATAAACTAATTAAAAATAGATATTTTATTCATTCATTTTATTCAAAAGTAGCTAATCACCCTTATCGTGTTTAGTGTATTTCGACTACGCCTAGTACTAGATTAAATAAAATTGCAAAACTTTTCATCATTCTATTACAAGCAGTACTCGAAAAACGCCAGTCACGACAATGCTGAATATAAATGACCATAATCACATTATTTTTATAATAATATACATATATGTATAATTTGTCCAAAAAATATAGAGGTAGTTATTATGTACTCATATATACCTATACATTACAACACTACTTTAACTTACAAATTTTTACTAGTAAAGTGTTCATTTACTTTTTCACATTTTTGAGAGTAATTTTGGAAAAATTTTTGTTACTCTCTCGTTACTAATTTTTACTAGTAAAGTAAATGAACACACATATAATTTCGTTTTGAAATTCTATTCTTCGACAACCGAAAAGCATTACGAATGGCTTGTATGTATAGATTTTGGGTATAACCATCACGTGAATATGCCTCTGAAAATAAAAACTGATTATTATTCTAAATTCTTTATGATAGAGGGTGAAAATTTTACCAAATATTGCTCTATTTAAAAATTTAAATACCACCACTTTAACTTTTCACTTATATTGACATTTCCTGCACTTTCATTATTCAAATTTTCAACAGTTTCATAATTGCGATCAGATATTTCTAATGTGTTATTCACGATTTTTTCAATACAACTAAGTTCATTTTTTTTTTGTTTATTACTTTGATTTCTTTTTTTCATTAAATTTCTTACATTTCTGGATCTACATATGTACATATATGGATATTTATCCATTTCTACCTTTTCCAAACTGATTTTAAATCTATCCGTTTTGAATAACAGCCGACACACTTTTGATTTACAACTGAAGAAAACTGAAAAATAAACTACTTTACAAAGTAGCAAATAAAAAATAACGGGACAAAACAAAAATACATATGTAGATACATATGTATGTATGTGCGTATGTATATTTATATGTTAGTGAATGTACAGGTCCAACAATTGTAGTATTTAAACATGTACATATGCAAACAACAAAACAACTCATACATACATATAAAAAATGAAGGAAATTCATTAATATACATAAATTCCATACACTAGCGCCATACACTTTGTAAGCAAGAATTCATTGATTACAAAGTGTTACATACTTCATTGAAGAGACGTGATGTGGTATGCAAAGTTCGCCGCTGGGACAATACAATGCAGAATGTAACCAAAATCAATTAGTAGGGTGAGTATATATTCATACATATATTCTCATTTATAATTGAATATGGTGAGCGCCAACAAATTTACTCATATAGGAACTCTTAAAATTATTTCAAGTATTTCATAACTTCTTGCTGTCAATATTTAAGTGGTACCTTAGCTGAGTGGTATGCGCGTAGACTGTTAATCCAATGACCTGTGGTTCGAGTCCCAGCACAGCATCGGTGACAAAATAAATTTGAAGAAAAATTTATTATTACAATCAGAGAACGGCGCGATCACACCGCAAACATAAATACACCGCATATGTACTCTATACCAAGGTATATTAATTATAAGGTAGTCGCATTAGATAAAATTAACATCAGCTGATTGAGTTTTTGTTGTCAAAACTTTGTGACATATTGTGACATTTTTTTTATTTAATTAAAATTTAAAAAAGTGAAAAAACAAGTGTGAAAAATTTTTAATATTTAATTAAAATTAAAAATATCGGTTAAAATGCGTGTATGTAGTGTCTGCAAAAAAAATTTGCAAAGGGGGAAAGAAAGTTTTTCCAAGTACCCAAATAAAAGACACATCTGGATTTTATACATACATCTATCAACACCTTTTTGTTTTCTGTATTGTAAATAATTTTAACTTATATTTTTATTTTATGCATTTGATTTTTTTTTTAATTTAATTTTTGTTTTGTTTACACATCACATTTTGACAACAGCCAAGTTTTTACACTAACAAAATGCCTGTTGTTTTTGTGACGTTGTATTTGTTTTAGGGACAAGACTACCTTATTTATTATACCATGCTCTATACTTTACACATCCGAGCACTTTAAACAACGCATAAAAAAATTTGCGGTGTTGATTTGACTCGCCGTTTATTTACACTGCAGTCACACGTTCAAGTTTTATTTCAATTCTCTTTCAAGAAATTTACACATACTGCTTCTCAAAATTTACAAAAATTGAAAGCTGTGACGTAGGTGGCATTCAATTTCAAAGCAATTTGCTTTCAAAAACACAAAAAATTTTGGCGGCAGAATATATGTGCTAATGTATGTATATGAAAACAAACGAGAGTTTATAATCAAAATGGCAATCAAATGCTTTCTTGAAAGCAAATTGAAACGCATAATTTGAAGGAGAATTTGAAAGCAAGCTACCATCAAATTTTAAAAGTATGAGTGTATTGGTAAAAAAATGAGAGAGTAATAAAATTTGAAACAAAATTTGAAACAAAATTGATCGTGTGAACCCCAAGTTACGGAGATTTGATGCGATCATAATACGCTCGCTACTTTGCGATGTTTGCGTACATAAAACCAATGAGCGCAAAAACCAGTAGCACCCATAGCTGCCAGATTTTTTGAGGTAATATCGTCATATTTTTGCGCAAAAATCGTCATTATCGTCATATAGCTTATTGAAATCGACATAAAAACGTCAAATGAAAAAACCGCTTTTTTTCTAACAAAACATATTTTATCAGAGGCAAAATATAACAAAACTTTTAAATAAACAAATCTTATTAAAAAAAACAGCATTCTTTAAATACGGAGATCAGCTACTTCAATTAGAATTCACAATAAAATCACATGTAAATAGATTGGATATTTTTCACTACTTTGAAATATATATATACATTGTATGGAAAAAATTCAATCCTTAAGTTATTTTTTTTCCAATGTAGTAAAATATGCATTTTAAATATCATTTTAGGAATAATTTTTTTTTCTAAAAATGTATAAAAACTACAATAAAATTTATACAATAAAAATATAATTTTTAAAGAAAATATGTACATTGTACATAATACATATATGTATAATATATTTTACAAATATATAGTGCAATTAAACATGTTGATTAATTCAGGTACAACTGTGAGATCATAGCAGCTACATTTCTCTAGCTTTAAAGAATCTTTTGTAAGGCGAATTTCTCAATGAATTTCTTACTTTAGTCTTATTTATGTTTACCTGGCTAAATATTATTTCTACATTTGCTGAAGATTGTGGTAAGACTAGGATTTTTGTAATAAATTTAGTCAAAACCGGAAACAAAAGACTAGAATCCCTAGTTTGCATCTCTGATATTTTTTTCCAAAAATCCAATAGCTATTTATGTTTTTATCAGGACAATAATTTTAATTGTCTGAACTCAATTTCTAGCTCTTGGCTTTCACTTTCTTCAACAAAATAGGAAAATTCTTTTATAATTTCAGAAAACAAATTTTTTTCTACATTAATAATATTAAATGGATTAATTTGGCAAAGAGCTTTATATTTATTTTCAAAATCAAATCTTGATAATATCTGATCACAAAGTTCTATATAAAAATTAACACAATTATTACTACTATATATTTTTCTTTTGCATTTATTTGTGCTTCTTTCAATACGCCTCTGACAAATATTCTTAAATAAATGTCTTTAAAATTTAAAAAGTAGTTTTTTTATAATCAGCTAAATAAAAGTTTTTAGTATTAAGCAAACTAGTTTTTAAAAAGTTGTTCATTACAATTTTCAGCAGTTAAAGGTTGCTTTACTAGTACATATAAATGTTGCAAACTTGAATTATTTAAAATCGTCAAAATGAGGTTATAAATCGTCCCATCGTCACCATGTCATTTTTAGGACCCAAAATCGTCAAAATGACGATAAATCGTCAAATATGGCAGCTATGGTAGCACCAAACATCGCAATCTGCATGAGCAAAACTTTCAGTATTTCGTCTTTTCATACTCTATTATTTTTTTATATTTGCTTTTGGAAGTTTTCTCCACAAACAATCAGTGATGCCAGATTTAAGATTAATCAAAACTACCCAAAAAATATATTTACGAATAAATATTTCACAAAACATTTCTTAAGACGCTATCTGCTTATATTTGTATGCAAGAATTCATTCCCAAAAATTTAATTTGTTCTTCAGCGTAGCTATTTTTTCTACTGAGATTGAAAAATGCAAGTGCGCAGCATTACAAAAAACCAAATTTCGATTCCGAAAAACAATGTGAAAGTGTTATGAGAGTTTAATAAAATAAACATTAAAAATAAGACGGGCTTTATTTATCATTTCGTTACCTGAAACGATAAATGTCCTAATTATCAACTTTATTATTTTACAACAGAAGCGAAAAAGAGAGGTAATTTTGTAAAACATGATAGAGGTATTCAGCATTTACACATACATACATACATATTATGTATATTCATATGAATATACGCGTCGCTAATATTTTACATATATTGCAATTTTTGCAAAACACAAAAGTTAAATACAAATACATAAGAGTTTTTTTTTCAAATTAGTACAGCTTTTGTATAATTACACAGTGGCAACGCTGTTTTTACTTCATATAAATGAGTCTGCTCGCATGTTCGTATAAAAATATTGTTTTTGTTGTGTACGTTAAGTATGAGTACGACTGCCGAATGTGTGAAAAAACTAAAGCAGAGCAGTCACCGCAATGGCATATGATTGTGTATGCTAGAAGCTCAAACGTAGCAATACTCACTGTGTACGGATATGGCGAATACTTGAACAAAAGCAATGCGGTGGCGATCACACCGCAACCGCATTTAAGACGAGTATACCTAAATCACGAAAACCTGTAATCGTGCAGTTCTCTGATTACAATCTATATATCGCACCCGTTCAACAATACTGTATTAACTCAAAAACTTCAAAGTGTTCAGGAGAGGCAAAAAACTTTTTTTTTTTATACTATTCTTCTATCACAAAGAGAGATACAAATGTATTTTTTGGGGTGAAAGAGTGGAGAAAATTGTGTAAAATTTTTACAGTGGATAGATATGACCACTGTTCATCGATTTCTTGCAAAAAACGAAATTTTAAAAATTTTGAGTTAATACAGTATTGTTGAACGAGTGCGATATGTATGTACATATATAAAAGAAAGTCGTGTTAGTTACTTCGCTTATAACTCAAGAACGGCTGAACCGATTTAGCTGAAAATTGGCAGGGAGGTAGTTTAGAGCCAGGAATAGGCTATAGGATACTAATGGGCGGGATGGGACAAAGGGGCGTGGTACCTCTCATACAAACCACAAATTAAAAATCTATTATTTCTGCTCCTGATAACGGTATTTGAACAAAATTTGGTACGTCGGTTTGGTGTGCATTTTTTAAGTGCTGCTGCAAATATGAACGGGATTGGACAAAGGGGTATGGTACCTCTCATACAAACCACAAATTAAAAATCTATTATTTCTGCTCCTGATAACGGTATTTGAACAAAATTTGGTACGTCGGTTTGGTGTGCATTTTTTTAGTGCTGCTGCAAATATGGGCGGGATTGGACAAAGAGGCGTGGCACCACCCATATAACCCAAAAATTTAAATCGCCATATTTTGGGCATTTTTCGATCTACGTCGATGATATTTGGTACATATGGTATTGCCATAATTTGGAATACGTACCGGGAGAAAAGTGGATGGGACCACGCTCCTTTTTATTAAAATTAAAAATCGTAATATAGTCTTAACTACTGGACCGATCGTCACAATAGGATATATAAATACTTTTAATTTTATTTTATAACGAGGGGGGTAGCGAAGTACACCGGGATCAGCTAGTATTACTATAAAACTACTGAATATAGACTTGAGAAAATAAAATAAAAATGATATATATATTTTTTTATGTATACTAACTAACTACATTTTGACTTTTTAAAACTAACTTAAAGTTAGCTACAAGTAGTGGAAAGAAAAACTGACATTTCCCTAGGACATCGCCATGTTAAAAACGTTAGTTTTTTTTCAAACATTCAAGTTAGTTTAAAGTTAGTTTTGTTTCCAACAGGGTTGGTTTTGCCTATACAAATACATACATATATATGTATGTATGTAAATATACATATGTATAATCAAAAGAGAAATTGCATCATCCGCTTCACAATTCATGTTTTCTTCTTGACGTATAACAGCCATACCTAAACAAGAGCGGAAAGCGGAACGTTTTCTACCGCCTAGCGTTAACGCTGAAATACCATACCTAAAGAAGAGCGTCAACACTCTGTCATAAAAACAGAGTAATTACAAAATATATAACAACCCTGATTATAATAGTACACTCATAACCGAATAATACATGCATCTCTACAACAAACACAACAAAAAATTCCTCGGAAGTCAAAAGTATAAATATGTATGTGTGTCTTTTTCAAACTGTGACAAAAATATAAATAAAAATTATTCATTCAAATACGAAAAAATAAATACAAATCAAAATTTAACACCTGAAATAAAAAACAAGTGATTTACACCAAATTGTATTTGCATGAGAACTTTTGACAGCTAGAAAACGCTTGCCGCTCTTGTTTAGGTATGGCTGTAAGGTTATTGTGATTTGTTCGTAGTTTGTGGAGAAATGGTACGCGAACAATTCACACGCACAAATCACTCGTGTGGGCAGCTTAAGAAAAGTCTGTAGTGCCATCCCTGGTATATTAAATATAAATCGAGTATAAGTATAAGTAATTAGAGTAAGACATAGAACAATAAAGAAACAATCACGCACTATTTACTTACAATCGAACTTGGCTTGACGTCTTATTATAATAACGGAGTTAATATATACAAATATAAAGACCATAAGCACGGATAAAATATAAAAAGAAAAATCCAATCAGAGGGTGAATTAAAATACTATAAACACCAACAATAAAATAATTTTAATAAAACCTATTGCATTGCAATAAAAAAAAAAACATGATTTGTGAAAAAAAAGAAGAGAAAAAAAAATCGATTATGTGCAAAGAAAAAACAACAACAGCAACAGAGTAAGAAAAAGTGTAAAAAAATTTATTGTATATTGAACTCTACAATATTATGACTCATGCAATAATAAAACAAAACAATCTCTAAAAATAAACACATTACACAATAGTTTAGAATTTTGCAAGGGAAGTGAAATAAAGAAAATCAAAAACTCGTCAGAATATCTTTTTATATATCAGAAAACTGCAACTAAAATTTAAAATAAACTACAAAAAAAACTATACATAAGTATGTACTTAATAAACTATTACAAAAATACATAAAAGTGTACTGTCAATCCACGCGTTTAAAATCACAGAACTAAAGAAAAAAACAGTAAATAATAACATACAATTTATATATAAAAAAAAAAATTAAAACAAAACTAAATAATGAATTCTTATATTTCGTGGTGCAAGGAAAGAAGAAAAGTTGATTTACTAAAATAAGTGTACAAAGTTCATAACAAAAAGCTTTTGGGTACAACTGTACTGTAACATCAAAAATTCCTTAAACTAAAAACTTGAAAACAAAAAGAACACGAAATATACAATACGAAAAAGGTTAAGTGAAAACGAATTAATCAAACAAATAAAACCTAGTAACAAAAATAAGAACGGAAATGTACATGAAAAGAAAAATTAATATAAAACACTTAAAGAAAAAGAATACATACAAAGAAAAATAGAGAAAAACGAAATAAAAATAATATAAAGAAAAAAAATTAAAAAATATGGAACAAAATGGAAATGAAATAAAGCATATCTAAATCCCACTCAACAGTTATTTAAGAAATAATACGCAACAATTATGACAAAAACCGTTATTCGAAACTGAAAACAAAAAAAAATCAATTATAAAAATCGCACACGGTAACAAGACTGAAAACAACACTTGTGAACACTGACAATAAACATAAATGGAATTATTAAAAACTTAAATTAATTTTGAAATTTAAAAACTATTTAACTAAAAACTATTTAACTAAATTTTACCTACATACATACATACATGTGTATGTGCATGAACAATTACTTCAAAAAAAATCTACATAAATTAAATCAACAGCAAGCAAACAAATTAAATTCAGAAGGCACTATCAATACTTCATGGTAATTATGTTAAACTAGTTTAAAAGCCTATCCATGCCAGGCGCACCGTTCCGCTCACGGGCCGAAAATCAAAAATTCGGCTTCGTTAGGTTCTTTGTCGCGGTTAGTACTATAAGTATACCAATTTTCAGCATTCTAGGCCAACTGGTGGCTTCAGAAAGTTTTGGAAAGAAAAAAAAAATTTACGGAAATTATATACATATGTAGATTGACTTCCATTGATATTAAATACAAGGAAGTTTTAGTGGAAATAAATGCTATATTATATGTACTACATTCATATGTACAATTTCAAATGAAAACCAACCAACAAGTGTTTTATAATTTAAAAGGATTATATCGTGTTCAATAAAGTGGAAAAAATGTATGCAAAAGGTATAACAATTAAAAAAAAATCGCTTTTTAACAAAAAAATAATTTTATTATTTATTCAATCTTTAATTATAAATTAAATTATCAATAAGTTTTTCAAATCTTAAATCTAAAAAATATTAAATGTAAGTTTAGCCAATGCTAAACAAAATTTTTAATTTCAACGGTTAATTTTTGTTGTTTTACATCTCTCGTGAACGGCTGAGAAGAGTATCCCTTCTTTTCAGCCGGGTGTGGCCTCTATAATGAAGAATATTGCGCGCGAGTGGATTTGGGTGCAACTCAAGTTTTTTTATATATTTTATCACGTGGTTTGAAAATACTGTCTTCACCAACGGAACGTCTAGATCTTTATGAATTCGATGGTTTCTGACTTACCAGGGAGCCTCTTATTGTAGGATTTTTTTCTGTCGGCTTTGTATTCTTTCGACATTCGATGCTGAGGCAGTGCCCTATAACTGGATTCCATAGGACCATATTGGTTTCAGGATCGCGTTGTATAAGAGAAGTTTACAGTCAAGGCTTAGTATAGAGTTTCTTCCAATAAGCCAATTCATTTGGGCTGCTTTTAGTTTCATTTGTGTTAACTTTGCGTCTACATGCCATTTCCATGTTAAACTACGATCAAGATGAACGCCTAGATATTTTACTACAGTGTGTTGCGGTATAGTATCGGTGTTAATTTTTATAGGCGGGCATGTTTCCCTGCGCAACGTAAAAGTGACGTGTGCACATTTCTGCTCGTTAACTTTTATACGCCATTGTTTGAGCCATTTTTCCAGTTTGGATATTCTTGTAAGTTGCGGGAAGATTCTACAGGATTTTCGTGAACGCTTAGAAAGGCTGTATCATCCGCAAATGTTGATGTATGAATGTTACTGCTTAACGGCAAGTCAGAGGCATATATTAAATAAAGTAAGGGACCGAAGATACTGCCTTGAGTGACTCCGGCTTCAATCGACTGCGGAGGTCTTAAAAATTTGCCTTCCCTAACTACAAATTTACGTTCCATTAAATAGCTTTTTAAAAGCTTTACGATGTTTTCTGGTAGATTTTGTGTTAATTTGTTGAAAAGACCTTCGTGCCATACTTTATCGAAAGCTTGTGAGACATCAATAAAGAGCGCAGAGCAGTATTTCTCTTTTTCAAAAGTGTCTCTAACGACATTCACAAGTCTGTGAGTTTGTTCAATTGTGCTATGTTGTCTGCGAAAACCGAATTGATGATCTGGAATACATCCATTACTAGTCACTATAGGCATCAGCTTGCTCATACACAGCTTTTCAAATAGTTTTGAAATGTTAGACAGTAAACTAATAGGCCGATAGGATTCAACCTTTGTATGATCCTTGCCGGGCTTTGGTATTAGGCTTTTGCAAAAGTACAAAAAACAAATACTTAAATACATTCTCTTTTTTTCGTGTATTTGTTTTATTATACCCTCTCTTTACTATACCTTCTTCTGTTCTGTATTATAAGAAACAAACACAATAAATACTGTTTCTGTACGAAATAAATACAGCAAGTATTAAAGCATGTAAGAACTAAGCATAATAAGAACCAAGCACATTAAGTAAAGACAAGCACTACTTAAACTATTTACTAAAATACTCGAGTATTTTTGTAAGTTTTTTTTGGTTTGTATGAAATTTCTCTTTTATTTAATTTGATGTTAAGATCACATTATCAACATATCAATAGTTGTATATACTTAGATAGGTATGTACATACATATGTACTTATATTCCATAAAATTAACTGCTAAATTAATGCTAAAAATAGAAACTAAGAAAATGCTTAAAATACCCACATGGTAAAATAAGCCCCTTGCAAAATACTTACAGAATATTAGCAAAAAAAATGTTTAAGGCCTATTTAGCCGACGGTTGAAATCGTAGATGTAAGCTAAATGTTGATGTAATGTAAGAGCCAATATTTTTGTAGTTATAGAATGCTTAAAAACGTGTCACGTTACACATGAATGTGCAGATATGTATACTTATGTATGTACATACATACATAAAAAGAACAAAAATTCTTATTAAACATATTAAATCATATTTTTCTGTTCTTCTTCGAAATCTTATGCCCCGGAGAATTCTTATTGTTCATTTTCCATCACCAGTAGTATTAATTTCTTGTCGTCCATTGCAACTTTTTATCACTTTGAAAATTATAAATAAAATACAAAACAGCTATTCCAAACGTTGATGGAAGTTCCAAATGTTAACAATATTTGTGATTGTTCGCAAATAGTACGATATAATTTAAAAGGTATCGAATCATATTATTACACATTTTATTGTAATGAATTTGATAATTGGTTAAATTATAGTTTACCATTCATATCTACATATGTATATATTATTATTATATTGATTATTAGTGTTACTTATTATTTAAAGGATTTTTTTTTGTATACTTGAATGTATGTATGTACTTATATATGTATGTACATAAGTACACTATACATGAAATTACAAAGTAAGCATATCAATTTATGTATGTACATACATATGTACATACAATTTTAAAAATTTTGTTTTTGTTTTAAATGTAATTTGTACGAAAGAAAAATTCGTTCGACATCATGTGCAAGGCAGTTATTATATAAAAGATTTTTTTGTATACTTGAATGTATGTATGTATGTACATATGTATGTACAAAAATTGATATGCTTACTTTGTAATTTCATATACATACACATACATATATTGTACTTATGTACATACATACATATGTGCATACATACATACATTCAAGTATACAAAAAAAAATCTTTTAAATAATAAGTGCCTATTTCTGTCCTGCGAAAGACTTCGTTCATTCGTAAAAATTTTAGAATTTGTTTTTGTTTCAAATGTATTTGTACGAATGAACGAAGTCTTTCGCAGGACAGAAATAGGCAGTAAGTAATACTAATAATCATAACTATGATGTACATACATACATAGATATGAATGATAAACTATAATTTAAACAATTATCAAATTCATTACAATAAAATATATAAGCACAAACGATCGGTACAGTCTCTTGCTAGATATGGAAAAAAAATTATTTAGAAAACTTTCCTTACTCAATAAAGCATGCATGTGTACATATTTAACAACTAAAACTAGTCAAAACAAAAAAAGTACCAACAAAGGACTTCTGTGCCCCATTGCAATTCAAAATACAACCATCCTATCACTGTCTACAATTGCCACGTAACCTCGTAATGAAATTCTCTTTTCTGCAGGTTTGTACGTTACGGCAACATTTCATTTCAGTCAAGTAAAGGCTCCGTTAGCCCAGCGCTGCTCTACCGTACCCGTACTGCACCGTACTGTTAGCCCGTTGGTGTACTTATAGAATATTTAAAAACGTGTGTGACTATACATAAACAAAACAGAATTACCCAACAAACCAAAACGATTTAGAAATCCCTTGTAACAAGGGCTGCCTAAACGTCTTTATGCAACGTCAAAGCAGTGTTAAAATCAAGCAATTTTATTTTACAGCTCTGTAAATCAAATACATTATCATTAGAAACACTTCTTTGCTTTGCATACTTAAAATTACAATGACACCGAGACAAATTATTTTTAAAACTTTTGGAGCAATAACGAGCAATATAATTAATAGCTTTTTTGTTTTAAAACGAAATCATATCATCTTGCACCTATCCTTTTCCACCATTGTTGTTTATAAAAAACATACACGATTTTCATAGTGCGCTAGTTGCGTTTATTTGCATATCAGATGCGAAACAGATGAGTTTAGGAATGCCATACTTTCTCAGAGTTTACGCAGTTGCGATTGGGAATACCTGACATTGTTGCACTGCAAAGCAATATGCGTTTAGGAATGCAGCTATGCTTACCAACATGAGTTGTAAGCTTAAAAAAGTGTTGTGAATACTATTTTAAAAATTTAGATAATATTGCTTATCTTATAAGCTTAGAGAAAAATAGATAAGTAATAATGGGTCACTAAAATAAACTTAGATTCCTAATAGTTTTGTAAGCTGAGATAAAAAAAAATAATTTTCATCAGGATTTGTCATTTGGTTTATTTAAAAATAACATATTTACTATAGACATATATTATTTACTTTTTTTTATTTAATTAAATAAATTTATTCTTGTTTTACAAACTTGTTTCCTGCGGTATTCCTTTCAACTTTTTGGCGAACTTAAGTTGGTTTTCTCCTACTCCTGATAATATTACTTTTCATATGTAAATCAATATAAGTTCAAATAATAATTACGTTTATTCGTAATAATAATAATATAAAAATATATCTGAAAAATTTTAAAAGGAAATAGTTATGCCATTTGATATGCATATTATATGAAAAGCATATTTTATTTCTATAGCTCCATTTGCACTCAGGCTACGCACACGCTCTTTGTTTTTTAAATAACTTTTGAACTATTTACTCTTTCCGTAACAAAAAAAAAAAAAAACACAAAACTATGGCATGACTCATTTGCGAATATATGTGTTAAATTGTTATATAAACAATTAAGTGTATAAAAATTGTAAAGTATTTGAAAACTGCATTTTGTATATAAAAAGTTTATAAATATCATGCTTACTAAACGTTCTAGTAAATCTGTTATAAGCTTATTATACGAGTTACATTTTGCTTATGAAATGGTTTGCTGGGTAGTATAAATAAAATAAATAAATAATTTATGAAAAATTAACAGCTGTTTACAACACAGTGATGGGCATTAAAAATTTTCAAATTGTTACTGTTGTGAAGAAAAAGTACCTAAGATATATAAATGGTATAAAAATGTACATACATGTATGTATGTATATATGAAATATTTTGCATACTAAACTTTTGAGACAAATATTACATTTTTGTTTACCATTAAGTTACTAGCGAATGCGCAACTTTAAACTCGCCTTCTGCATAACTACTTTTTTTGAGTTATGACTCTATTGCAGCAAAGGCTCGATATGTGCATACATAAAAAATGTTTTTGCAGCCGTTGAATTATTTATTGGTTTATTTTATACATCTAAGCATGTACATATATATACATATATGTACATACATATGTTTATGCAGTTACATGAATATGTACACTTATTATTTTCAATTTTTCAATCATAGTTTACAGATATCATTATAAAAAGTACCATAGAGAAGAGCGAAAATACCCCCTTAGTATAAAAGAAAATAACAGCCCATCACTGGCTTACAAATGTCACATAACGACCGTATGAAATTCAATTTTTTTTTTAATTCATAGATTACGGGTACGTTAGTTATAAATTCGGTAAGCTTTTGTATGGCTTTTCCCATGCTATAGACGAACAGCTGACACATAACGGTACTGATGCGCTCGGCTAACGGAGCCTTAAGTATTTTCATAGCTTTTGCATATAACAGAAGCAATCAGCTGACACATCAGCATTTACATTTCTAGAGTTACGGTCGGCTAAAGCAGCCTTTACTTTACTCTACTTATAGTGAATAAGAATGAGTAAATACAAATTTTCTGAGCGTATAAAGAGAATAAATGTTTTGTTTGTTTTTTTTTTTCGTTTTGTATTTACTTGCTTTGATACCGTTTTGTACTTGGATTTACTCTGAGAATTTTTAAAAAAGCAAATGTTTTTGAATTTAAATGTACTTAGTGCAAAAGCCTATTTGGTATCATAGTAATTAGCGAAACCTTCCATTCTTTAGGATAGTTTTCTAGGCGTAGAATACTGTTAAAAATGAATAGTATTATTCTTTTTGCAGTGTAAGGCAATTCTTGAAGCATTTTGTTGCTTATTTTGTCGACACCTGGGGCTTTTCTGTTGTTAAGACTAGTTAGCCTTTTCAATCTCCACAATGTTGAATTTTAGCGATATTTCTGGTAAAGAGACGACTGGTGGCAGTTCAAAAATATCAGCAGAAATATTCGGAGTGAATACTTTTTCTAAGTGTTTAACAAAAAGTGCACCTTTTTCAGCATCAGTTTTTGCCCAGTCACCATTAGGGGCTCGTAATGGGGGTTTGCATATCACCGGCCTTTTTAGTCCTCTGGCTGCACGCCACAGTGAATAATCTGTTTGTGGTGTTGCATCTAGCTCTGGAACGAATTTTTGAAGGGAAGCTGTTTTTTGAGTTTGCAAAACTTTCCTAAGCTGCTTGGTACACTCCTTAAGCCTTAATTTTAGCTGGGGCGATCTGTAGCGCTGTCATTCTCCTCGAGCTTTCCGTTTTTCAGTCAATAGCCTTTCTATATCTACAGAAAAAATATTGTTAAATCTCACTGGTTGGTTTATTTCATTTGAAGTATCATTAAAAGCAGCTTGTTTAACCCTCCGTCATGCGCATGTTCCGATAGTCACGTACGTAGCGCATGTATCTGGCCAGATACACTATGTTTTTCAGTACATTTATATGAAAAATATGCTATTTTAGTGATAATATTACATTGTTATATTGTTATCACGCCAGGCAGATATATATTTTCTATTTTTTTTTTCTTAGTACATGCTAATCATCCTACCCGTGCAAAAAAAAATTTTAATGAGAAATAAAACAAGAAAAATTTTATTTTTGTGTTTAATTTCCAAAAAAAAGTTGTTATAAAGTTCATTTCAATTAGATTTAGTAGTTATAATGTAAGTTTTAAGTAATTCTAAATTAAAAAACTCTTACACAGCTTCAGGTAAGCAACTAAAGCATGTATACTCTGATTTCGAATGTTGTAGGCATACCGGATTCGAGCACTTGGAAAAAAAACGAGTAAGTCGGCGAATTTTTTCATCTCCCAATGTACAAAGCTGACAACTTTTTCTCTTTTGTAGAGTATCAGCACCACTTGAGCTAGGAAGTACTACTGGAATCTGAAATAAAAAAAAAAAAAACGAGGAAAATGATATGTAATGAAGGGCAAATGTTATATCAATCCAACTTACATTTAGTGGTCTTCCAAAATACGATTCCATGGCCAAACGAGTGAAGAACTGTTTGATAATTTGATTGTTATTCATTCGGTTTTCAATATTTGGAAGAACCAATGTATCAGCTAACGTAGTGAGAAAATTTCTTCTAGCATTATTTTGATTGAGACCATCAACTTCTTTACAAATACAAAATGCAGCCAGTGCCATGATTTCCAGCATGTTGCAGAAGAACGCAAAAGTCCATCGTCTTGTTGGCCGCTTTGTAGTAAAATATGTGAGCATTTGGTCCATACAATCGACGCCAGCTTTATTTTCATTGTAAAAGAGAATTGCAGCGGGTGTCATTGCTTCCCCTTCACAATATTTCGTATAATGGACGGTCGAAAGTAGGTTCACACTTTTTTTTTTTTGGCACGTAGCTGCAAATTGAAACCAAATTTTCGTGGAATCCAAATAAAGATGACAGAACAGGACGAGAACGATCCTTTCTCATTTCGTTAGCGATACATCTTTTATTGGACCGAATGGTACCAACAAATGCAAGACCAATTCTGGGCAGACGCTTTACTCCTTCTAAATTGGTAAAAAAAAGTTGTCAGTCACAATTGCATCCATTGCTGAGCGACTATAAACTGCAGAGAGCGAGGAGCGTAGCTAGAAAACTGAAAGGGGGTTACCTTATTTTTCTTATATTTTATGTATAACCATTCAGTTGTCTGAAAAAACTATATTTATAAAGTTATATGAAGTTTTTTGAAATCCGCCGGAAAGGGGGGGGGGGCTATAAGCCCATACGGACCCCCTTCGCAGCTACAACCATGCAGACTTCATATAAAATACAGTTTGGGTTGATTTGAGTAAGCAAACGCAAAGAAAAATAAAAAATGCAAACATAGTACATTATTTTTCATACAAAATATACGTGTATCTGGCCAGATACATGCGCTACGTATACGATGTATAGATGAAAAAATCCACATAAATTTTGTTTGTTGTTTTTTTTTTTAATGTGTTTTTTCATAAAACGATACCTAACAATATTTATAGAGGGTACCTGGAGACTTAAACCCCTAGCTAAATTAGAAATATATTTAAATCACAGTTAAATTCGTAGAATATCTGGCCATACATGCGCATGAAGGAGGGTTAACATGCGCTTCAAACAACCTGAGAGAATCGTCTATGTCTGAAGGTGTTCTCAGCGGCATTTTTTCCGAGCAATAAGCACTCAGATATTTTCTGTATTTCAGCCAGTTAATACTTGCAGATGTAATCGGTAAATCACATGTTATGTGTGAGTAAATAGTGACAATTGTAGGCGAGTGGTCTGAAGATAAGTTCAAACATGCTTCAACTTCAACCATCTCGCTGGGCACGCCTTTCATAATTCCAAAGTCGATAACATCAGGAATTTTTTGTCGATCTGTTGGCCAATATGTTGGCTGTCCACTTGAAACTACATTCAAACCCATTTTAGATATTGTGTCGAACAAAATTCGTCCCTTAGGAGTGATTAAACGTGAACCCCAGAATGTGTGTTTAGCATTGTAGTCGCCAGCTGCTAGAAAACGGAGGCCCAGTGACTTATAAAAAGCCGTATATTGACTCTCGGTAATTGAGAATCTGGGGGGCGAATAGACAGATGATATTACAAGTTTTTTATAGTAAGTTTCGATGCAGATGTTCGTTGCTTGAAGATAATCTTCACAAAAATCATTCAACAGGTGGTGTTTTATTCGCGTTTTTATTAGGATTCCCGAACCACCACAAGCTCTGCCACGAGGATCCTTGGTGTCGTAAAAATTATGTCCACTAATTCTGAAACAGCTTCGAGATGTCAAATGAGTTTCTGAGATAAGCATAACATCGATTTGTTTATCCTGAAGAAAATATTCTATTTCGTTATTATGTCGGCAGATGCCGTTTGTTTGAGACATTTTTCACCTTGTAGCCACTATTTTCAAGGCCAGACTTGACCTCTTCTGGATCCACGCGACTGTTAGACCTTTAGCACTCTTTAATTGGTACGTGTAGAAGTTTTTATTTTAAGATTCTACATCTGAAACAATTTTTCGGTAATTATTTTCATGAGCTACCTTATTCTTTACACAATTTAATAATAATTTAATTTATTATATAATTTAATAATAATTTAATTTATATAATATTAATAAACTGAAGTAATTAATAATTTAAATCGAAAAATATTTCTTTTCGTAATCGATTACAAAAAAAAGAGTCAAAACAGACTCGCAAACGATCAGAAATACGACTAAAAAACGACTCATAAATGATTCGAAAACGTTTAGAAATAGGACTGAAAAATTAATCGAAAAAGACTTTTACACGATCAAAACTACGACTAAAAAATGAGTCGAAAAAGACTCGAAAATAATTAGAAATACGACTAAAAAATTACTCCAAAAAGACTCGCAAACAATCAGAAATACGACTAAAAAATTACTCGAAAAAGACTCGCAAATCATTAAAAATATGAGTCATAAATGACTCGAAACTGGTCAAAAAAGCGGGTAATAAAAGACTCCCCAAAAAGAATCGCGGGTAGGGTACCATTTTCTCCCGAGAGAACAGACATTTATGATCAGAAAATGAGCTCATATATGCTTATTTTAATCGCGCAGAAGAGTCATAAATGACTCGAATTTGATAAATTTTTTCATAAAATGTTTGTAGGGCGTGAGTGATTCAACACAACGCAACAAAAATAAAAGAAACAACAACAAAAAGTGTGAAATAAAATACAAGAAAAAAAATCAAAAAATATCACAACAATAACAACAACAGTCAAAACTTAAAGAACAAGAACTGGAAAAAATCAACCAGTGTGAAAAACAAAACAACACAAGAAGAAACAGCAAAAACAACATTAAAACATCTACAAATCAGCCATAGCAACAATAGAGTGATGGCAGGCGGCCTAAGCAACAAACCATGAGTATTATTAAATAGTTTAAGACGATTATAAATATATGTACATATACACATACATATATTTCTTTAATATATTTTTTACACTTACACATACATAAATACATACATACTCCAACACAAAAGCATACATACATAAATAACACAAAAAATATATAGAAAAGAAAAAACAATAAAAAACTTGAAATGAGAAAATTCTTTGCGTTATTTTAAATTGGAAGTTGTCCATATGTACACGAGTTGAAAAGGAGATGTACACATCAGTGATGGAAAATTTAGTACTTTTGTACTATTTTCAGTACTTTTTCGCAACAAAAATACCACAGTACCCCCACATCATATTTAGTACTACTTTTTGTTTTGCTTTGATCACTGTTTAGAAATCTGCGTTATTTTTATAATCATTGAGCATTCACACACGAGATGAATTTTTATGCAGCACAATTTTTGTTCTTCTGTTCACATACGATTCTAATTAATCTGGCGTTAAATGTATACGTGTACTCAGCTTTGTGTGGCTTATTGTTTTTTTATGCATTTGAAGTTTGGCTTTCGTTATTCACATTACGGAACATAATTGGCAGAAATATGGCGCAAATAAGTGATGATGAATTGGCAATTATTTTAGGAGGAATTTCAAGTATAACAAGCGAATTTACTGAATATTTTTGAAATAAAGGAAAATTTTAAACATCAATATAAAAAATGTTTAAATCGCTTCAAAACTTTTATACTAATAAAACAACTTTAGCCACCATTTACCAAGATTTTAATTTAATTGTGTATGTAAATTATTGATTCTCTTAGAACTTTTGTAGTTTTTTATGTAAATTGTCAGAATTTTTATAATTAATCGTTAAAAAATTTTGTGTTTTTTAAAAGATTTATTGACAAATTTAATCAATTAACAATTAATAAACATAAACCGCCTTATTTACAAAAAATATTTTCTGCTTATAAATAAAATAAAAAAATAAAAAATACCTATAAAAAAATTTCAAATGAATTGAGAATGTTTCATACTGTTTTATTAAAAAATAAATGCATAAAGTTTATTGGCGTGACCAACCCCCTTCTTCTTTGAAATTCATGTTCACTCGACGATAGCTAACCAACGACTAAATACGGTCTGTAAAAAAGAAAACACAGAACCTGTGTATTCGTAAGTGTGTATGTATTAGTTTTGTGCTGCTAATGCCGGGTTCAGGGTGGTTGAAAAATTGTGCTCTCTTCACCCCTCTCGCCAAAAACCTGTTATTTTATGCCAGCATAATAAGTGTCGTATGTGAAAGACCATTGACAACATTGGCTTCAAAAGAAGAACACAAGGCATGCACAAATTCGTAATTCATGTTGTTGTTATTGTGTGTTTTTTCAAAAGTTGTTAATGTTATTGATCCAATTTACACGAGATTTTTTGTATCACATTATAATAATCATACATATATGGCCCATATGGGCTCGACTAAGAAAATTAAAAAATAAAATAAAAATGAAAAAATGAGATTAATTTTTAGTTCGCACAACAATTGGTTTTTCGAAAACACACGACACTAATTGATCTGGCACAAAATTGTATACATATACTGAGATTTGTGTATTAGTGTATTTTGCACACTTTTGTTTTTTTTTTTAATGTACATGTATTGGTTTTGTTCTTCTAATGCGGGGTTGAACCTAGTTGAAAAATTATGCCAACCAAAAACGACTCTCTTCACAGAAAATACATACAAGCTGCCATGTTATGCTAGAACAATTAATCTCGTGTAAATTTGATCATTCAAGCAACCAATTCTAATGTGTTTTAACTATGTACATGGTTTCGATAACATGCTAACTTACACATTACTAGTCAATAAACATATATGTATATGTATTTTGCACACCACTAAGAAATAAAGCCCTTTTTGTCCTAGAATTTTACATTAAAATAAAATAGTGAATTAAAACTTTCC
The DNA here is from genome assembly GCA_947311025.1 of Lypha dubia. Classification (NCBI taxonomy): domain Eukaryota; kingdom Metazoa; phylum Arthropoda; class Insecta; order Diptera; family Tachinidae; genus Lypha; species Lypha dubia. Next base: position 77,476,253 of record OX371261.1, on the reverse strand, counting down.
AAAATATGGAGTGTGCTTCTAATGGGTAACTAAAATGTTAAATTTTGTGTACTTTTTAAGTTTATTTTTGAATAAAAATAAATGTTTCACAATGTTGAAAAAAATACTCTTTTTGTTGACGGACAGTACCAATTTAATTTTTCATTTTTCCAGCACTGGTACACATATACATATGTACTTATGAAGAGTAAAAGCAAAATTTAAGGGTTGTTTTGCCAAAAAAATAAAAAAAAAACATTAAAAAAAACAAACAAGAAACATAAAAGAGACAAAAACATTAATTTGTAAACAATAAAAACATATAAACATACATACATATGTACATACAATGAACCTTATATATATATAGGTGCGTATATAAAAATATACATATGTATGTACATAAACAGATAGAAATATAAATGTATGTATGTACATATAAATGAACTACATATACATACATAGATATGTACATATACAATTGTGGATAAAAAAATAGGTACAGTAATGAACATACTTATGTATGTATATATACGGACAAACATATATGTATGTGTATGAATAAACATATGTATATAAGTAAATAAACATATGTATATATGTATGCAGGTGTGAGTTTACATGCACATACATACAAACGTATGTAACTTAAACTATTTTATGCTTTCTTTATTTTGATTTTTATTTTATTTCATTACTTGAACCTTTTTTGTTTCTTTACTTAAAACAACTGAACTTATTATTAAATTACAACTATTATTTATTTAAAGTCAATAGCATAATTTCACATTTATTTAGGTCACTTAATATTGCTTTGCAAGCGGAAGATACATAATTATTATTTTCTTTTGCAAACGAAATTGTTTTTTTGGTCAACGAAAAGTGCTTCCAAAGCGGAAGTTAAAATAATAAAATACTTCTGTTAACCCTAGAATGGTAAACATATTTTTTAGCTCTTTAATGGTAAACATCGCCTGTGAGGCGGCTTTTATAAAAAACACATATTTTATTTAAAAATAAACAAAATTTTATTAAAACAAAAACAAAAACATATTTATTCAATGTTTAGTAACAAAAATAAACAAACACCAGTTCATTTTATGAATATCTTAAACCTATGCCATACTTTTTTTGTTCATATATTTTAATCTCTAATTCCAAGAGATCGTTTAAAAAAAATATAAAATAAAAAAAAAAAGCTCCATTCGAGATAAAAAAAACCTATTGTATCTTATTGTCCTGAGATCAAATTAGCATCTAAAAAAATAATATAAAGCTTTTAAGGGGAAAAACATTGTCCACACCAAAATGAATTTTGTAGTTTTTCGAACTATTTTTTGCGACACATTGCCAACAGTTTGGCGATATAAGCTCTAAACAGAATGTTTTCTTTCATTTTGCACAGAAATATACTCTCATACGTTTTGATTTCGAAGGACAGAAATCACATTTTGATTTTTTGCCCTTTTTTATGCCTGGTTCGTCTGCATAATCGTCAGTGTTATGACCAATATTATGTCCAAAAAATTCACCTTTATTGGTAAACTTCGCCTCACAGGCGACTCACATATGTATTATTCGGCAACGGAGCGAATCAAAACAACTGAGTTGTACAACAGTGAGTGAGTACAACACTCAACTGAGTTGGCACGAGCGCATGCCTAAGTAGGTGTAAGCGATCAGAAAATATCGTTAAAAAAAAATATTGCTTCGCCTCACAGGCGATGTTTACCATTCTAGGGTTAATTAAGCTATTATTAAGTTGAAATATATTTAGGTCAACACAATAATACTTCATCAACTGAAGTTGAATTGAATTTTTAAATTTGTTATTCCTTAACTCTTCCCCCTTTAAATCGAGTGTCCAAAATCGTTGTCTTTTTTTGTATCTAAAATTTTTTTTTTTTTTTTTTTCAGAAAAGTGGAATTTTATGCAATCTTGGAGGTTTATCTGGTGCCAAAAAAGTAATATTTGTAGTTTGTGGTAAGTTGCTTATTTCAAACGCTTCTTCAACTTTTGGGACTTGGGGCTCCCAAACTATAGTTTTCTTTACCGTTTTAGTAACGATTTTAAGAAAAATAATAAAAGTAATAATGATGAGAAATACTCCAGAGATTGTCCATTCCCCTATTATTAGCCGTTTTTTCACGGTTGTAATAACATCTGTGTTATTAATTTGGAGCTCTTTCAGTGTCTCCAGAGATAAGAGGTTGATTCTACTTTTTTCAAAGGGAGTGGGTTGAATAAGAGCTGGCATGGTTTGCAAAGGTGAAGCCTGCCAGTTGCTAAAAGTTCTATTTCCAATTGTAATAGTTGCATTATGGAATTTTATTAGGAAAGTTCCAGATATGTTATATTTTATTTCGTTTGCAAATATTGGACCAATATAATCATTTAAAAGTATTATTCCCGAATCTATTTCTTCTAATAGCGGAACATGATGACTATTACTTAAAATACAGGATGAGTTAGAATTATTAATTAATTTAGGAATACAATCATTTTCTGTAACATTAACTAGATTTTTTTCATTACAAATGGTATATTATTATTATAGCTTTTACATTTTTCTTTAATAGCAAACATTTCTTACTTGTTGTATAAAATTTCCTTAAAATCTAAGTGTATTATATTATTATCTTTTTTTACTGGTCTAATAACCAGGTTTTTATAATTTTCTTTTTTTGTTAGAGGAATTTTAATTAGATAAAATATTTATTTTTTATTGTTATTTATTATCGATATCCTTGAAAATTCTTATGCCTCTTCTGGGTTTGAAAAAATAATGTTTTCGTCTATTAGCGCTTTCATTGCAATATTTATTTCTTTTTTATTTAATAAAAATGGATTTACAATATTTACTCTTGCCCATAAAATCGCTCGTTCGATATTTACTAATTCTTCTTTTACTAATCTTATTTTATTTTGCAGGTTAATTACAATTTCTCTTTCAAGGTAAACATCTTTTCTTTTCTTATCTGATTTGATATTGTATTAAACATTTTAGTTAAATTATTTATTCTATTATTAAATACTTCATTAATGAAGACCTGCTTATTATTATTTTTATTTAAGTCAACAATATTGCTAGCTAATATTTGAAAATCGTTATGATCAGGACTTCCAGCTATGTACTTCCATGCAGTACCAATAGCATCAATTGATCTTTTTTGGCGGGTATTAGGAGTGGGAGTAATGTTTTCTAGGATATTAATGGTTTGTGTCAATTCATGGATCAGGATATAGGAGGATATTTGTTGTGGGTTTTTGGGATGTTCTTTTCAATGAATGCCTGCACATTATCTATGAATTCTTCATAGTCATTGAGTTTAATCAAGTGTATTATTGTAAACGTTCCTTGTTATATTTTTGCTACTCCCTTATTAATAGGGATAATATGGGAGGATGAATAATCAATCATTTCGATCTCTGCCTGAGCACAAACTAGGTGGATCCTGCAAAATAATTTACCTTTTAATATTGTTTTTGTGAACTACTTTTCCTGAATCGGTTAAAATTGTGGTATTTCTATTTTCTTTTACTACTTCTTCCCTATAACGAGGAGACAGTTTTGATCCTAGTCTTTTGTTAATTTTTACATAGAAAAGTAGTTATAGGGGCCATCGACTGCACGCATATTCGTATGAAAGCTGTAGGTGGCGACGATGCCCAATTATATGTAAATCGAAGAGGTTATTTCTCTCTGAACGTACAGGTATTTATATAAATTTGGTGACAAAACGAATTATATCAATTCATTTATAAATACGTATACTTATATCTAGGTTTTTTGTGGCGCTTCATTAAAAATAAACGATATTGTTGCCTGCTGGAGGGGAAGCACACACGACTCCACAATTTTTAATGAAAGCAAAATAAAAGAGCGATTTGAAGAAGGTGCGTTTATGGGCCGATTAATTGGAGATGGTGGTTAGCAACGAGAAATGTCATTGAAAGACTTTTCGGTGTTTGGAAAAGCAGATTTCGAATCCTTTTGGATAAAATGCAAATTTCGAGAAGCAACGGAAAAATACTAATTGTGGCTCTTGCAGTTCTCCATAACTTGTCGATTATGTATAATGAAGAGATCTTTGAAAATTTGAAAAATTTTTTTTTTTTGTAGACGAAAATGATGTCCAAAACAACATTTCACCCATTGAAATTTACCAGAATGGCAGTGAAGATGAAAATATGTCTCGCAGTATTTATATTCAACAAAATTTCTGATTAATTCTTCTGAAGCTATGTAAGTTTAGCCGTCTTAAAGTTTTTAAATAAACACTTTATTGTGTTTTCAAAGTTTATTAACAAAATTAATTAATATAAAAACTAAAACAAATAACAATTAACTTCAATTCACAACAAAAGTAATAATAAAAAAATAATTTATGAAAAAAAAAAACAATTCACTGTTTCATTAAAATATGTATAATGAATATAGAAACTAAACCCAAATAACAATTCACTTGAATAATATAACTAAAAAGAGATCTATGTATAAAAAACAATTCATTAAAATACTTTGGGCACTAAAGAGAGATCAATAAAAACAATTCATAAAAAAACTTTGGGATCTAAAAGGAGATCAATAAAAAACATTTTTAAAAATACTTTGCGCTGTAAATAGATCATACAGGCATGTGATGGAAATCGAAAACGAAGCAATTTTGAAAGTTCTTTTTGATACACTTTAAATCCAACTTTTACAATTTTTGTTACAAAATCAGTAGTTTTAATACAGTAACATTAACATAATACATATTATAAAATGATCAAAATTGGATTTAAAGTGTATCAAAAAGAACTTTCAAAATTGTTTCGTTTTCGATTTCCATCACATACCTGTATATAAACAAATCATACAAATATTACAGGCACATCATATTTAATTTTAAATTTAAAAGAGAAATGAAGAAGTGGTTTTTCCTATTTAAATTTTAAATAGCAAAAACTACTTCTTCATTTCTCTTCAAACTTTCAATTTCTAATTTAATTTTTTCAACCTTAAGGGCATGCTCCTCCTCCGAGTATTTAATTTCTAATTCTTTCTGCTTAATGCTTAGATCCAACAGCTTTATTCTTTTTGAATTTTCACTTTCGAATTCATTTTCACAGTTCATGCTTCTTCTTTTCCTTTTGAAAGTTAATGGTAACTTTTTTGCCTTTATTGAAGTATCACCTTCTGTATCACACATTTCATCATTCGTTTTTATTAAAACGTCTTGAATACTCAAATCAATTTCTTGTGTGGATGTTTCGTTCACTTGCGATTACTGTCGTATACATTAAAGTCTATTTCGAAATGCTTGGGTAGTCTTAAAACGCGCTCCTCATCCACGCTACTTAAAGGCTTAGGAGCAGGGCCTCTACCTGTTTGCTTTGTTTGCCTGATAAAAGCAGAATTATTTGTCTTTGCAAAAGACTTTGTTTTGCGCCACTCGTTTTGGATTTGATCCAGCATTCTGCTGTGCGCAGAAACTTGGTTAAATAGTTGATGAATGCTACTCCATGTGTTACAATTTATTTTGTAACTTATTTTTTAGAATCAAAAACACAAGAGACTATTATGATTTTAGTTATTACTTTAATTTTATTTACTTTTCAATTTTTATTACTTAATCTAATTTTGTTATTTTATAACCGTCTCAGGAACCCGCTTTTTAAGGCTGGTGTTTGATCAGGTTCTTGTTAATACAAATATACTAAGCCTTCACAGGGACCCGCTTTTTAAGGCTGGTGTTTGATCAGGTTTTTGTTATGTGTTAAGAACTGACTCGACTAGAGCTGACTTCACTGACTACAGTTGACTAGCGTTGACTGGATAGACCGAATAGACTTCCATACCAAATCACCCTCCGCTTTTATACCCACTTTTGTGCTGCTCGATGAACGGTGCTGCTGACGTTCGCTGCCGCTGGCGTGGTCGTTGCTAAGTGTGCCAGTATGCAAATTCAGCATATTCTGTAGGAAAGTTACTGACATATACATGTATGCAGCGGTATTGCATCGTCAGCATATATCTGTAGATATATGTATTTTTAGATTTAAGATTTGAAAAACTTATTGATGTTTCAATTTATAATTGAAGATTCAATAAATAATAAAACTACCAGCAAAAAAAAAAAAAAAAAAATATATATCTGTAGGAAAATTACTGGTAATTACTTCAGTAATGCATGCAGCGGTATTTAGCTGTCGTTGGTATTTTTGTTGGTTGAGGGAAAATAACTCAACGTCAGTATGTGTGTGCAGCGTATGTTCCGCTGTCGCTGATACTTCTGTTGGTAAGGGGAAAATGACTCATAACATCCCTCCCCCCTTACGGACAAGAAACATCCTGTCTTAGGATGTTTCGTAGCCATCCTTCTGGAATCAAGTCAAAATAGATGTGTGTATGCATCCGACTACCTTGGCAATACAGCTTTGGCAGCTCTCGGAGTAATATGTAATTATCTCCCGAGCCTCGATTGCCTGAAGGTTCGCAGTTTACCATTAGTTGGTGACTGCTAAGTGTCTGTCGACTTGGTACGTTTGCTGCGTCACCAAGGAAAAATATGATGTTGTTGGTGAAATGTTGAGGTTGTTACTGACGTTGGGGTGATTTCCCATTTTCTAACGGAACTGCGTTTTCCGTCCATGTATGTGTTGTGCCATCGCATATAGCTTTAACTGTTGATTATGGTTGTGTGAGGTTGAAGGTTATGGCTGTCTGTCTGTTGATATTTGGATTGGATTCTTTATTGTTGTCGGAACTGGGTTTTTCGTCCATGTATGCGTTGTAGTATCGTATGTAGGTTTTGCGGTTGCGTGAGGCAGATAGATATAGGCTGCTGTTGATGATTGTTGGATTCTTCATTGTTAACGGGATGATGATTGTTGGTTGAGTTTTAAAACGCTGGTTAATATTTTAAATCTTATAACTAACAATGTCTTCTTACATATACTTATATCAAATTTTCTTTTCTTACAATTTTTCCTTATTACTATTATTTCTTATTATTATTATATTGAATATTTTGGATTTGTTATACTCAACCAGTTACAGGATTTTATTATTATGATTTCAAAAAAAATAATTTTCTTACATATATTTGCTTATTGCGTTTTTTAATTCTACTTATTTTGATCAAAAATTTAAAATATTTGTTATTTGTTTCTAAGTTTTATAAGTTAAGTTCGTATCATTATTTGGTTGGTTTTTTATTTTTGTATATTTTTCTCTCAATTACTTATTACTAGTTGAGAAGAGTTGTGTTAAAAATATAATTCCTATAATTTTCAACTTTAAATTGTATGTATGCCTGAAATAAATCATATTTTGTTTAACATTTTTCATAAATTTAATATAAATTCAATTTTTCGTAATCTACTTTTACGATTGTACATAGGTATTTTATTTTCTCTATTAAAAAAAAAAATTTTCGGCCTTAATACCAGTCTTGACTGTTAATTTACAGGACATTTACCGGTATTTAAAAAAGTTATTAACCTTATTTTTATGTGGCAGTTTTCTCTTCAAAAAGGAATTAAATAAGATTTTTTCTTAACAATGTAAGTACTAAATAATAGAAAATAAGATCTTCTGCCTACAGATAGAGAAAAGAATGTTAGTGTAATCTTTTTCGATTCAAGTTATTTTCAAAATTATATGAATTTTCTATAAGTGTATTGTGTATGAGTATGATCTTAATTTTTACTTAATATTAAATTGTATGTACATACATATATGTGACAAATTCTTTGGTTGATAAAATTTTTAACATTGGCTTTATCTTTTGTCTTAACCTTGAAATAACTTTTACAAGAAATTGAAAATTTTTAAATTATTTGAAAACGTTGCAAAAAAAATGATTAAGAAAAAAAAACAAAACTTTATTACATTTAGTACTACATATATCAAATTTCAACTTATTTAAACATTTTTTCTTCTCCCATTTTTTATATATATATAAAAAATGTGTTTAGTTTAGCTTGTATTTATCCTTGTCTTTGTGGAAGAAATTTGACACCTTTGCTGTTTTAATGATTTGAAAGAAAAATTATACACTTGCGTATAATTTTTTAAATCAACAGCAAAAATGGAAAGAAATTAGGAAAGTTTAAAATTGCAAATAGTTTGTTTTTTAGAAGAAGGACAAAAATAAATATTAATAGGAAATTTGTTGAAATTATTTCATAAGTTGCATGTTCTTCTTTATTTGAAAATTAAATTTTAGTTTCTGTACTTGAAATTTTTATTTATTGTTCATTGTTCATTCTTCATTTTAGCTTAAAAGCTTACATTCAAACATAGATTAATTCGTGCTTTTTATTGTTATTGTTAGTATTACTGAAATACCATGCATGTATGTATGTTTGGCTTTTATTTTTTGTTTCAATGTCAATGCCAAACTTACTTGTATTCTTACACACATACATGCATGTGTATATCTGTTTATTCAGTTGTACCCGGCTGTGAAATAGTTTGGCAGAATTTTGCTGTGTAATCATATTTCACAGTCAAGTACTCAACTAAAGTCATGCAAAAAAAAATTGTTTCAGTTTGGATATATTGCATTCATTTTTTACCCTGTAGTTGTAAGCATGTGCAAACATTTAAAATGTTTGCAATTGCTTTATTTATGTTTCTATTAATGTGCATAAAACTGCAGGGTTTTATTTTGTTTTTATTACTATTATTTTGTTTCTATTATTCAAACATCTACCGACGCAAGCATGTGCAAACATTAAAAATTTTTGCAATTGCTTTCTGTTTCTACTGCTATGCAGTCATTAATTTTCTTAAAAATTTACATATGTACATATGTAGATGTGAATACTTTTTCTTTAACTAAATTCGTTTAAATTTAATTAAAATTAAGTGCGTGTTTTGTAAAAACTTTATACAAATACAAACTGAGAAAAAAAAAAAAAATTGTTCCATAAAGTGACAAAAAGTTTTCAATAAATTGAAAAAAAAAACAAAATCCATGGGCACTAAAAACAAATAGTTTTTGGATAAAACTAAGCAAAATATTGAGTTAATTATACACAAGTGAAGTGTACAAATTTTGTAAAGCCAACATTTTTCTTCCGCACAATGGTTTCAACAGAAAACGATAAGAATACTTCCACACCAAAGGAATTTTCGCCAACTGCAAATCAACCAACACCAGCAGCCGGTTGTCTAGAAGCCAAAAAAAAACAATTTTCCAACAAAAAAAAAAACGCAGTAATACAGGTAATTTGAATGTCTGCATTAACTCGTTCCTAATAATTATATCGGTCTTCTCTTTCTCTTTTTTAAAATTTGTTATTAAATTAATCTTTCCGATATGTTTCATTAAATTGGTGTAGAATCTGTTGATCTTCGTGCTAAAAACTAGTGTGTATTTGACTATTGGTTCTGCTACTAAATTTTTGCTTTAATTATGCTGCTTATGTGGTTGCTGTTTTTAATTTTTTGGTTTCTCTCGGTTTCCTTTCAATTTGGTGTTTCGTTTTGATTTATACTTTTAAATATTTTAATTTCAAAATATTGTTCTGTTTCTTTTTAAAGTTTTTCTTTAATTTATTTACTGCTTTTTCCTATAAAAATCCTCAATGTTATTGTCTAACAAAATGATTTCATTTGGGGAGAAGAAAACAAAAATAAAAATAAATAAGTAATCGGGCGTGATTTCGTGATTATCGGTTTTCAATTATTCTTCACGTCCCGCAAGACAGTGAGTGTAATTCGCGCTTTCAACATAAAATAATCTGGAGTGAAATTCATTTGGATATTCTTTAGTTTAATTTTTCAAGAATATTTTTAAAAACTTTCATTGCTCGCAAAATTTCTAGAATTTAAATATTATTAAAAAAAAATTTATACGTCTCTTATTTATTCTTATTTTAATACGTTTTCTTAAATCTGTTGCGGCTTCTAACTAATCTGTCTGCTTAATTTTATTTTTAGAAAAGTATCCGTTGGTCGATTAGAAGGTGATACCGTGTAAGTAGCGTTCCATCCCTTTTTTAACCTTTCCCTTTTACTAATTATTTTGCTTCTTTCAGATCCTTGACGCCAACCTATAAAAGTAATTGGAAATTACAAACGAGGGATAAATAAAAAAAAATTCCCTACGGCATGTTAAGTTCCGTTATTCCTTATATTAGACCTGTATAAATATGTATTTTTTTTTTCTATTTCAGCCATTGAAGACCTTAAGACCATGAGAGGCATGGTATTACAACACTGCTCCAGTGTCGATTTTGTGGTGAGTTTTTCCTTCTTCTCTTTTTCCAATTCATTTACGTCCTAATGTTGGTTTTTAGACGTCTTATTCTTTCCTCCTGTTTTGCCAATGACAATGTGTGTTGATGTGTTCCTCCATACAGCGTGTAGTGGTTGAGGAGGATTTCCTTCCTCCATGGGATATCTTTCTCGGTTGCGTTCAGTATGGGTACTGCTGTGCCTCCATTTTTAATGTTGACCACAGTATTTCCAACATAAACTCCAGGGGAAATCTCCTGTTTTTGTACAACTTCAGTTTTATCTCTCGAAATGATATTAACCGGCACTTTAGTAACTGCTCCCGTATCTACAAGTACGACCAATTTTCGGTCCCTAGCTCCTTGGCAGGGTAGCGTAATAAAAACTGTGTCCACATTGCTCGGTGATTCAGTACTATTATTTATATTTGGCATTATCTCTTCACTTTGTTTCTCTTCATATTTATGTTTTAATACTTTGTGTTTTTCTGCTTTCACTTCCAAAGTTTGCCCGTTCTCTTGATTTGTCTGTTTATGCACAACCACGGTTTTATCTCTTGATATGATATTAACCGGTACTTTAGTAACTGCTCCCGTATCTACAAGTAAGACCAATTTTCGCTCCCTAGCTCCTTGGCAGGGTAGCGTCATAAAAACTGTGTCCACATTGCCCGGTGATTCAGTACTATCTTCTATATTTCGTACCATCTCTTCACTTTTTTCCTCCTTTTTTTGTTTAATTTATTATCTTTCGCAGTATTTTCTTCTATAGTGTGCCCGTTCTCCTTATTTACCGAGTGTAAAACTGCCTCGGTTACTATCCTGGTTGGCTGCTCTGTTTCTGAGTCAGTCTCCGTATCATCTTTATTTACCCGATTCTTTGTTTCTGTTTCTTTATTATACTTGTATTTGTTCTCTTTTTTATGCCAATCTAATTTTCTGTTAATTTGTCGGACCCCAGTTATTGGCGATAACTGGGCCGAAATTCGTTTCCCTGAGCATATGTCCGATTTGTGTTGCTATGGGCCTCTACGGCATTGTTAGCTAGGTCCCTGCCGTTGTTGCTATTTCGTGCCTGTTGGTAGATCCCTGCACCCATTGCTTCAGTCTGTCTACCATTACTTCTGCAGTCCCGCGCAAAATGTCCTTGTTGCTGACATTTAAAGCAGGTTGGGAGTGTACAATTGTTTCTGTTTGCCCCTCTGTTCATATTTTGTCCCATCACCATTTGTGGGCCTCCACGGAATTCTGTGTTTGTTGTCCTTCTATTGGTTTCTGCCGTCCTTCTATCCAATTGGTTTTGGTTGGGTAGGTTTCTTTTTGGCTCACAGAAAGGGGTTTCCTTGTGACCGTTTATCCTACACAATCGGCAGTATAGGGAGCCTAATCTCTTTCTGCAGTTTTTCACATCGTGCCCGCTGTTTCCGCAGAACGTACAGCTCACGATATTCCTGCACAGTGGTCCCATTTCATGGCCGTATTTTCCACAGCTCATACAGTATGGTGTGTTTAGCCGCTTTTTGCAGCTATTCCATTCATGTCCCATCTTGTTACAAAAACTACAAGGGACTTCTGAATCAATTACGTTGATGCTGTGCGTTGGTTCGCCAAACAATTCCTCAGCGTTCTCGACTATTTCTATCAGCTTAGTGAGCTCTTCCTCCTCCTGCCCCACGAATCGAGCTTTAAGAGCATGGTCTTTCAGACCCTTGATAAAGCTTCTTACCGCTATTCGTTTGAAGTCCTTTAGCATGGTTTGGCGGCCAGGTCCCACCGGCCATTCGTTCTCTATTGTTGTTTTTGCCTCATTCAATAGGTTATCCAGGCGTTCTCCAAATTTGCATGCTGACTCTCTGATGCTCTGTTTGCAACCCAATATTAGTTCCCTTACTTTATCTAAGCTCTTGCTTTTTAGATAATACTTCTTGATGGTGTTACAGTATGCGTCCACTGAACCAAAAGTCATCTGGGATATTTTTGAGTATGCACCCCCCAGCAGTCTCAATTTCAGGCACTGTATCACATCTTGTGTTAGGATGTTATTTGCACCTGTGAGTACTTCTCTTTCTACCATCTTGCATCCTTGTATGTACCTGCATACTTCTGATGGTATGTCTGGCCCATCGGTCCCGAAAAATGATGGGACCGTGTTGTTTACGATCTTAATAATCTCATACAGCGAAGGCATTTTGATCCTTTCAATTTCCGCTCTCTCAGTAGTATGGTTTTGCTGGGGTGACGGTGATCGTCTTTCTATGTTCCACTGGTAATCATCTTGGTAGTGGGCTGTGTCCACGTAAGAACTTGTAGACTGTCCATTTAGTAACTATACTTGTCGTTCTATTAATTTGTCTGTCTGTGTCTGTGGATTGGCCATTAAAGCTGTCTTCTACTTACCCATTTTCCGCTGTTTGTCATCTCCATAGTAGTTTGTGGTTTTTGTGTTATGTTTATATTCACTTTATATTATTATTATTATTTTATATTATGTGTTGTTCGCAACCGCGCAGAATTTTTACAATCAAGGTAATTCTCATTTATTCTGATCTCCTTTAGCTCTTAGTCCTGCACTAAGCCATGACAATATGACGGTTGCTAGAATTTAGACGTTAATCAATTTGTCGGCTCTTGTACAGTTCTACACTGTCTAATGAAGGATGCAACAATACAAGGTTGCTAGAATTTAGACGTTATGGTATTGTTGGTTTTGCTACACCGGACAGTTTTTTCTGTTGCAAGATCAATTAAAAGGATTATTTTATTTGATGCAATTATTAACGCGGCTACCGGCTGCGCCAAAATGTTACAATTTATTTTGTAACTTATTTTTTAGAATCAAAAACACAAGAGACTATTATGATTTTAGTTATTACTTTAATTTTATTTACTTTTCAATTTTTATTACTAAATCTAATTTTTTTATTTTATAACCGTCTCAGGGACCCGCTTTTTAAGGCTGGTGTTTGATCAGGTTCTTGTTAATACAAATATACTAAGCCTTCACAGGGACCCGCTTTTTAAGGCTGGTGTTTGATCAGGTTTTTGTTATGTGTGTTATGTGTTAAGAACTGACTCGACTAGAGCTGACTTCACTGACTACAGTTGACTAGCGTTGACTGGATAGACCGAATAGACTTCCATACCAAATCACCCTCCGCTTTTATACCCACTTTTGTGCTGCTCGATGAACGGTGCTGCTGACGTTCGCTGCCGCTGGCGTGGTCGTTGCTAAGTGTGCCAGTATGCAAATTCAGCATATTCTGTAGGAAAGTTACTGACATATACATGTATGCAGCGGTATTGCATCGTCAGCATATATCTGTAGGAAAATTACTGGTAATTACTTCAGTAATGCATGCAGCGGTATTTAGCTGTCGTTGGTATTTTTGTTGGTTGAGGGAAAATAACTCAACGTTAGTATGTGTGTGCAGCGTATGTTCCGCTGTCGCTGATACTTCTGTTGGTTAGGGGAAAATGACTCATAACTCATGCCTCTTTCTTCTTTATATTTGTATTGGTGTCGATCCTCAATAATTTTCAACTTGTCCAAAGCAAGTTTAGACAACAAATCCTAAAATGTTTGTTGGTTATTACGGAATAGTACCATAAAAATACATTTTATTACTTACCTTTTCATCCTGTTGCCAATTCGCTGATCTTTTTGGCTTTTCCATGGTTGAAATTTTATTTATAATTATAACTTACTTAAATTTAATGCACTTTTGTGAATTTAATTACATTTTATGAAATTTATTTTTTATGTAGGGAAAAAAGAAATGTCAAAATCAAGGATGATTTAAGCAATTTTAGTTGTATATTTTTAGCAACATCACTGTGATGCCACACTGCATCATTAATTTTCAGGGTTGATCTATTAAAAGATAGCAGCCGTTAAAAGTTCATTATACATGAACATTCTGCCAAGAAGCTGCTAAGGCTAACCGATATTTTAGTTCGCAGCTCGTTGTACGCAGTGTATAAACTGTGGCTAATAAATCATTATACATAAGGCTGTTAGATTTTAAGGAAATTTTATACAACAAGCAAGAAATGTTTGCTATTAAAGAAAAATGTAAAAGCTATAATAATAATATACCATTTGTAATGAAAAAAATCTAGTTAATGTTACAGAAAATGATTGTATTCCTAAATTAATTAATAATTCTAACTCATCCTGTATTTTAAGTAATAGTCATCATGTTCCGCTATTAGAAGAAATAGATTCGGGAATAATACTTTTAAATGATTATATTGGTCCAATATTTGCAAACGAAATAAAATATAACATATCTGAAACTTTCCTAATAAAATTCCATAATGCAACTATTACAATTGGAAATAGAACTTTTAGCAACTGGCAGGCTTCACCTTTGCAAACCATGCCAGCTCTTATTCAACCCACTCCCTTTGAAAAAAGTAGAATCAACCTCTTATCTCTGGAGACACTGAAAGAGCTCCAAATTAATAACACAGATGTTATTACAACCGTGAAAAAACGGCTAATAATAGGGGAATGGACAATCTCTGGAGTATTTCTCATCATTATTACTTTTATTATTTTTCTTAAAATCGTTACTAAAACGGTAAAGAAAACTATAGTTTGGGAGCCCCAAGTCCCAAAAGTTGAAGAAGCGTTTGAAATAAGCAACTTACCACAAACTACAAATATTACTTTTTTGGCACCAGATAAACCTCCAAGATTGCATAAAATTCCACTTTTCTGAAAAAAAAAAAAAAAAAATTTTAGATACAAAAAAAGACAACGATTTTGGACACTCGATTTAAAGGGGGAAGAGTTAAGGAATAACAAATTTAAAAATTCAATTCAACTTCAGTTGATGAAGTATTATTGTGTTGACCTAAATATATTTCAACTTAATAATAGCTTAATTAACAGAAGTATTTTATTATTTTAACTTCCGCTTTGGAAGCACTTTTCGTTGACCAAAAAAACAATTTCGTTTGCAAAAGAAAATAATAATTATGTATCTTCCGCTTGCAAAGCAATATTAAGTGACCTAAATAAATGTGAAATTATGCTATTGACTTTAAATAAATAATAGTTGTAATTTAATAATAAGTTCAGTTGTTTTAAGTAAAGAAACAAAAAAGGTTCAAGTAATGAAATAAAATAAAAATCAAAATAAAGAAAGCATAAAATAGTTTAAGTTACATACGTTTGTATGTATGTGCATGTAAACTCACACCTACATACATATATACATATGTTTATTTACTTATATACATATGTTTATTCATACACATACATATATGTTTGTCCGTATATATACATAAGTATGTTCATTACTGTACCTATTTTTTTATCCACAATTGTATATGTACATATCTATGTATGTATATGTAGTTCATTTATATGTACATACATACATTTATATTTCTATCTGTTTATGTACATACATATGTATATTTTTATATACGCACCTATATATATATAAGGTTCATTGTATGTACATATGTATGTATGTTTATATGTTTTTATTGTTTACAAATTAATGTTTTTGTCTCTTTTATGTTTCTTGTTTGTTTTTTTTAATGTTTTTTTTTATTTTTTTGGCAAAACAACCCTTAAATTTTGCTTTTACTCTTCATAAGTACATATGTACATGTGTACCATTGCTGGAAAAATGAAAAATTAAATTGGTACTGTCCGTCAACAAAAAGAGTATTTTTTTCAACATTGTGAAACATTTATTTTTATTCAAAAATAAACTTAAAAAGTACACAAAATTTAACATTTTAGTTACCCATTAGAAGCACACTCCATATTTTGGAAAGTTTTAATTCACTATTTTATTTTAATGTAAAATTCTAGGACAAAAAGGGCTTTATTTCTTAGTGGTGTGCAAAATATATACATATGTTTATTGACTAGTTACAATTATGTAATACTATGTTAACACGAAGAACTGAAACACTAGGTTCGCTCCGTGAACCACGATGGCGAACCTATGTGTTCACACGACTTATTCAAGATTGGTTCGTACTTCGTTATTTAATATTATTTGTTGTTTTTCCACTTTATTTAATTATTTACATAAATATAAACATATGCTTTTACTTATTCAATGTTTTTATTAAAATTTAGCACTTATCAATTGTTTTTCTTTGTTAAAATGTTTTTGGACAACTAGTTCAAATAAACTTTTTTTTTTTTTTTTTTTTTTTGATAATTTTATTATTTATTGAATCTTTAATTATTTATATTAAATTATCAATAAGTTTTTCAAATCTTAAATCTAAAAAAATATTAAATATAAGTTTAGCCAATGCTAAACAAAATTTTTAATTTCAACGGTTAATTTTTGTTGCTTTACATTTCTCGTGAACGGCTGAGAAAAAGAGTATCCCTTCTTTTCAGCCGGGTGTGGCCTCTATAATGAAGAATATTACGCGCAAGTGGATTTGGGTGCAACTCAAGTTTTTTTATATATTTTTTCGCGTGTTTTGAAAATACTGTCTTCACCAACGGAACGTCTAGGTCTTTATGAATTCGATGGTTTCTGACATACCAGGGGGCTGCAGTTATTGTACGTAGAATTTTATTTTGTCGCCTCTGAATTTTTTCTACATTCGATGCTGAGGCAGTGCCCCATAGCTGGATTCCATAGCACCATATTGGTTTCAGGATCGCGTTGTATAGTAGAAGTTTACAGTCTAGGCTCAGTATAGAATTTCTTCCCATAAGCCAATTAATTTGGGCAGTTTTTAATTTCATTTGCATCAACTTTGCGTCTATATGCGATTTCCATGTTAAACGGCGATCAAGGTGAACGCCTAGATATTTGACTACAGTATGTTGCGGAATAGTCTCAGTGTTGATTTTTATAGGCGGGCATGTTTCCCTTCGCAACGTAAAAGTGACGTGTACACATTTCTGTTCGTTAACTTTTATACGCCATTGTTTAAGCCATTTTTCCAATTTGGATATATACCCTTGTAAGTTGATGGAAGCTTCTACTGGATTTTCATGGACGCTTAAAAAAGCTGTATCATCAGCAAATGTTGATGTATGAATGTTATTGCTTAACGGTTAGTCAGAGGCATAAATTAAATAAAGTAAGGGACCGAAGATGCTGCCTTGGGGAACTCCGGCTTCGATCGACTGCGGAGGGCTTAAAAAATTGCCTTCCCTAACTACAAAATTTTCGTTCTTCTAGATAGCTTTTTAAAAGCTTGACGATGTTTGCGGGGAGATTGCGTGTTAATTGGTGGATAAGACCTTCGTGCCATACTTTATCGAAAGCTTGAGAAACATCTATAAAGAGCGCAGAGCAAAATTTCTTTTTTTCAAAGGTGTCTCTAACTACGTTCACAAGTCTGTGAGTTTGTTCAATAGTGCTATGTTGTCTGCGAAAACCGAATTGATGATCTGGAATGCACCCACTTCTAGTCACTATAGGCATCAGCTTGCTCATATACAGCTTTTCAAATAGTTTTGAAATGTTGGGCAATAAACTAACAGGCCGATAGGATTCAACCTTCGTATGATCCTTGCCGGGCTTTGGTATCATAATAATCATCGAAACCTTCCATTCTGCAGGATAGTATTGCAGCCGTAGAATACTATTAAAAATGAAGAGTATAACTCTTTTTGCAATATAAGGCAGTTGTAGAAGCATTTTGTTGCTTATTTTGTCGACACCTGGGGCTTTTCTGGTGTTAAGACTAGTAATAGTATTTTCAATCTCCGTCATGTTAAATCTCATCGGTATTTCTGGTAAAGAGACGACTGGTGGCAGTTCAACAATATCAGCAGAAATATTCGGGGTAAATACTTTTTCTAGGTGCTTAACAAATAGATCACCTTTTTCAGCATCAGTTCTTGCCCTGTCACCATTAGAGGCTCGTAATGGTGGTTTGCAAATCACTGGCCTTTTAAGTCCTCTGGCTGCACGCCACAGCGAATAATCTGTTGACGGTGTTGCATCGAGTTCTTGCAGAAATTTTTGCAGCGAAGCTGTTTTTTGTGATTTTAAAACTTTTCTTAGCTGTTTGGTACACTCCTTAAGCCTTAATTTTAGCTGAGGCGATCTGTAACGTTGCCATTCTCGTCGAGCTCTCCGTTTTTCAGTCAATAGCCTTTCTATATCTGCACAAAAAATATTGTTAAATCTCGCTTGTTGATTTGGTTGAATTGAAGAAGCATTAAGAGCAGCTTGTTTAGCATGTGCTTCAAACAACCTAATAGAATTTTCTATGTCAGCAGGTGTTCTCAATGGCATATTTTCCGTGCAATGAGCACTCAAATATTTTTTGTATTTCAGCCAGTTAATACGTGCAGGTGTCAGCGGTAAATCACATGTTGGTGTTGTAGTTGTGTGTGAGTAAATAGTGATAATAGTAGGCGAGTGATCTGAAGACAAATCCAGAGATGCTTCTACTTCAATCATTTCGCTGGGCACGCCTTTCATAATCCCAAAGTCGATAACATCAGGAATTTTTTGACGATCCGTTGGCCAATATGTTGGCTGACCACTTGAAACTACATTCAAACCCATTTTTGAAATTGTGTCAAACAAAACACGACCCTTGGGACTGATTAAACGTGAGCCCCAAAAAGTGTGTTTAGCATTGTAGTCGCCAGCTGCTAGAAAACGGGACCCCAGTGTTGTATAAAATGCGGTATATTGACTCTCTGAAATTGAAAACCTGGGAGGAGTATAAACAGATGATATCACAAGCTTTTGATAAAAATTTTCAATGCAGATGTTCGTTGCTTGAAGATATTCTTCACGAAGGTCGTTTAGTAGGTAGTGTTTTATTCGAGTTTTTATTAGGATTCCAGAGCCACCACAAGCTCTACCTTGAGGATCCTTGGTGTCGTAGAAATTATATCCACTAATTCGAAAATAGCTTCGGGACGTCAAGTGAGTTTCTGAGATAAGCATAATATCGATTTGTTTATCCAGAAGAAAATATTCAATTTCATTTTTGTGTTGGCAGATGCCGTTTGCGTTCCAAAAACAGATTCTTAAGTTCATGGTTTGTTCAATACAGCCTGCAACAAGGTAGACTGCATTTTCAACATTTCCTGCATCATACAGGACATGTTGAGAGTGAATGTATTTACTGTTTGTATAGGATCTCTATTGAGGCTTCAATACGACTAAAATTATGCCCTGATTCTTCATTTACTGGTACAGTTTTTTGCGCCGGAATCTGGTTACTCTTTAAAATATTAGCGTATGAAGATTGACTATTAGGTTTTTGTTGAGTAAGAGTCGTGTTAGACTTTAAAACATTTGAGTATTGATTATGGCTAGACGACGGTTGAGGTAACTGTGGGTAGTTTAAATGAGTGTTGGGCTGAGCGGGAGTAGCATTTGTTTTTCTGTTCGACGAATTTTTAAAAAGAGAATAAAGAGGGCAGCCCCTATAGTTGGCAGTGTGGTTTCCGCCGCAATTACTGCATTTTTTTGCTTTGGTATCACCTTTTATTTTGTCACAGTTAGCGGTACTGTGTAACTCGCCACATACAACGCAAACGGTAGGCAACTTGCAATAAGTTTTGGTATGGCCAAATTCTTGACAGTTCATGCATTGGATAGGTCCAGTTTTTTTATGTGGCATCTCAACGGTAACTCTTCGATGCAACAAGTATTTTAAGCTATAGATTGGGTGCGATTCATTTTTTTTAATTTTCAAGTCGCCTGGCTGTAGCTCGACTCTAAAAATAGGTTGGGGGATTTTTTCCCTGTTCTTAATGTTTGAAACATTTTTGACTTTGAAGCCACTATTTTCAAGGCCAGACTTTACCTCTTCCGGATCCACGCTTGAATCTATTCCTTTTATAACTACTGTTAGGCCTTTAGCACTCTTCAGTTGCTATGTATAAAAGTTTTTGTTTTTAGTCTCAAAATCTGAGACAATTTTTCTATAATTATTTTCTTGTGTTACCTGAATTTTAGTTTCGTTGATTTTGCCGCGCTTAATTGGAGTTACATAGAACTCATTTTCTCCAATTAATGAGATAAGGCTTTTTACCAAAAGGTTGGAGTTCTGTTCTCTTAAATATATCGGCGGTGGTTTAGTGGACCTTGTTGTACTTGTGTCTTCATCGACTTGTTCATTCAAAATCGCAAAACGATTTTCAGAATGTTTAATATTATTTTTCCCATCTTTGGGCATTTTCGCCGTTGACGCTATTTCAGCTGATTTGGGACTTCTTCCCCTTTTTAGCACGGTTATGTATCTGTCCATACCAGTTTGGATTTTATTATCACTATTTTCACTCACTGCATTTACAATTTTGTGCACGTTGGTCACCTGGGTATTTATTGTTTGTTTGTTTGATTGTACAGCTAAGCTGACAAGTTTGCTAATAGGTGCAATTGTTGTTGCTTCTTGATCGATATTTAACATGTTCAAAGATAATGATCGCGCACGAGTATTTGTGTTTTGTGTAGTATTCAGGTTTGTGTTTACTTCATTTTTTTTTGTCGTCCTTAGCAACCAAAGTTATATATTGTACATTCCTACTGCTTGTAGGTTTATTGTTGTTGTTAGAAGTTGAACTCATTTAGAGTTCTCTTTTTTATATTTTCACTTATGTATATTAGTTTGTGTATGCAAATATTTATGTGTATTGCACACAAGCAAAAAATAAAATTAAACCAGTAAAATAACTGTTCAATAAATGTTTTGTTTTTTTTTATATTTGTTGTGACTTGAAAATTTTTTTTTCTTTTATATTTTTTTTATATTCAGTTGCGACGATTATAAAAACGCGTCTGTCACTACGAGAGTTGAAACTGAATGGTTCAGATAAACTAGCGATAATTTGTTATCAAAATTAGAGATGATATTAAATTATACGGGTTCGCAACAATGTTCAAAATGAAACATGTAGGTTCCCTCTCAAAATTTTGTATGGCGAAACATGTAGGTTCAATCAAGGTTCGCGCGAGTTAAGGTCAGTCTCTATGGTAGTACATAATATTAAGATTTAAGATAAGAATAGCATGCTCAGACATACATGATAATATTAAGTAAATAACTATGAATCATAAATATAGATTAAACAGAAATGAAATGTTTAAATATTTAAGACAAAGAAATATAATGTAAAATATAAGACAAAGAAACATAGACTAAACAAAGAAACAAACATGTTTAATTATTCATAATAAGACAAAGAAACATAATGTAAGATAAACACCATAAACAACAGTTTAAAATAATGATAAGAAATATTGTAAGCACATAGTTGATAAGAAACTAACATTATAAATTACTTTGTAAGATATTTGTAAAATTAGAGTTAGTCAAGAAAATATAATAAAGAAAACAACACGCATAAGCGTGAAGAAAAAATATTTTTTTGAACTCCGTGTATTACGAATAATTAACTCGCGCGAACCAAGAATGAGAGCGCGAACGAGATTAATTGTGCTGGCATAACATGGCAGCTTGTGTGTATTTTCGGTGAGGAGAGTCGTTTTTGGTTGGCATAATTTTTCAACCAGGTTCAACCCCGCATTAGCAGAACAAAACCAATACATGTACATTAAAAAAAAAACAAAAGTGTGCAAAATACACTAATACACAAATCTCAGTATATGTATACAATTTTGTGCCAGATTAATTAGTCTCGTGTGTTTTCGAAAGAACAATTGTTGTGCGAACTAAAAATTAATCTCATTTTTTTTTTATTTTTTAATTTACTTAATCGAGCCCATATGGGCCATATATGTATGATTATTATAATGTGATACAAAAAATCCCGTGTAAATTGGATCAATAACATTAACAACTTTTGAAAAAACACACACTAACAACAACATGAATAACGAATTTGTGCATTCCTTGTGTTCTTCTTTTGAAGCCAATGTTGTCAATGGTCTTTCACATACGACACTTATTATGCTGGCATAAAATGACAGGTTTTTGGCGAGAGGGGTGAAGAGAGCACAATTTTTCAACCACCCTGAACCCGGCATTAGCAGCACAAAACTAATACATACACACTTACGAATACACAGGTTCTGTGTTTTCTTTTTTACAGACCGTATTGTCCAGTGAACATGAATTTCAAAGAAGAAGGGGGTTGGTCACGCCAATAAACTTTATGCATTTATTTTTTAATAAAACAGTATGAAACATTCTCAATTCATTTGAAATTTTTTTATAGGTATTTTATATTTTTTTATTTTATTTCGTTGGTAGCTATACCAATTCATCAGTAGATGTTTTACCCTTTATGTTTAAAAAAAATTCCAAATATATTTTTGTGAATTACAAAGCATAAAAATAGCCTTTAAAAATTTTTTTTTTTTTTTATTTATAAGCAGAAAATATTTTTTGTAAATAAGGCGGTTTATGTTTATTAATTGTTAATTGATTAAATTTGTCAATAAATCTTTTAAAAAACACAAAATTTTTTAACGATTAATTATAAAAATTCTGACAATTTACTTAAAAAACTACAAAAGTTCTAAGAGAATCAATAATTTACATACACAATTAAATTAAAATCTTGGTAAATGGTGGCTAAAGTTGTTTTATTAGTATAAAAGTTTTGAAGCGATTTAAACATTTTTTATATTGATGTTTAAAATTTTCCTTTATTTCAAAAATATTCAGTAAATTCGCTTGTTATACTTGAAATTCCTCCTAAAATAATTGCCAATTCATCATCACTTATTTGTGCCATATTTCTGCCAATTATGTTCCGTAATGTGAATAACGAAAGACAAACTTCAAATGCATAAAAAAACAATAAGCCACACAAAGCTGAGTACACGTATACATTTTACGCCAGATTAATTAGAATCGTATGTGAACAGAAGAACAAAAATTGTGCTGCATAAAAATTCATCTCGTGTGTGAATGCTCAATGATTATAAAAATAACGCAGATTTCTAAACAGGGATCAAAGCAAAACAAAAAGTAGTACTAAATATGATGTGGGGGTACTGTGGTATTTTTGTTGCGAAAAAGTACTGAAAATAGTACAAAAGTACTGAATTTTCCATCACTGATGTGTTCATCTCCTTTTCAACTCGTGTACATATGGACAACTTCCAATTTAAAATAACGCAAAGAATTTTCTCATTTCAAGTTTTTTATTGCTTTTGTGTTGGAGTATGTATGTATTTATGTATGTGTAAGTGTAAAAAATATATTAAAGAAATATATGTATGTGTATATGTACATATATTTATAATCGTCTTAAACTATTTAATAATACTCATGGTTTGTTGCTTAGGCCGCCTGCCATCACTCTATTGTTGCTATGGCTGATTTGTAGATGTTTTAATGTTGTTTTTGCTGTTTCTTCTTGTGTTGTTTTGTTTTTCACACTGGTTGATTTTTTTCCAGTTCTTGTTCTTTAAGTTTTGACTGTTGTTGTTATTGTTGTGATATTTTTTGATTTTTTTTCTTGTATTTTATTTCACACTTTTTGTTGTTGTTTGTTTTATTTTTGTTGCGTTGTGTTGAATCACACACGCCCTACAAAAATTTTATGAAAAAATTGATCAAATTCGAGTCATTTATGACTCATATTTTTAATGATTTGCGAGTCTTTTTCGAGTAATTTTTTAGTCGTATTTCTGATTGTTTGCGAGTCTTTTTGGAGTCATTTTTTAGTCGTATTTCTAATTATTTTCGAGTCTTTTTCGACTCATTTTTTAGTCGTAGTTTTGATCGTGTAAAAGTCTTTTTCGATTAATTTTTCAGTCCTATTTCTAAACGTTTTCGAATCAATTATGAGTCGTTTTTTAAGCGTATTTCTGATCGTTTGCGAGTCTGTTTTGACTCTTTTTTTTTGTAATCGATTACGAAAAGAAATATTTTTCGATTTAAATTATTAATTATGTACTTCAGTTTATTAAAATTATATAAATTAAATTATTATTAAATTATATAATAAATTAAATTATTATTAAATTGTATAAAAAACAGTAAAAAAAAATGAAATTGAATTTATAAAAAGTAATAATAATAGTCGTATTTATAATTCGTCGTAAATTTTGTATAATGTGTAATTATAACACATAGTGTTAGAAAAAAAGTTTCCAAATCCGGTATGCTTATTTTACAATTTGTTTTGTATTTTCAATTCGTTTGTGTGAGAAATAAACAAATATAAAAATATAAAATAAAAAACGAATTGTAAAATATGCATACCGTGTGTAAACTTTTTCCGACACTATTATTGAGTTACTATTAAACACTATACAAAATTTACGACGTATTATGAATACCACTTATAATTATATAAATAATCAATTTTAAAATACACAAAATAATTTACAGTTTTCCGAGATTTCAGACTTCAAAGATATAACTTCTTCGAGCAATTGAAGTACAAGATTCTGAAGGTTATCGGTGTGAGGAACGTAAACATTTTGCACTAGAAAAAAAAATATTTTGTTTAAATTAAAAAACAATAGATTTCATTTTTTAGTTACAAGTTGTTAAATTACTAGTCGGGGTGTACTGAAACTCTCCAGAGTTAAATACATTATTCTGCGACATTTTTAATTAGGGGTTTGAATAATAATATTTACATAAAAATAATCTTGTTTAAAAAATCTAAATAATAAATAATAATTAATTTAAAATCAATGAAACATAGTTTATTTATTTTTAACTCCACGGTAGAATTGTTTAAAGTACAAACATTTGTAACAATTATTCATAAATAACTTCAAAACCGTCATATTTCAAACACATGTATGATCCATTTTCGGTTGCTGTATGTTTTGTTATTGTATTTTCAATAAATTACTTTTTAAGCATAAGCACGAATCATTTTCGAGTCTTTTTTCAATCGCGCAAGTGATTAATCAGTTTTTAATTGTCAAAAGTAATCGAGGAAGACTTAGTTAGGTGATTTTTGATAAAACAATCTTCCAAATGCTAGTAGGGTGTATCCACGTAAATAAATTTGAGTGTTTGTGTAAATAAGTACGTACAACGTAAGTTTAGTTAAAAAATAGATACAAAAAAGCTAAGAAATCTCTATTTTTTGTTAAAAAGCGATTTTTTTTTAATTTTTATATTTTTTGCATACATTTTTTCCACTTTATTGAACACGATATAATCCTTTTAAATTATAAAACACTTAATGGTTGGTTTTCATTTGAAATTGTACATATGTATGTATGAATGTAGTACATATAATATAGCATTTATTTCCTCTAAAACTTCCTTGTATTTATTATCAATGGAAGTCAATTTAACATACATAATTACCATGAAGTATTGAATATGCCTTCTGAATTTAATTTGTTTGCTTGCTGTTGATTTAATTTATGTAGATTTTTTTTGAAGTAATTGTTCATGCACATACACATGTATGTATGTATGTAGGTAAAATTTAGTTAAATAGTTTTTAGTTAAATAGTTTTTAAATTTCAAAATTAATTTTAAGTTTTTAATAATTCCATTTATGTTTATTGTCCGTGTTCACAAGTGTTGTTTTCAGTCTTGTTACCGTGTGCGATTTTTATAATTGATTTTTTTTTGTTTTCAGTTTCGAATAACGGTTTTTGTCATAATTGTTGCGTATTATTTCTTAAATAACTGTTGAGTGGGATTTAGATATGCTTTATTTCATTTCCATTTTGTTCCATATTTTTTAATTTTTTTTTCTTTATATTATTTTTATTTCGTTTTTCTCTATTTTTCTTTGTATGTATTCTTTTTCTTTAAGTGTTTTATATTAATTTTTCTTTTCATGTACTTTTCCGTTCTATTTTTTGTTACTGGGTTTTATTTGTTTGATTAATTCGTTTTCACTTAACCTTTTTCGTATTGTATATTTCGTGTTCTTTTTGTTTTCAAGTTTTTAGTTTAAGGAATTTTTGATGTTACAGTACAGTTGTACCCAAAAGCTTTTTGTTATGAACTTTGTACACTTATTTTAGTAAATCAACTTTTCTTCTTTCCTTGCACCACGAAATATAAGAATTCATTATTTAGTTTTGTTTTAATTTTTTTTTTATATATAAATTGTATGTTATTATTCACTGTTTTTTTCTTTAGTTCTGTGATTTTAAACGCGTGGATTGACAGTACACTTTTATGTATTTTTGTAATAGTTTATTAAGTACATATGTATGGTTTTTTTTGTAGTTTATTTTAAATTTTAGTTGCAGTTTTCTGATACATATATAAAAAGGTATTCTGACGAGTTTTTGATTTTCTTTATTTCACTTCCCTTGCAAAATTCTAAACTATTGTGTAATGTTGTTATTTTTAGGGATTGTTTTGTTTTATTATTGCATGAGTCATAATATTGTAGAGTTCAATATACAATAAATTTTTTTACACTTTTTCTTACTCTGTTGCTGTTGTTGTTTTTTCTTTGCACACAATCGATTTTTTTTTTGTTTTCTTTTCTTTTATTTTACAAATCATGTTTTTTTTTTGCAATGCAATAGGTTTTATTAAAATTATTTTATTGTTGGTGTTTATAGTATTTTAATTCACCCTCTGATTGGATTATTATTTTTATATTTTATCCGTGCTTATGGTCTTTATGTCTCCACTGTCTCAGTCACCATGTAAACTCACGTGTATATATTAGCTCCGTTATTATAATAAGACGTCAAGCCAAGTTCGATTGTAAGTAAAGAGTGCGTGATTGTTTCTTTATTGTTCTATGTCTTACTCTAATTACTTATACTTATATATACTCGATTTATATTTAATATAACAGGGATGACACTACAGACTTTTCTTAAGCTGCCCACACGAGTGATTTGTGCGTGTGATTTGTTTGCGTACCATTTCTCCACAAACGACGAACAAATAACAATAACCTTACAGCCATACCTAAACAAGAGCGGCAAGCGTTTTCTAGTTGTCAAAAGTTCTCATGCCCATACAATTTGTATGGGGCATCCCGAAATAAAGGTGGAGTTACATACCACGCGTTCTACGCGTCACGCATTCTACGCGTTTCAAGCATTCTATGCATTCTACGCTTTTCTTAATTTCAAGTTACATACGACGCGTTTTGTGCAGCAAAATAACCATAAAAACAGTGATGGAAAACAGTACTTGCATTTCGTTACCAAAAGAAATTTTGCTTAGTACTTTTTTGATGCACAGAGTACCAAAAATTTTTTTTTTTTTATTTTACTTAAAGAGTTATATAAAATGTATTTAAAACATTTAGGTATATACAGAATACAAAGCGCACACGAACATATCTAGGAACATATATATCGCACATTTACTAATAAAACGTCATACCTCAAAATTTCAAATTTATATTGTGTATAAGTTTTATCCTTATGTCTTTTGTACTTTCAACGTTTTAAGAGAATATGTCAGAAATTTTTTAAATGGTGAGCACAAATCAAAACCTTCAACTGCAATTATCTCGAAATGGATTTTTTTGAGTTATGACGTTGCATTAGTAAATGATCGATATGTTGGACCACACATACTTATGTGTGTATAACAGTTTTTGAGTAGACATGGATGTTTTAGGTCTACTTTAAATTGTTTCCGACATGCCAGTGTCCCGCTTTGTTCAAGATGTGGCGATAATTTTGTGGAAGATGCCGAATCTGTCCACGATTTGACAATTCAAGTTCAAGTACAGGTTTTTAAATTAGTTGTATTGCAACTTCGTAAGTTGTTTAGTTATTATGAAATTTTTGTGAAATATAAAACTTTTTACATTTGCTGAGGGGTGAATGGGGGTAATTTTTATATATAAAAATGAAAATATGTGTATTAGAGTATCAAAAGTATTGGGGGAGTACCACGGTATATTTCATTATCAAGTAGTGTAAAAAAAAACTACGATCGTACCAACTTTCCCATCACTGCATCAAAATGGCTATGAGAAACAGCTGATCGCTTTGAGTGACGCGTAGGATGCTTAAAAAAGTTGAAATTAGATCTACTTTAACGCATTCCATGCGTTCACGCGTTCTACGCGTCGTGCTGTGTAACTTGCCACATACAATTACACTGATTCTACTTTTTTGACAGCCGCGTAGAACGCGTCGACGCGTAGGACGCGAGTTGCATATGTACTTTCGCAACCACCCTTCGTGGACATTAATGAAATTATAACTAAATATAACAAACAAAATATAGGTTAAGCCAATGACACTTGTACTTTCGCAACCACTCCTCGTAGACATTAATGAAATTGTAATTAAATATAACAAACAAAATATAGGCTAAGCCAATGACACTTTCTGATATAAGAATGTCTTTGGCACAAGCATAAAAACAGAATGTTTACTTTTTATACTATTTGCTTTCTGAAATTTGAATCCTCCTTCCGTTGATTTCATTCATTGTATTTTTTTTAATTAAAAGAGGCCAACGAGAATTATATTACAAAGTTGTAGAATAAATAAAAAATTAAATTGTATTGTTAAAAGAAAACTACAAACCAAATGATTTAATGAGTAAGCGGAATTGACACAAAGAAATTTTACGGATCGATTTTAGTAACACAAAAAAATAGAGTTCGGTCTTTCGGAGTTTAATAATCAATTCTGCTTGCTCAACATTAACCCATAGAAATAAGTTTTTAGGCTAAGAAATATTGTATAAAAAGAAATTTAATGAATAAAGAGTCAGTTGATATTGATAACTCAAAACAATAACTTAAAACACGTTACTGGCGCAGTCGAAAAAACAAGCTTACTCTAAAGAATAGGCAAAAAGAACCAACGACAAATGATTATTCCAAAGAATAATTAGAATATTTTAATGAAGTTAATAAAATAAATTATTACAATAAATAAAATCGGTTTTTTCATACAAAATTCATACATTAAAAAAAATATCACAATTACCTTTTGAATAAGAAATTCAAAATTAAACCACTTGTGTTGCATATTTTCCTTAATGGGATTCGCAGTCATATAACAAATAGAAAGATAACGAGTGTTCAAGTGAATTTTAAAATAAAAGAAAAGATAATAAAACGATTTTGTGAATAAAAGGGATCCATTCTAAATAATATGATGTCGCGACAAGAGCATTTCGATGCCAATTGGCAAATCAACAACGAGAAGAAAAAATAATTGGTGAGTTGGAGACGGTGATAAGACGTCAAGAGGAAAAAATACAGCAGCAGCAACAGCAGTTGGAACAACAACAACTACAACTGCAACGTCAACAACTGGAACAACAACGAATACAACTACAACTACTGCAACCTCAACAGTTTCAGCAACAACAGCTGGGTCTACAAATAAATGCACAACAGCAGTTCATGATGAAACCCAAGGATGTTATAGAGCAGTTCAGGCGGATACACCCTTTGAGCCGTAGCATTGGTGTAACATCCTTTATTGATTCTGTGGAGCTGACCCTTGGTTTGTGTAACAACGATCAGCAGCTGATTGATTTTGGTCTGAAAATAGTCCAAAACGAAAAAATTGTTGGAGAAGAAAGAAAGCGGCTGGGAGATATTGGCAATATTACCTGGGACGAGCTGAAGACGAAAATTTTCTATGTGTTTCAACCCAGAATTACGTATGGAGAAGTTTTTAATCGCTGCAGAGCAGTTAAGGTCAGTAATTTAGATGAATTATTTAAGTATTTTGAAAAGGCTGAGTGCGATTTGAATGAACTCTACGCATTTGACCCCCTTAAACCTAACATGTATAGTCCTAAATGTGTTGATAGAGATTTAGTAGATATTGTACTGGAAAAGATCGACGGGACTGTAAGAGCTAACGTAGGTCCGAACGAAACACTACAGGACATTATAATTAAATACACAAAACTTAAACTACTGTGGGACACTAGGACAATAGACTATAAACACAGACTTAATAGGAGATATCCTGTTACGCTTTATTTTTAATGTTCTTTTAGATTAAAAATGTTACGCTTTATTTGAAATGTTGTTTTAGACTGACTATCGTCTTGAGCCCAAAAAACCATTACAGCTTTTATAATTGAGTTGGCACGTTTCGCAAGTCAGCATAACCGCAATCATGGAAAAAGTTCATTAAACTATATTTGCAAATCTGCAAATTTCTATTTAAATTAATTATTGACGGTATCGTATTTCTGTTGATGTTTGCTATGCAAAACGTGCCAAACCAAAAATGCACAATATCACTTCCCCTTTGAAGAATGCTGCAGGCGTGTTTTGAGTTCAAGGGATCGTATGAATTTGGTTATTTATTTAATATATGTACATAAATGTTTCTTTGTTATTTTTATTACAAAGGTTACTTAAAAGAAATTAATATAAGGTTATTATTATTGTTTTAGAATTGATTCTTACCTTGTATGTACTATATATGTATGTAAATTGATAATTATATATACCAAAGTATATTTTTTATTTTTACGAAAAAATATTATTAGCATAAATTCTATACGCATGCAAAAGTTAAATTACTTGGACGTTTAGTTGACTTTCTGGATGCAGTTCTTAACAATTTCGCAGGTGCCATCGGTTCTCCAACATCTTCTGCCTGCTCGCAACTGGGTACACCGGTACTTATATTGGTAATGTTTAACTCCACCTCTTTCGATTGTTGGTTGTTTTTCCTCCTCCTCCTAATTAGGAGGATAGTGCCAATAACGACTAACACAACCATTACAGAGCTCATAGAGAACGATGAGAGCCGATGAACAGTCAGCTCCCATTCGTTTCTATTTATTGTATCCACCTCTCCCTGAAGGTCTTCAATGGATTTCCTCCCTTCTGCAAGAATAGTTGGAATTTCTTTTTTATTTCCAATCTTAAGGTTTGACGGTTTATACGTTTTCAATTGCTCGTTGCCAGTATTTAAAGTTTTCAGCTTGAGTTTTAGAGATTCAAGGAAAAGATGATGGTCAACTTCTGCTCTTTTGTAACTAGTCTGAGTGTACGTTACTCTTTCATATGGTAATCTTATCTGCTTTGAACTTACTTCACAAGCTTGCACGATTCTCAATATCCCAATCCCTTTCAACGTGGCAGTATAATGCAATCCCTCACAATTGATATTTAATAAGAGGGGGGTTTTGATGTTGTAAACCCATTGGTTGCTGGCCGCCATCATAACCAGTACACCGTCCCTTGTTGGTACCGCAACGTACTTGCAGTGTTCTGCTGATGTTATGGTATGTTGCAGCAGCTCCACTACTCATTCTGTTGTTCCAGTAGTTAAGATTGGCTTATTATATTGGCATACAGAAATTGATGCGGTGGCGTTTGCAGCTACGCTCACACAATTGGTGTAGTCTTCATGAGTAAGTGGAACAAACGAAGCCTGATTTGTAGCTTCCGCAATGTATTCTGCTGATACTGACGGTAACGCATCCCAATTTTGATTGAGGGCTGATGTTAATGGATACACTCGATGAACTGAATATGTAATAGGATCGGGCAGCGGGATTTTAACTTTTATTAACAAACTTTTGTCGTCTTGAAATACTGATACTTGCGCTGCTTGGGGTAGGGTGAACAAATTTTGAAAAAATGGCTGCATGCTAGTTGTTGTCGATAAACGTTTCAACTCATTGGTTATGGTCTGGCTGGCTAGAATGAACGGGTGTAGCTTGTTCATGTACAAGTCGTTTAAAATAGATAACTCCGTAGATTGACGATGATGCACTTCCAATAGTTGGGCGTTTATAATTGACAGGAGCTCATTGATTTCAGTTTTAGTGTGGTAATCTCATCTTTGGTTGTTATTGTGAAGTTACCATAGGACGCACTAAGTTCGCGTAGATTTTTCACAATTGTGTCGACGTCTGTAACGAGCCCTTTAATTGGTGCACTCAGTTTATTGAAGTTTGATCCCATTACTGTTATTTGATGTTTGATTAAATCAAAGGTTTTAGCATCATTCTTCTCCAAAATCGCCAATGGATTGTAAACCTTATGCGCGTCTTCACTATCCATCGTACCGAATGCCCATTTTGCAAAATTTCCTATTACTTCAATAGCTCTTTTTGATCTGTTTTTTACAAATATGTGTTGCATGCGCTCGTTGGTTTTTCTTATGTTGTTGTTGATGACTGATGTTTCTTTTACCTTGAACTAATTTAAAGCGATATCTACGAAATTCATAGAGCTTAGCAAAACTTAGTTCAACTATATAACAAAAATGCTCAAATATGTGTTAATGAAATGAATTTATATATTTTTACAACTTTATATAATAAAATTGCAAAAACATATATCCATTATTTATTTAACCTTACAACCTCTCACCGTTTTCTCCCGAAAAACTGTAAATGTTGTGTACCTGATATTGGCGGCCAATCACTTCATTCACTGACATAAAAGTCGTGTTTGTTGATTATTTAATGATTTTTCAATGGAAATAGAGATAAAATAAAAAAACAATTATATATTTTATATATTTTTGTATATGTACAGGTTACATAATAACTTCTAACCAAAAATTCTTCAGTTCTACTCGATAAATAATTTAATTCTGTTATTGTGGACCTTTTTTATTTTTTTATTTATTTGAAGTGAGGTAGTGACTGGACTATTTATTGATATAATTTCGTATGGGCCAGTCCATAGAGGGGAGAATTTATTTTTTCTTGTAGCATTTTTTAGTAAAACCTTTTGACCCTTTTGAAAAGTGGTGGGATTTATCTCGTAATCATATGATTTCTTTGAAAGAAATTTTGCCTTATCGAGATTCTGTTTTGCAATTTGGTGGGTTTTTTGTAGTTGATAACGGAGGCGTATTGGGTAATCTTCTAGGTTATTCGCTGGTGTAGGAGACCTTTTTAAGTTTGTTGGCATGTCAAACTTGAAACCAAACAAGCAATTAAGCGGAGTCAATTTAGTACCTGCATGTTGTGTATTGTTATGTACATGTACAGCTTGCCTCAACCATTGATCCCATGACCTTTCGTCATTGGCCACAAAATTTCTAAGATATTCCGCTAAGGGACGATGACTACGTTCGAGGCTGCCATTAGCTTGTGGATGGTATGCGGTGATATGCAATTTTGTAATTCCCAATAATTTACACGTTTGTGCAAATAGTTTGGAAGTAAAGTTGGATCCATTATCGGTAACCAGTACTTTAGGTATTCTATATCTTGTTACGATTTCCTCATAAAAAACCTTGGCGACTGTCGCTGCCTCTTGATCCAGTAAGGCGGCACATTCCATAAATTTCGTCAAATCATCTTGGAAAGTTAAGATGTACCGATTACCAGAGTAGGTCTCCGGCAAAATTCCGACTATATCCATATACACTTTATCGAATGGTAGTTGTGGTGTATCTGTAATAATCATTGGCATTTTTGTTTTTCTTGAACTTTTGTTTAATTGGCACTTATGGCATTTTTTAATATATTCATTTGTGTCCTTCTGCATGTTTTTCCAGCGATATTGTTCCCTTATCCTCCAATAAGTTTTTTTCATGCCTTGGTGACCTCCTAAAATAGAGTTGTGGAAGTCGTTCAGGATTGTATTTATTTCCTTTCGATCGGTGAGAACTTCGAACTTTCTGCTTTTGTAAATTACTTTGCTATTATTTTCAACAATTTCTGGAGGATTAATGTACACTACTTCTTTATTTTCATCTTCTTTTGACGTGTTTAACTGTTTTACTCCATCCTCGATTTGTGTTTTGCTCCTTGTTTTTACGACTGATATGTTCTCCCTGTCTGTTGGCTGTGCTTTTCTGCTCAGTGCATCGGCATTGGTGTTAGATTTTCCTGGCTTGTACTCTATTTTATAGTCGTAGTCAGACAGTTTGTGGTGGAACCGGAGAAGTCTAGTTGTCGGGTCGCTGACGTTAAAAACTCCTTTTAATGCCTTATGATCGGTGAACACTGTAAATGGCCGTCCTAGCAAGTACGTTCGAACTTTTTTCGTAGCCCATACTATAGCTAGAAGTTCCTTTTCCGTTGCCGAATAGTTCTTTTCTGCAGCGTTTAATGTACGGCTAGCGAATGCAACTGGTTTATCTTTGCCTACTTCACCTTGTGA
This sequence comes from Lypha dubia, assembly GCA_947311025.1. Lineage (NCBI taxonomy): Eukaryota > Metazoa > Arthropoda > Insecta > Diptera > Tachinidae > Lypha > Lypha dubia. Next base: position 77,442,120 of record OX371261.1, on the reverse strand, counting down.
TAATATTGCACCCAACCCCTCATTGCTGGCATCTGTGGTTAGAATAAAAGGTTTGGTAAAGTCCGGGTAAATAAGAATTGGTGGAGATACTATTGCTTCTTTTAAAGCCGTATAAGCAGTTTCACAATCTTTTGACGAATTAAATTTTTTATCCTTTTTTAATAAATTGGTAATTGGTGAAGCTATTTTTGAAAAACCAGGAATAAATTTACGGTAGTAATTTGCCAAACCTAGGAAAGATTGGGTTTCCTTAAGAGTTTTAGGCGAAGGGTAATTAACTACACAAGTAGTTTTAGAAGGGTCTGGCAGGGCTCCCGACTGGGAGCATTTTTGCCCCAAATATATGACTTCGCGGCGTAAAAATTGGCATTTTACGTGTTTAATTTCAAATTACTCTGTCTTAGTTTAGAAAATACTTTTTGTAGTCGCTCGTTATGCTCTTTTAAGGATCTCCCGTAAATAACGATGTCGTCAAGGTACACAAAGCAGTCAATTCCGTTTAGACCTGTTAGAATGTGGTTCATTATTCTTTGGAAGGTAGCTGGTGCTCCCGTAAGCCCAAAACCCATCCTGTTGAATTCATAGTGACCCCGCGAGTTAAGGTCAGCCTCATACACACCATAAGTAAAGTAAGATAATAAGTATATTTTACAAATAAAAGAAGAAACTCTTGATAACAAATGTATTTTCATAAATAAAGAAGTGACCTTTGATAATGAATGTATTGTTAGTAAATAAAGGAATATACATAAACCTTTAAAATGTATAGATTATGAACATAAGATAAATACACTTTCACTTCAAGGTCAACTACAAAGAACCTTAAGATAAGACATATTAATTTTAACAAAGAAATAATATTGTAAATCCACAAATAATAAGATAAAAAAGGTTGATCAAACAACCCTGAACATAAGAAACATATTTTAGAACAATGGAATAAAGAAACTAATATAAGATAAAGAATGTTAGTATTTAAGAACAATAGAATAAAGAAAGTAGTATAAGACAAAGAATATTAGTATTTAAGATAAACACATTTTTTATAATAAAGAATTATGATAAGAAAAATAATGTTATATAAGAAAGATATTTTGTAAATGTAAGTTAGTTTTTAAAAAATAGTGAAATAAAAGAGACGCATAGTCATCGGAAAAACATATTTTTTTTTACTCACCAAAATCAAGTGATTATTAATTGGCTATCCTGCCAGGGGGTATCATTAAATTCATACCTTTTTGGAGCGGACCACAAGAATCCTTTTGATGCAGCAAAAGGCCAATATAAGAAACACATAGTGTATAAAAATTTCTTATAAAAGGAATATAGTGTATAAAAATTCCTTATAAAAGGAATATTTTTTTTTTTTTTTTTTTTTTTTTTTTTGATAAATTTTATTATTTATTGAATCTTCAATTTTAAATTAAATTATCAATAAGTTTTTCAAATCTTAAATCTAAAAAATATTACATATAAGTTTAGCCAATGCTAAACAAAATTTTTAATTTCAACGGTTAATTTATGTTGTTTTACGTCTCTCGTGTACGGCTGAGAAAAAGAGTATCCCTCCTTTTCAGCCGGGTGTGGCCTCTATAATTTAAAATATTGCGCGCAAGTACATTTGGGTGCACCTCAAGTTTTTTTATATATTTTTTTGCGTTTATTGAAAATACTGTCTTCACCAACGGAACATCTAGATCTTTATGAATCCGATGATTTCTGACATACCAGGGAGCTGCTGTAATTGTACGTAGAATTTTATTTTGTCGCCTTTGAATTTTTTCGACATTTGATGCTGAGGCAGTGCCCCATAACTGGATTCCATAGAACCATATTGGTTTCAGGATCGCGTTGTATAATAGTAGTTTACAGTCTAGGCTTAGTATAGAATTTCTTCCAATAAGCCAATTCATTTGGGCTGCTTTTAATTTAATTTGTATTAACTTTGCGTCTATATGCGATTTCCATGTTAAACGACGATCAAGATGAACGCCTAGATATTTGACAACAGTGTGTTGAGGTATGGTCTCGGTGTTAATTTTTATAGGCGGGCATGTTTCCTTGCGCAACGTAAAAGTTACGTGCACACATTTCTGCTCGTTAACTTTAATACGCCATTGTTTGAGCCAATTTTGCAATTTGGATATATACCCTTGTAAATTGCGGGAAGCTTCCACAGGATTTTCGTGAACGCTTAGAAAAGCTGTATCATCGGCAAATGTTGATGTATGAATGTTACTGCTTAACGGTAAGTCAGAGGCATATATTAAATAAAGTAATGGACCGAAGATACTCCCTTGGGGAACTCCGGCTTCGATCGACTGCGGTGGGCTTAAAAAATTGCCTTCCCTAACTACAAATTTTCGTTCAATTAAATAGCTTATTAAAAGCCTAACAATGTTTGCGGGTAGATTTTGTGTTAATTTATGTATAAGACCTTCGTGCCATACTTTATCGAAAGCTTGAGAAACATCTATAAAGAGCGCAGAGCAATATTTCTTCTTTTCGAAAGTGTCTCTGATAACATTCACAAGTCTGTGAGTTTGTTCAATTGTGCTGTGTTGTCTGCGAAAACCGAATTGATGGTCTGGAATGCATCCACTTCTAGTCACTATAGGCATCAGCTTGCTCATATACAGCTTTTCAAATAGTTTTGAAATGTTGGGCAATAGACTAATAGGCCGATAGGATTCAACCTTCGTATGATCCTTGCCGGGCTTTGGTATCATAATAATCATCGAAACCTTCCATTCTGCAGGATAGTATTGCAGCCGTAGAATACTATTAAAAATGAATAGTATAATTCTTTTTGCAATATAAGGCAGTTGTTGAAGCATTTTGTTGCTTATTTTGTCGACACCTGGGGCTATTTTGGTGTTAAGACTAGTGATGGCCTTTTCAATCTCCACAATGTTAAATCTTAACGGTATTTCTGGTAAAGAGATGACTGGTGGCAGTTCAACAATATCAGTAGAAATATTCGGTGTAAATACATTTTCTAAGTGCTTAACAAAAAGAGCACCTTTTTCAGCATCAGTTCTTGCCCAGTCACCATTCGAATCTCGTAACGGAGGTTTGCAAATCACTGGCCTTTTAAGTCCTCTGGCTGCACGCCATAGCGAATAATCTGTTTGTGGTGTTGCATCGAGTTCTTGAAGAAATTTTTGCAGCGAAGCTGTTTTTTGTGTTTGTAAAACTTTTCTGAGCTGTTTGGTGCATTCCTTTAGCCTTAACTTTAGCTGGGGGGATCTGTAACGTTGCCATTCTCGTCGCGCTCTTCGTTTTTCAGTCAATAGCCTTTCTATATCTACAGAAGAAATGTTGTTGAATCTTACTTGTTGATTGGGTTGATTTGAAGAAGCATTAAGAGCAGCTTGATTAACATGTGCTTCAAACAACCTAATAGAATTTTCTATGTCAGTAGGTGTTCTCAACAGCATATTTTCCGTGCAATGAGCACTCAAATATTTTTTGTATTTCAGCCAGTTAATACGTGCAGATATCACCGGTAAATCACATGTTGATGTTGCAGTTGTGTGTGAGTAAATAGTGATAATAGTAGGCGAGTGATCTGAAGATAAATCCAATGATGCTTCAACTTCAATCATTTCGCTGGGCACACCTTTCATAACTCCAAAGTCGATAATATCAGGAATTTTTTGTCGATCCGTTGGCCAATATGTTGGCTGACCACTTGAAACTACATTAAAGCCCATTTTTGAAATTGTGTCAAACAAAACACGACCCTTGGGACTGATTAAACGTGAACCCCAAAATGTGTGTTTAGCATTGTAGTCGCCAGCTGCTAGAAAACGGGACCCCAGTGTTGAATAAAATGCGGTATATTGACTCTCTGAAATTGAAAACCTGGGAGGAGAATAAACAGATGATAACACAAGTTTTTGATAAAAATTTTCAATGCAGATGTTTGTTGCTTGAAGGTAATCTTCACAAAATTCATTTAACAGGTAGTGTTTTATTCGCGTTTTTATTAGAATTCCCGAGCCACCACAAGCTCTACCTCGAGGATCCTTGGTGTCGTAGAAATTATATCCACTAATTCTAAAATAGCTTCGAGACGTCAAATGAGTTTCTGAGATAAGCATAACATCGATTTGTTTATCCAGAAGAAAATATTCTATTTCATTTTTATGTTGGCAGATGCCGTTTGCGTTCCAAAAACATATTTTCAAGTTCATGGTTTGCTTAATACAGCCTGCAACAAAGTAGACTGCATTTTCAACATTTCCTGCATCATACAGGACATGTTGAGAGTAAAAGTATTTACTGTTTGTATTAAGCTCTCAATTGAGGCTTCAATACGGCTAAAATTAGACCCTGTAGCTTCGCTTACTGGTACCGGATTTTGCGCTGTATTGTGGTTACTTTTTAAAATGTTAGCGTATGAAAATTTATTATTAGGTTGTTGCTGAGCAATAGTCGCGTTTGATTTCAATACGTTTGAATATTGTTGCTGACTGGTAGACCGTTGAGGTAACTGAGGGTAGCTTAAAAGTGTGATAGGCTGAGCGGGGATAATATTTTCTTTTTTGTGCGAGGAGCGTTTAAAAAACGAGTAAAGAGGGCAGCCTCTATAGTTGGCAGTGTGATTTCCGCCGCAATTGCCACATTTTTTCGCCTTGGGATCACCTTTTGTTTTGTCACAGTTAGCGGTACTGTGTAGCTCACCACATACAACGCAGACTGTAGGCAACTTGCAATAAGTTTTCGTGTGCCCAAATTCTTGGCAGTTCAGGCATTGGATAGGTCCAGCTCTTTTATGTGGCTGCTCAACGGTAACTCTCCGGTGTAACAAATACTTTAGATCATAGATTGGATGGGATTCATTTTTTTTTATCTTTATGTCACCTGGCTGTAACTCGACTCTAAATATTGGTTGGGGGATTTTTTCTCTATTTTTGATGTTTGAAACATTTTTCACCTTGAATCCACTATTTTCAAGGCCAGACTTGACCTCTTCTGGATCCACACTAGAATCTATACCTTTTATTACAACGGTTAGACCTTTAGCACTCTTAAGCTGATATGTATAAAAAATTTTATTTTTAGTCTCAAAGTCTGAGACTATTTTTCTGTAATTATTTTCTTTAGATACCTGAATTTTTGTTTCATTAATTTTCCCACGCTTGATTGGAGTTACGTAAAACTCATTTTCTCCAATTAACGAGATAAGGCTTTTTACCAGAAGGCTGGAGTTCTGTTCTCTTAAATAAATCGGTGGTGGTTTACTCAAACTTGTATTAGTTGTGTCTTCATCACCTTGTTCCGTTAAAATCGCGAAACGATTTTCGGAATTTTTTATATTTTTCCCATCTTTGGGAACTTTTGCCGTTGACGCAATTTGAGCAGATTTGGGACTTCTTCCCCTTTTTAACACAGTTATGTATCTATCCATACCTGTTTGAATTTTATTATCACTATTTTCACTTACTTTATCCATAATTTTATTCATTTTGTGCACGTTGGTCACCTGGGTATTTATTGTTTGTTTGTTTGCTTGTACAGCTAAGCTGACAAGTTTGCTAATAGGTGCAATTGTTGTTGTTTCTTGATCACTATTTAACATGTATGGAGAGCATGATCGCGCACGAATAGTTGTGTTTTGTGTAGAATTCAGGTTTGTGCTTAATTCAATTTTTTTATTGTCGTCATCAGAAACAAAAGTTAAATAAGCATTTCTACTGCTTGTGGGTTTATTGTTGTTGTTGTTGCCAGAAGATGAACTCATTTAGAGTTCTCTTGTTTTTTTCACTTATAAGAGTTTGTGTATGCAAATATTTATGTATACACAAGCAAAAAAAAATAAAATAAAACCAGTATAATAACTGTTTAATAAATGTTTTGTTTTTGTATTTTTTGTGACTTTAAATTTTTGATAATTTTAATATTCAGTTGCGACGATTATAAAACGCGTCTGTACACTGCGAGAGTTGAAACTGAATATAAAAGGAATATAACGTATGAAAATTCCTTATAAAAAAGGAATTATAAATGATTAATTTTAAAAAACAAAAAAGAGAATTGAAATACGACGAAAACCGTGCAATGGCGACTAATGAGACACAATTAGCTAACTTGACAGCAATACTTAGCGAAATGGAACGCTATTGTCAAACACTAACAGAAAAAATAAGCAACATCAGAATCAATCCACTGCTGGATCAAACCCCTATAGAAAGACTAGAGGATATATCAACAAAATATAATTCCGCGAATGATATTTCCCTAGAAGTTTTTTGACGGGAAACAATCTGAATATAGAGCTTGGAGAGAGGTTGCTTCCAGATTAATGAAAGACATCGATCAATTCAGGACACATAGTCGATATTCAGAAGCTCTATCTATTATAAAATCGAAAATAAGAGGTCAAGCTTCAGACATACTAATAAATAATAACACACCATTTAATTTTGAAGCCATACGCAACAGATTGGACTATACGTATGCGGACATGCGCCCACTCTACGTATTACAGGACGAAATGAGGAGAATTACGCAGAATAGATCATCTCTGTCAGAATACCACGACAGGATAAACCAAGCCCTCAACCTCATCACATCAAAAATTGCGATGTCTGGTGAACAGCAAATCGCAATAGATGCTATGACCAGGAATGCGAAAGATGAAGCGGTACGTATATTTGTCGCAGGCATCACAAATGCGTTCGTAAGATCGACCCTATATGCTAATACCCTCGGTGACCTAGAACATGCCTACGCTATAGCCAGGACTATACAACATGACAACCAACACCAGAACCTACGGCTGTCATACGATCACGGGTACAACCACAGAAACCATCATGATACAAAAAGGGAACAACAACTCAACCACCATCCGCAACATAATAGACGTCCCAATTTTATTCAACAAAAACCACTGTTTCCAAGAAATCAGAATCAACAAACTAATTATCAACAAACTAACTATCAACAACCAAAACCCGTCCCTATGGAAACGGACTCAAGGCAAATCGTACAGGGGCATAGGAAAACCAATTCACCATACAACTCCCAGAATCAACCCTTTGCAAATAACCAGCCTTGGAAAAGAGAACACAGCGGCAACTATTACACGAACAAACAACAGCGGGTCAACCACTTACAACGAGAAGACAACTCTAGCATGTATCCAGAACAGGAACAAATGGTAAATAATTTAAGATTAGACCATTTAAACTAAGAGATGGGCTGCCCTACCTTACATTAACTAGTGATTTATCAAAAAAAAAAAATATGAAATTTGAATTGACACAGGCGCAACCCATAATTATATAAGTGCAAAGTGTGATTCCTCACCTAGAATAAAAATAGAACAAATTAAAATTAAAACTATACACGGTTACTCGATGATAAATACTAAAAGAATCATTAAACTAATGAATAGAGAAATAATTTTTTTTGAATTAGAAAACATTGAATCATTTGACATGATTTTAGGATTAGAAGGATTAAGAACACTAAATGCTGAAATAAACGTTAGGGATATGACTTTAACAGCCATGAGTAGTGACAGTCAGCCTAAGTTGAACTACATTATAGGAGAAGAAAAATATAAGCAAGAAATAGACAGAATGATGAAAGAGAATAATGGCATAGGACCACTACCTTTCACAACTACTATAGAAGCTACTATTAGGACAAGAAACGAAGATCCAATATGGACAAAACAATACCCATACCCAATAGCTGACAACGAATTTGTCAATAAAGAAATAAAAAAACTTTTATACGAAGGAATAATACAAAAGAGTAATAGTCCATACAACTCTCCAATATGGACAGTCCCCAAAAAGGGTACGGACGAACAGGGGAAACCAAAGAAAAGAATGGTCATAGATTACCAGAAATTAAATAGTAACACAATCACAGATAGATACATTATCCCAGATGTTAACATGACGCTACAGAATTTAGGCAAAGCTAAGTATTTTACTACCTTAGATTTAGAATCAGGTTTTCACCAGATAAGAATCTCTGAGAAAGATAGGGAAAAAACAGCCTTTTGTGTTAACGGTGGCAGATATGAGTTTATCCGTATGCCCTTTGGTTTGAAAAATGCACCTTCAATCTTTCAAAGATGTGTAGACGATATACTAAGGGATTATGTAGGAAAATTTGCATACGTCTATATTGACGACGTTCTCATATATTCTTCTTCGCTGGAGGAACATATTTTTTTTTTTTTTTTGTGGTAGTTTTATTATTTATTGAATCTTCAATTATATATTGAAACATCAATAAGTTTTTCAAATCTTAAATCTAAAAATACATTAATATATGTTTAGCCAGTGCTAAACAAAATTTTTAATTCCAACTGTTGATTTTTGATGTTTTACATCTCTCGTGTACGGCTGAGAGAAAGAGTATCCCTCCTTCTCAACCGGGTGTGGCCTCTATAATTTAGAATGTTGCGCGCAAGTGGATTTGGGTGCAATACAAATTTTTCAATATATTTTTTTGCGTGTTTTGAAAATACTGTCTTCACCAACGGAACATCAAGATCTTTGTGAATTCGCTGATTTCGGATATACCAGGGGGCTGCAGTAATTGTACGTAGAATTTTGTTTTGTCGCCTTTGAATTTTTTCTACACTTGATGCTGAGGCAGTGCCCCATAACTGAATTCCATAGGCCCATATTGGTTTCAGGATCGCGTTGTATAACAAAAGTTTACAGTCAAGACTTAATATAGAATTTCTTCCAATAAGCCAATTCATTTGGGCTGCTTTTAATTTAATTTGTGTTAGCTTTGCGTCTATATGCAATTTCCATGTTAAACGACGATCAAGATGAACGCCTAGATATTTTACTACAGTGTGTTGCGGTATAGTCTCGGTGTTGATTTGTATAGGCGGGCATGTTTCCCTGCGTAAAGTAAAAGTAACGTGTACACATTTCTGCTCATTCACTTTTATCCGCCATTGTTTTAGCCATGTTTCCAATTTTGAGATGTACCCTTGTAGATTCCGGGAAGCTTCTACAGGATTTTCATGAACGCTTAGAAAAGCCGTATCATCAGCAAATGTTGACGTGTGAATGATACTGCTTAACGGTAAGTCAGAGGCATATATTAAATAAAGTAAAGGACCGAAGATACTGCCTTGAGGGACTCCGGCTTCAATCGACTGCGGGGGGCTTGTAAAATTGCCTTCCTTAACTACAAATTTTCGTTCCTCTAGATAGCTTTTTAAGAGCCTGAAGATGTTTGCGGGTAGATTTTGTGTTAATTTGTGGACAAGACCTTCGTGCCATACTTTATCAAAGGCCTGTGCGACATCAATAAAAAGCGCTGAACAATATTTCTTTTTTTCAAAAGTTTCTCTTATAACATTCACAAGTCTGTGAGTTTGTTCAATAGTATTATGCTGACTGCGAAAACCGAATTGATGATCTGGAATACATGCACTGCTAGTTACTATAGGAGACAGCTTGCTCATGTACAGTTTTTCAAAAAGTTTCGACATATTGGACAATAAACTAATAGGCCGATAGGATTCAACCTTTGTATGATCCTTACCGGGCTTTGGTATCATAGTAATCATCGAAACCTTCCATTCTGCCGGATAGTATTGCAGTCGTAAAATACTATTAAAGATGAATAGTATTATTCGTTTTGCAATGAAAGGCAATTCTTGCAGCATTTTGTTACTTATTTTATCAATACCTGGGGCTTTTTTTGAGTTTAGACTTGTAATAGCCTTTTCAATCTCCACAATATTAAATCTTAGCGGAATTTCTGGTAAAGCGACGACTGGTGGCAGTTCAATAATATCAGCAGAAATATTTGGAGTAAATACTTTTTCTAAGTGTTTAACAAAAAGAGCACCTTTTTCAGCATCAGTTCTTGCCCAGTCACCATTTGAAGCTCGTAATGGAGGTTTACATATCACCGGCCTTTTAAGTCCTCTGGCTGCACGCCACAGCGAATAATGGAGGAACATATACAACACATCAAAATAATATTTGCGGCACTGAACAAAGCCACATTAACAATTTCTGATGAAAAGTCTAAGTTCTTTCAAACAGAAGTAGAGTACCTAGGACATATCATCAGACATAACCGAATTGCAACTAACCCCGAAAAAGTTGAGGCAATAAATAAGTATCCAACCCCGAAAACACTGAAAGACCTGAGAGGATTTCTTGGAATGACTGGATATTACAGGAAATTCATCAAGGGCTACGCAAGCATAGCCAAACATTTGACTGTACACTTAAGAGACAATGGACAAGTAGGAAAAAATCAGAGTAAAAACACAACTGTAAACCTCGACGAACAGGCGTTAAGAGCCATAGACACCTTGAAAACTTGTTTGAGGGAACAGACAGAACTTTTTCAACCAGATTATTCTAAACCTTTCGAACTGGCAACTGACGCTTCCAAAATAGCACTGGGGGCAGTTCTCAGCCAAAATAAGAAACCGATACATTTTTTATCACGAACTCTAAGCAAGACAGAGGAAAATTACAGCACGAACGAAAAAGAACTCTTAGCAATAATATGGTCATTACAGAAATTAAGAAATTACATTTATGGTGTAGCCGATTTAACTATCTATACTGATCATCAATCTCTAACGTTCGCAACATCTGAGAAAAACCCAAACACTAAATTAATGAGGTGGAAGAATATAATCGAGGACTTCGGTGCAAAGCTAGTGTTCAAACCCGGCCATTTAAATGTTGTAGCCGATGCCCTCTCAAGGCAGCAAATAAATTCTTCAACAATTAGTACTGTCCACTCAGCCGAAAGCTCACCCACTGAAATCTTTGATACAGTGTCACAACCATTCAATTCATATGCAACTCAGATCGAACTAATACCTAATACGAACATCAATGATACGATAACATACACTACATTCACAAACAAAACAAGACATAAGATACATTTTACTGACGAAGAAAACCTAATCGAAGAATTAAAAAAGATACTCATACCGGGAAAAATAACCGCGATACACACAAATGCTGAATCATTGTATGCATATGGCGAGAAAATAAAGAATACATTTAATGGAATAAGATTTGTTTATACACCTATAAAATTACAAGATATAATAAATTCAGAAAAACAAATAGAAATCATAAAAGAGACTCACGACAGAGCACATCGGGGATATAGGAATAATGTGAAGGAAATTTATGAGAAATATTACTGGCCGAATTTAAAAAGAGAATGCAAGGCGTACAACAAAAAATGTGTGGCATGTCTTTTCGGGAAATACGAGAGACAACCTACAAGGGAACCATTAAAAGACTCCGACATACCAACAGAACCAGGTGAATATATACATATGAACATATACTTCAACGAAAACAAAACCTTCTTGGTCGCTATTGACAAATTTTCGAAATACATAACGTTAAGAGAACTTGACTCAAAAGAACGAATGAGTGACAAGATAGAAGAAATACTCACAAACAACTACCCAGATTGTAAAAGACTAATGACTGATAACGAACGCTGTATGTCGGCCCCAGCCGTAAAAGTAATGTGTACAAAATACGGCATAAGAAAGATAGAAACACCAGTTTATAGATCGACATCGAACGGACAAGTCGAGAGAGCCCACAGCACTATATCAGAACTAGCCTGGATATTTAAAATACAGAACACAACAACAATAGCAGACGAAATCTATAAAACAGTACGCGAATTAAATAACACAATCCATACAGTGACAGGATTCAGACCCAGAGATATCATTTTCAACAGGATAAAGTACGACAAGAGTGATATATTCGAAAAAATAAAGAAAGCATCGGAAAAAACATTGGAAAAATTTAACCAAGGCACCAAACACCGAACCTTCTCACCGAATGAACAAATCCTAGTGAAGATAAAAGGAGTAAGAAAAACGAACGACGCTAGATATATCAAATACATCGTGAAAGAAGACCGTGAGGACACTGTCTTAACTACGAGGGGTGTAACTGTACACAAGGATAATATCAAGAACTACACAATTAACGAAGATGAATTTCTTCCTGATATTACTCGCGGTGGTCGCACAAGCAATCAAAGCAGAAATAAAAATAGACAACCTACAAGGCAAGAAGTATATTCTAACAAAGACAGATGATGTATATATATTTGATGAATACACATACCTCTTCCATGTCACCAACATAACAAGAATACTTACTCCATATAGACAAATTGTCACGACAAACTACGAACCCACTACTCAAGAAACCATCTGGATAAGAAAAATTGAATTAATAACGGAACAACTCAACGCACATAAACCTCATACAAGAGCTTTGAACTTTCTGGGATCCGCACTCAAATTTATTACAGGAACACCAGACCATGACTACTTCATCAATATGGAAAAAGCTATAAATAAATTAATAGATAACAATGAAAAACAACGACATGTTAACTCAAGATTCGAAAGACTAATTGAAACAATGCAAGGCCAGACAATAGAAAATCACCTCATCATTGAACAGGTACACGATGAATTATTATTACTCGTCAGGGCAATTAATGCCGCTAAAAACGGCGAATACTTAACAGAATCCTTAAGCTTGAAAGACTTAGAAGAAGTCATACAACATGAACTAATTTCAGCCCCCATAATAAACATTTTAGAATACGCCGACATATACACAGCAGGGACAGGAGAAATATTCATAACTATTAACAAATACCCTATACTAAAAAAGGACTGTAAGCTTTTCAAAATAACGCCCATAAGTTTTAGGCATGGGAAGATACAGACAGATGACCAAATCGCCTTATGTGACACAGAATACGTTCGGGTAATCCAATGCAAGAATTTTTTAGGTAGAAATATTTGCCAAACAAATAACGAAACAGATACATGTATACTTCCACTACTGAATAATAGGAAAAGCACATGTAACGTCATACAGGAATATAATAATGCACTACTTGTAATCGACGAAGGTTTTATATTACTAGACGGAAACCACACAGTCAACAATGTTACTACTACAGGTATAACTTTAGTCACATTCACAGATATTGTTGAAATAGACAACAAGACATATAGGAACCTTCACGATAGAATAAGACAAACAATACACATGAACCACGACGAAGACTTTGCAATCTTGAATATACTCACATTAGACAAAGACAATGCATTTAGCAATATCGACTCAATAAAAAAATTCAGCATTCCATTTGAACAGCATCCCATCAGATCAATTTTTTATACTATACTTTTTCTTACGACGCTATTACTAATTATCTTCCTTTTAATAAAAATTATGTCATGCATAAAAGAATACAGACGTATATCAGTAATCAATAATTTCAATAAGGCATATCAAATAGAATTACAACGAATTAGGAAAGATCGGGGCGATCTTGTTTAACATAGGAGGGAGTTAAGGTCAGCCTCATACACACCATAAGTAAAGTAAGATAATAAGTATATTTTTACAAATAAAAGAAGAAACTCTTGATAACAAATGTATTTTCATAAATAAAGAAGTGACCTTTGATAATGAATGTATTGTTAGTAAATAAAGGAATATACATAAACCTTTAAAATGTATAGATTATGAACATAAGATAAATACACTTTCACTTCAAGGTCAACTACAAAGAACCTTAAGATAAGACATATTAATTTTAACAAAGAAATAATATTGTAAATCCACAAATAATAAGATAAAAAAGGTTGATCAAACAACCCTGAACATAAGAAACATATTTTAGAACAATGGAATAAAGAAACTAATATAAGATAAAGAATGTTAGTATTTAAGAACAATAGAATAAAGAAAGTAGTATAAGACAAAGAATATTAGTATTTAAGATAAACACATTTTTTATAATAAAGAATTATGATAAGAAAAATAATGTTATATAAGAAAGATATTTTGTAAATGTAAGTTAGTTTTTAAAAAATAGTGAAATAAAAGAGACGCATAGTCGTCGGAAAAACATATTTTTTTTTACTCACCAAAATCAAGTGATTATTAATTCGCGCCGTACTAAAAGCTGTCTTCGCTTTATCGCGATCGTCTATTAGCACTTGGTGGTAGCCGCTTGCCAAATCCAAGGTAGAAAAATAACAGCAGTTACCTAGTTGGTCCAAAATATCCTCGATTCTAGGCAACGGAAAAGCATCCTTAACCGTCGCAAGATTAAGTTTCCGAAAATCCACCACTACACGCCACCGTTTTTGTCCACCTGGACCTGGTTTTTTAGGTACCACCAACAGTGGTGAGTTCCATGGCGATTTACCGTGTGGAGAGGTGGTAGTCTCCCATCGGGCGCGTCCCCAGGTGGCGGATAGGGGTAGAGAAATGTCAATGGCTCATTAATCAACAAACGGTTGATAAGTCAACGACATGACTCGGGTCGGGTCTAATACTACGTGTGCTCAGCACACCAGGAGTACACATGGTATTATGCCAGGCCGAGGTCCCAGGTGCTTTTAGATCATCCTAACGAAACATGAGGGCACTCGTTTCAAGCAGGCAGCTCATGCTGGTGCTTGGTACGAGTGTGGTCATGAGGGAGGGTCATCTCCCAGCAGCCCCTGAGCAAGACCGGCATTCCATCATGAATGAGTTCTTGCTGAGGGGCTGCTGCACGACGTAGGGTCGGCTGTAACTTCACACCCTTTGGTGGTCTTGCGGCAGACCTCGGGTCGTAGGCATGACTCTCCTACACCCTCGTGACGGTGACTAAGACTACCGGACCCGCGGACCAAAACAAATCTACTCCACTTGTAAGTACAAGGTGGCTGGAAGCCGTGCCGAGGTACGCATGGCCAGTAAGTGGTTAAAGAGAACTGGTCCCTAACGGCTCCCCTCCGATGCCAGGGCACAGATCGGTTGTAAAAACTATTTGCCTAATCCATGCACGCCGTCACTGCATGGAGGGTCCAACACCTTACGTGCTTACTCGTGGGAACAAAATTGATAACAAAAATAAATTAAACACAAAAACAAAAACAACAAAAAACAAACAAAATAATAAACCAGCTGCCCTGTCGCTAGGTAGGGCAAGAGTGCAGCGGAGTGTGTCCAGGGATGGAAGTCCAGCCACCTCCGCGGCTGGTAAAAACCTAGCCACCAACATCAAAACGGGTACGCCGGCTGAGAAATCCTCTACTGTGCCTCGTGTACCCAAACAAACATCTGCGGGTGCGCCGGCTGCAGTCAAAGCAGCTGTGCCTAATGCACCAGCAATCAGTGAATCAAAGGGTGCGCCGGCTGTTTACGCTCCAGTCGCGCCAACTGCACCCAATACCATCGAAGCGGATACGCCGGTTGTAGCGAAGGCAACTGTGCCTGATGTATCCGCCTCGACAAGTTCACGAGAGAGGAAGTTCTCGTCCCGCAAAGCCATTTCCGAGACTGGGGCCGCTCGACGCTATATCGAGCGGTTGGGCAATAAAGCGGCGGCGGAACACACTAGCGCGGAGAAATCCTCGCTAGCTTGGGCCAAGACACATCTGGCTACTGTAGACGGATCTTCTCCTGAGGGCACTGCCAAACCGGCTTCAAGTTTTGGCCCCAAAAGACAAAGATCAGGAGAGGATTCGTCTCAGCAGCAGATGCAGCCACAAAATAAAAAACTGAGACAGGGTGACGGCAAAATCACGAACAAGTCTTACAGCGAGGTTGCAAAAAATTGGCTGATAAGAGGTGTTCTGGATCGCAGCAACAGCGACGGATCAATCGACCATGCTCAATGGGGTTTAATCTGTCAAAAGCTGCTTGACGTCTACCTGCTCAATACCAGCGAGGTCCAAGAAACCTCGCCTCAATTCACGGACGCTGGCTGGGTCCAGGGCCATGTTAAACTGGTGTCTTGCACGGACGAGAGGTCGGTCACCAAACTTAAGCTGGTGATCGAGTCTCTTGGCGAGGTGTGGCCTGGCGCGAGGTTGGAGCTGGTCCCGGTAAACGAAATTCCTCGTAGACCGAGAGCAGTTGCGACCATTCCGGCAGAGCCGCATGACCCAGAGGCTATCCTAGGCATCTTCCGTCGTGCGAACCCTGACCTACCAACCAGTGATTGGAAGGTGGTCAAGGTATTTGGGGCGGAAGGTGCACGTAGGAAGGTGATCGTTGTCCTGAATAAGGAGACGTTGCCTCTACTTCGGGACAGACAGGGCCTGGTCTTCTATGGTTTTATGGGAATCAGGCTCAGTGTGTACCGCGGTGATGGCGAACGCGATCCCGCACACGCTAGCGGCCATGTGAAGGAGCTGGCAAACACAACACCTGACAAGCCAGCCGGTACGGAGCTCATAGGGGACTCCACGGAATCGGTCACTTCAGGATGTTCCCAATCAACAGCCGGTTTGGTTGGGGATCTCCTGGAGGGACTCAGTTTTGGAGATGACGAGGACGCACTCCTGAACCCGAGTCAGGGTGATGCCGAGGCAAATGCCGACGCGGACAATGGCGAAAGTGCTACAGGTTAATCTGCAGCACTCTAAGGCAGCATCAGCTGCATTAACCCTCCGCCTTTCAGAAAAAGGGGAGGACATCGTACTAGTCCAAGAGCCGTGGACCAAAAACGGCAGAATACTTGGACTTAGCAACACTGGCTACAAACTGCTGTATGCAACAAAAACAGGTAACAACGCTAAAAACATTCGATCCTGTATCTTAGCAAGAACAAATCTCAATATCTTCATTTTATCCGATTTTAGTGATGAAGACACTGTAACTGCAGCATGGGAGACAGGAGGATCCACCATATGGATCCTATCCTGCTACATGGCGCATGATCATGCGGACCAACCACCACACAATCTGGTCCACAAAATGGCACACAACGCCAACTTGAAAGGCATACCAATCCTGTTGGGTGCGGACGCTAATGCACATCACCACATCTGGGGTAGCTCAAATACCAACGAAAGGGCTGAGTGTCTATTCGACTTCATTATTGATAAAAACTTAGTAGTGCTGAATCAAGGTTCAGAACCAACTTTTGTAGTCTCAAACAGACAAGAGGTACTAGACATTACACTTGCTAGTGCGAGACACGCTCATTTAATTAGGGACTGGAGGGTCTCAGCTGACTGCTCCTTTTCTGATCACCGCTATATTGAATTCAATATCAGCTTAAAAACCGGAAGCACCAAGCTTTTCGTTAATAGGCGTAAAACGAACTGGGAGGAACATAAGAATATCCTCACCAACTCAATTGCACATCCTCCAAACATAGAGGAAGTAGCCGATATAGAAATAGCAGTCAGTAATCTAACTAATGCTTTTAAGGAAGCAACAAGAATCTCTTGTAAATCATCCACACAACGCAAAAATAGCAATCCACCTTGGTGGTCTGTCAGCTTAGAAGAGTCTCGCAGGAGCTGCCGCAGACTCTTTAATGGGGCAAAAAGAACAAGTAACTGGGCTCTTTACAAATCCTCATTGAATAAATTCAAAAATCAGGTTAGAAACGCTAAACGTAAGTCTTGGAAAGATTTCTGCGGAAATGTGGAATCCCTCTCCGACACTAACAGGCTACGCAAAATTCTGGCCAAACAACCGTCCGTACCTGGATTCGTCCAGAAACTAGACGGCAAATGGACTATTAACTCCTTGGAGTCCCTAGAAGCCCTAATGGAAACTCACTTTCCGGGCTGCTCCCCTTTTATGGAGGTACAAAACGCTTCCCCTCCTGCCCGGAGTATGACGAACGTAGCAATAACTACTGACAGACTTCACTGGGCTATTAAAAGTTTCCATCCGTACAAATCACCTGGTCCGGACGGAATCATTCCCGCAGATCTACAACACAAATTGAAACTTGTTACACCCTGGCTGCTCATAATATACAGAGCATGTCTTGACTGGTCCCATATTCCGCAACAATGGACCAAATGCGATGTAATTTTCATCCCAAAAGGGGGAAAAGCATCGCACTCGAAGGCAAAGGACTTTAGACCTATCAGCCTTACATCTTTTATTTTAAAGACTTTAGAAAGACTGATCGACGTTCATATTAGAACTATAACAATCGACAGAAATCTTTTATCAGCCAATCAACACGCTTACACCAAAGGCAAATCGGTTAAGACGGCGTTACATTCGCTCGTAGGTCACATTGACGGGTCACTTGAGCATAAGAATTATACTCTAGCGGCCTTCATGGACATTGAGGGCGCCTTTAACAATATCAACTCGGATGCTATTACCCAAGCTCTCACAGAGCTAGGAATAGAGCAGTCACTATGTCAATTCATCAAGAATTTGCTTGAACGCAGAGCCATCACATCTACCATGGGGGAAGCACGCATTACCAGGTACGCCCGCAAGGGTACGCCACAACGTGGTGTCCTATCCCCTCTGCTATGGAATGTGACATTAAACGTCCTGCTTAGTAAACTGGAGTCTATGTGCGTCAATACTCTTGCATATGCAAGAGGCACAAACAAGATGGTTTATTGAACCATCCTGTACCACAGCAAGGACCCTATGACCTTGCATTGATATCAACAGAACCAAAAATCTGCTGAACTTTCCAAAAACGCAATTGCGCAATCTTGTAGCCACGGTCACGGGACACTGCACCTTCGGAACCCATGCCAGACGCATGGGTCTACCATACAATGAGTATTGCTCCAGCTGCAATGACGAGGAAGAAGAAGAAAGCATCGCACACCTTCTATGCCTCTGCCCAGCTATGGAGGATCACCGCCTCCGCTTTCTAGGCAGCAGATCCTTCAGTACCCTCTCCGAGCTCTCAAATACGGAACTCGGTTGTCTTAGGTCCTTCATCAGGAGCAGTGGATGGTTCGCCCAATAGGGGGTCGACATCCTGGCTGTTCTGCAAGACAACTCCTTGCTTTAGTTTTTCCCACCTGTTTCTGCTCTTTACTCTTCCCTTGGTCTTCCCTCATCTACTCTTCTTCCGACTCTTCTAATCTCCTTTCCTCCATCACTCGTCTTCACTACAGGTAGCACAATGGGACCATATCAGGACCCAAGTGAGCTGGAATCTAATCTTCCATTTACCAGCAGCCTGCTAACCTAACCTAACCTAACCTAGCATTTTATCGACTTCCTTGTTAATTTCGTCACTATGAATTTGAGGCAATCTGTATTGCCTTTGATTAATAGCAGGTTGGTCAGCTTTAGTTGGGATTGTATGAGTCAACACGGATGTATGAGTTAGAGGATCACCCTCCAACCGATAAATGTCATTGTAATGACCACATAAATTTTCAATTGAGATTCTTTCTTCGGTATTTAAATTCTGATCTAAATCTAATGATGCTAGTAATAACGATATTCTACTAGCGATAGGTTTTTTACTAGTAATATTGAAAACTTTACTTTGGTTTTCACCAGCTATTTTAAATTGATTGAAGTTACTAAGACTAGGTATAAAATTATTGTCTATAAAGTAATTTTTTGTAGTGGCGTTTAATATTGGAACGTTAATGATCCCATCATTTACGCTTACTACAGTATTTGCTATATAAATTCCAGGTTCGATTTCTTGCGAGTTCACCAGGAGCTCGCGCAAACCTGTTTTTACATGTATTTGAGCAATTGTTTGTGTACGTGCCGCTATTTTTGTTTTATATTTCTTATTACTTAAAGTTCTGAGTGGTGCTTCCGTAACAATTTCCTGTTTATCATTAAATATTTTTAGCGTTTTGGATACTGTGTCGATTACCGAGCGATTCCACAGATTATCGCGGCCTAATATACCATCTGCTGGTATGTCGTCAAGGTTATCTACCACGTGCCATTTAGCTTTGAACATTTTTGATAAGGGCGTTTCTACAGTTACTGAGCCCAGAGTAGTACTATTACCACCAAAAATACCTCCCAGTTCCTTTATTTCTTTTTTATTTATATTAATTTTATTAAGTTTAATTAAAGAGCTTAATTTTAAGAGACTTGTATCTGCCCCTGTATCCACTAAGACACGTATTTTACCATATTTTGCTAATGGCATTGGTAATTCTATAAAAGTGTCATTTTTCTCAAGTAGTTTAAGTAGAAAGAGTCTATTACTTTTACTTGCAATTAATTCTTTGCGTTTCGCCTCTATTATGCATCTACATTTGTACGTGTGATACTTTAATGCATTCCAAATTGAAAATAGATAACGGGTTTTAACACTCTTTTTATTTTTGAGTGTGTTTAACTTCCGCATTTCGTCAAGTTTCCTATTCAGTACATTTTCAGCGGTTGGTTCCTCGATCTCTGGAAATTCTTGAAATGGAAAAGAAATATTGACTGACTCCGTTGGAACAGGTTGATTCGGTACCACGCTTTGTAAAATGTTTTTATTAGAACTGATATTTAAGTTAACTTCATTGTCTACTACTTCAGTAATTTGTTCTATTGGTAATGAGGGTTTCAAAATATTATTTAGGTTTTCGGATTTGGTTTCTCTGGAATTATAGTGAGTTGATGCGCAGCCTAGTTGGTCTTGCCGGCCCCCTGGTCGTTTCCCACTTTTTGCTTATTATAATTTTTTTTACTAAAACAATTTTCCTCTAAATGCCTTATTCTAGAACACCATCTACATTTTATTTTACTTTTATATGTGTTGGCTACGAATATTTTTGACCTGGGACAAGTGTTTTCCTCATGTCCATAGGAGTTGCAATTTCCACAATAAGGAGTGTTACGACGTTGCCTACATTCAGCATACGTGTGGTTAGGCTTATTGCAGAAGCCACATTTCGTTGCGTATTGTGGTGAATGGGTTCGCCATTTAGATGGTTGTGCAGCGGGAATATATTTTGATTCTTGGTGTTGTACAACTGAGTCTTGAGAATAAGTTTCAGTAATTTGCGGATTAAAATTAGGGATTGTCGGGCTTAAGGCGTTATAATTAGGTAAACTTAGGTTGTTATACTGGTTTGGCCACTGATTTTGTAATTGAGTCTGAATTTGGCCATATTGTGAATTCATTTGATTAAAGTTACACATATTTAGTGGATTATTATTAAATTGTGTAGGGTTTTGTTGGGGTAATGAAATATTATTGTTTAAAACTGAAGGTACTGGGGATTTTGTATTATTTGCATTTGGGGGCACATTCCCATTTGCACGTACTGCGGTTGTAATAAAAGAGACATTTTTAGAGCTGTGTCCACAAGTTTATCTAAGTCTGTTTCGGCACTGGATAACATAAATTGCCTTAATGAAGGATCTGCCAGTCCAATTTTGAAAGATGTTATTAGTGAATTTTTTATTTCGCTCATTAGAGCAACGGACTCTTGTGCGCCGTAGCTTGCTTCTACTATTTCCTTGGCTATATTTTTAAGAGTCAAAAGTCTTCTTGAGAATGACTTGATATCCTCTGTTATAAACTGACGCGTCTGCTTAAGCTCTACAATAACGCTATCTAAGGACCTTGCTGATAAATAGGTGTTTTTTATTAATTTTATTATATTATTCAGTGTTTTAATATTATTACACCGAACAAGTTCAAACGCATCACCTACGAGCCTTGTAGACAGTAATGAATTAAAAATTTCTTCATCTGTTCTACCTATACAATTAAACGCAAGTTCACACGCATTTACAAATTCATGCACCCTACTTGATAATTCCGACGTTCGCGCTCCCGAAAATTGGGGTACTACCCTAGCTATGGTTTTGCTTATTGTTTCGTACGACATAGCTTTATTTGGCGTACACTTTAATGGAGACCTTTTTGTTTTAATATTAGAGATTTCAGTTTCAATTTTTACTGATAAATTTAAATTTGATTGTAATAATTCCTCAAAGTCGGTTTTTAAAATTTTAATCAACGATTCTTTTTCTTTTATTTTATTATTAAGGTTTAATATGTAGTGGCAGCACTGTGACTTACTACTATTTAAGCAACTAAGTATTGAATTAGCGAGTAAGCAATGATTGAATAAATAAATGACTCTTAACATACCACTCAATCAGTGCAGTTGTTCTTTTATATTACATGGCGACCGTGACAGAGTGTTGGTGTTCGTATATTTGTGCAAAGTAATTTTTTTTTTAATAAAAAGAAACAATACATGCAAACAAATTCAACTTAAAACAAACAGCATACAACATTTGAAAAAAATAGTTCCAAATATCTATGTACATACATAAACACAAAAACTCTACACATTTAATAAACTAAAATACACACATTTGAAAATGGAAAATTGGAAAAAGAGGAAAAAACGTACAGTTAAAGAAAAAATTAGTGCTACATTAATATAATTATACATAAAACCAATTAGAAAACAGCATTAAAATGATATAAAAATTAAAATAACACATTAAATACAAAAAAGTACAGTCACGCCAAAAGAATATACAAGATTTTTAAATAAATTTGAAAAAAGTGACATGCAAAACTGGAACAAACCAAAAACAATGGATAAAAAAAAAGAACAGTTACAAAAATATCACACCTAGTAACAAGAATACACTTAAACGAAAAAAGGAAAAATTGAAATTTACAAAAAAAAAGACAGTAACTAAAAATAACTGAAAAATAACAAAAAAAAAGATCAAAAGAAACGAAATGAAAATGAAACAAAATGACAATACATTGAAATAAAATGAAAAATGAAATTGAAAAATTATATACATCTATCTATATATATAAAAGAGGATGTGTGTATGTATGTAAGAAATGGACTCGAAAACGGCTGGGCCGATTTTGATGAAATTTTCAGAGAATCTTCAGAATATTCAGGCGGGTGACATAGGCTATATAAAGTTTTGATTGGACAAAGAGGCGTGGCACCGCCCATATAACCCAAAAATTTATATCGCCATATTTTGGGCATTTTTCGACCTACGTCGATGATATTTGGTACATATGGTATTGGCATAATTTGGAATAGTACCAGGAGAAAAGTGGGTGGAACCACGCCCCTATTTAGGAAAACCAAACCCTTGGACCGATCTTCCTGAAATTTTCACAGCATGTTACTGTGACTCTGGAAGGAATAATAAGCAATATAAAGTTTTGATTGGAGAAAGAGGCGTGGCACCGCCCATATAACCCAAAAATTTATATCGACATATTTTGGGCATTTTTTGACCTCCGTCGATGATATTTGGTACATATGGTATTGGCATAACTTGGAATACGTACCAGGAGAAAAGTGGGTGGAACCACGCCCCATTTTAGGAAAATAAAAAATCGTAATATAGTCTTAACTACTGGACCGATCGTCATTAAATTTTCACAATAAGAATTTTATTTATAACGAGGGGGTAGCGAAGCGCACCGGGTATATCTAGTTAAAAATAAAACTAAACGAAAACACCAACAAGAACAAAAATCTGAAAAAAAATGATATTGAAAATTAAAAGAAAGAAAACTGAAAAAAAATCATTACAAAATATATTAAAACAAACAAACAAGCATACATGCATATATACAAACATAATTAGTGCAATATACAAAGTAAAATAAAACAAAACTACAAAAAAATGCTTACTAAATGAAGACGAAACAATAAGCATCAAATAAAATAATAAAGAAGAACTCATAACAAACACTAAAATAGGAAGACTTGAAAACAATAAATTTAAAAAGGAAAAACATCACAAGAACAAAAATGAAAGTAAAATGAGAAAAACAAGAAATTAGTAAGTACAGTCACGAAAAAATAAAATTTTAAAAACTAAAAACTCATAAGAAAAATACCAGTTAAAAATAACTGTAGAAAAAAAAAACATAAAAAGAACCTTAAAACACAGAAAAATCTAAAAACAGGTACCTACAAATAAATTAAATAACACTTAGTAACAAGTAAACGAAAATGAAAAGAAACTAAATGGAATTGAAACAAAATTAAAATAATACAACAAAAAGAAATATATATTGTAATTTAATTAACAAAAACAAAATATTGGAAAAATGAATAACAAAATTAAAACGAAATTAAAAGCAACGAAAACCACAAAACTACAAAAAAGAAACAGTGATGGAAAGATATATACATAGGTACATAAACTAAAACAAGAAAACTGAACTCGAAGAAAACAAAAATACAAAAAATACATAACAAAATATGTACATAACCAACTAGTATTAATATGTACATACTTACATACATATATCTATACGACAACATCAAAAATAAATAAATAAGAAGCAATATAAAATGACAACAGAGATACATACATATATACACAGCCGAAAATAACATACATATGTATGTATGTATATCATCAAACAATACAACACACACAACATAACAACAATAGCAACAACGACAACCAATTCAAAAGAAGCCAAGACGTCACAACGCCAACAACAACAACAATAAGGAAAACAACAACAGCCTAGCAACAAGCAGCACCAGGGGTACTAATATTGTAAATATATATATATATAAAAAAAAAATTTTATACAAACAAACTACACATTTATATACTTACATACTTTTACACATTTAGGTACATCCCAACACAATCAAATACATACATACATACACCAAAACAAACTAAAATACACAACATCATACACAAAAAAATTCTTTTTAGAAATAACAAGTAAGAGTGCTATATTCGGCTGTGCCGAATCTTATATACCCTTCACCAATGCATATATATGTGATTCGCAGAATATAATAAGCCTGTATATCCTTTGTTAATATCCTTTGATAATACTGTAAGCAGTATGTGTGCATGTTTTATCATTACTTTTTTTCTCACTGAGTTTAAAAGAATGTAAAATGAAAAACAAATCACATATTTTTTACTTCTAAATACAAAAGCATTTTTAACATACACACATATATGTACATACATATATATATAAATTAATATGTTTTTGTACATTTTATGTACTACTTTTTTATGATTTTTTTTTTTTTTTGGAAAATGTACCTACTCTGTGCAAATTATTCGAGAAATATTTTTAAATGAAATATGTAGAAATATGTAGCTATTATACATATTAGGTACATATGTATGTATGTACTTATATTATCCAATCAGCCTAACAGAACGTATCAGTTTATCGATTTCGAGAAGGCTAAAACAGTATTCATTGTTCTAACGTAGGGCTAGTTCAAATAGTAATTATGTAAGTTATTTATTCTTCGTTATTGACCTATTACATAGGTACTTATGTATGTATGTACATATCAAAAAACACCTCATAAAAGGGAAAGTTATTTTACTGGTGACAAAATACTTTTTAGCGACGGCTCATTTCAATTATGTATACAGTATTTTTCGGTTAATTGACCCTACGGTTAATTGGTTTCCACGCTTAATTGAACCACATGATCGGGCAAAAAAATATTGCATACGAAAACACATGTAAATTTCCTCGGATAATTGAACCCGGTTAATTGATTTTCCCGCTTAATTGGTTCAAAATTCATGTCATCAAAAATAAATTTCCTCTTCCTTTTACCCGGTTAATTGCAAATGAATTGTTTTTATTCTTTAAGTATATGTTTTTTTTTTTGTAAAACCAATATATGAATTGTTTTTTAGTTTATAAATTTTATTTTTTTGTAAAACTAATGTGCACATAAATAGTGCATTTAATAGTAAATATGTACCTACTTACAATAATAAATACCTGCGTATACACATATATGTACATTTTTTTCTGTTACTTGCATTTTTTTCGTTTAAGGTAAAAAAAAATTATTTTGAAAAACTTAAAGTGCACATATGCGATTTCTTTTAATTCATTAGTAGTTCCAATTATGCGGATTCTTGTAATTGAACGATTTGTTCAATTAAGCGGGTATCGGCTAATTGGTTCCCCGGTTAATTGAACAAAAAGTTGTGCAAATTTTGATGTGCAATTAACCGAAAAATACATATATACCTATGTATATATATACACAAATGTATATTTACCGTGTAGTACCTACACCTGTATCATACCATAGCGTTTTAATTTACTTTAGCAAAAATAAAATTTCGGTTCTGATTTTTGATTACATACATATATACAATTTTATAACCCTTTCAGAAATAAATTTAAAATAAATAAATACTCCAGTATTGAACTGAGGAATCGCTCACAATAATCCAACACACGACCCATCGTGCTACTGAGGCTAGATAGTTCTTTGTGTATATTAATTTAAAAAAAAATATATATATATATATATGTATAAAATAACCTGTTTATTATTTTCAAAAATAGTTACAAGCCTATGTACATATATTTCAATTTTTAAAATGAAAAACAAATTGACAAATATACAACATTTTAAAAGATAAATGCAAAAGCATTTTTAACATACATACATATAAATACATCAGAGTATATTTGTAATCATCAGTGTGCGACATTTTTTTCCACAGAGTTTACTTTGTGGTACGTATAGTGTTCTAAAAACGATGTGTGTGCATACATACATACATATTTATGTTTATAATGTGCTTTGGTGAAAAAAAAATGGAAATTTTTTATGTGTGTAGAATAGTGCTTGGTATCAGAGCTGCCGTTTTTTGTTATTTCTAACAAAAATTGGTAATTTTATTTTTCAATGTGAGATGCGAATATTTTTTCATTTTGGTGACTTTTTTTCGTTTGAATATTTTTTAACTATATATATAACTTGTTAAACTTTGAAAACAATTTTTAAAATTTTTAATTACCTGTTCATAGTAAGATTGGGTCCCAACACTGTCAACACCACTCCTAAATGTACTAATCAATTATCAAAAAATATTCAATGATTCACATCTAACTAGACCCGACAACTTTCAAAACAAAAATGGGATGAACGAAAAAACTTTCGAACAATTTTTTTATTTCGTACAAAATTTATTATCATTGCCACATAGTTCTGCTGCAGCCGAAAGAATGTTTTCACAGCTTAATTTAAACAAAACCAAATTTCGTAATAGTCTTGATTTTAAAACTATTAACAATATTATCCAATCGAAATATTTGTGCAAAAATCAAAATGTTGCCCATTATTTATGGTCTGCCAAAGATATGAATTGAAAATTCGTACATAATTTCTAATCTCAATAATGTGAATTGTAAATCTATTGATTTTTTGATTTAAAAGAAAAATTTTGTAAAACAATTACATATTTTTCTGAAGTACAAATATTGCTTATTTTAAATAAATAAACACTTTAAAAAGTTTGTTTAAATTTAAGTTTCTTGTTATGTTTTTCACTTATTAATAAGAATTTTATTAATATGTAAAAAAAATTTCTTTTTTTCCTTTCTTATTTTTTATAAATGTGCAGTACAAATTTTGTTTATTGTAATGATCCTATTCAAAAAAAATTTTAATTTATAAACTTTCAATCAAATGAATTTTGTATAAACATTTGGCGGGTTTAACTCCTATAAAAAAAACTATTTTTACGAATAAGGGCTCAAATAAACAAAAACTGATTTCAATTTAAGTTTCTCCTTTTCATTTACTATTAGTATGAATTTTTTTTTTTTTGTTTTCTTGTTTTGCAATTATTATTTAACTATGTATGTATAAAATGCAAATAAACTGTATGTAATGCAACTTTAAATAAATTTAAATATTTTTTGTTAATAAAAAATGCATTTTAAATTTGGTTATTTTTTCACATTTGGTAACTTTTTCAAAAAATTTGGTTGTAATATTTTTTTGGTCGTGGCAGCACTGCTTCTTGGTATGTTAAAAGCAAATAACGATTTGAATGGGTTGATCTTTCAAAAGCAAATGCCTTGTATTTTTACACATACATGCTTAGATGTGTGACAAAAAGGGGTTTGTACGAAAAAATACGTAAAGTTATAATTAAGTTAATATACATTCAACACTAGCAAGCCTCTGTAGCACAATGGTTAGTGGGTAGAATTATAGTGAGCGACTCCTCAGTTCAATACTGGAGCACATAAGTATTTATTTTAAATTTATTTTTGAAAGGTTTATAAAATTGTATATATGTAATCAAAACTCAGAACCGAAGTTTTATTTTTGCTAAAGTAAATTAAAACGCTATGGTATGGTGTAGGTACTACACGGTAAATATATGTGAATAAAGTCGAATTCGGATAAGAACGCACTGTTTATATGTAAAAATCGCTTAATTGAAAATAAAAATTGTTATTTATTATTTTTGATCAATCTCAAAGCACTTGCTTGCATTTGCTTAAAAGAAAACCTGCTGATTGAAACATATTTTGTTTAGAAATAATCTAATTTATATGAAACAAACATCCCATAAAAGGAAAAATGTTTAATTTCTGGTAACAAAATACTTACTTGTCGAATACGAATAAAAATATATTAAAATAAGCAAATAGTCGAAAAATCGAATACGAGTATTCGTAACATTACTAGTACGTAGGTACATACATAAAATAAAGATAATCGAAATTTTTTCAACATCCATCGACAGCTTCTATTATTTATTCATGGATAGCTCAAATATATTTATTAGATCAACATCAAGCTTAGTTAGAACTTTAAAATTCAACAAACATTAACATTTTCAACACAAATACTTACATATATACGTAATTCTGCTTCTGTGTGTATAAATATTATTGTTTGCAAGTATTTTAAATACCCTGCAGTCGGCGTAGCTAGCGAATGTCTAGCTATTTCGCGAGCTGCCAGTCATTTCCTCTAACTACCAGCCTAACAACTAGCAATGCACTCGACTGACGATTTGAACATACGGATGACATTGACGGTATTCACTTGACACGATCAGACCGATGAGATCACTGGTGAGCAACTCCCAACTATTTCTCTAGTCAAAATGTACCAGTTAGATCAACAATGATATTTCCTAAATGAAAATACTACAGAAATTTAATTTTTTTTTTGATACATATTTGTTTATTTATCAAATTTCTTTTTCAATAGTTATAAAATATTCAATTAATTGTTCTTTTTCTTTGTTTATGCAACGTTTTAGTTGACTTCTGCTCATTTTACCTTTAAAAACACTTTTTTTACATGGATATGTGTGAGAGAGTCAAAGGCGAACTCTTGCATTACTTGTGGCCACTGTAGTATTTAGTCGGATTTTCGTTAGGGAAATACTTAACGATTTCGATTAAAATTCTACTTTTAAAACTGCAGGGTATGCCCTTTTTATGAAAACATTCAGGCATACATACATATATATATACATACATATAATTATATAATATATATTTGTACGTATGGTTGGGCGCATGGGCAATAATACAAAATATTTATTTTGTTTTTCTACCGTAAGACATTTCTGTATTATGTCTGAAGTTATACCTATTTGATGTTTACAAGTTTTAAATTGAGTTTGTGAAGAGAAACATTTTATTAAAAAATTTAATTATTAAGTAAGTATTGCAAAATCAGGTAAAACTCGTTAATACAGTCTTTTTCGGTTAATTGCACATCAAAATTTGCACAACTTTTTGTTCAATTAACCGGGGAAGCAATTAGCCGATACCCGCTTAATTGAACAATTCGTTCAATTACAAGAATCCCGTTTAATTGAACAATTTGTTCAATTACAGAAATCACGCATAATTGGAACAACATTCTAATGAATTAAAAGAAATCGCATATGTGCACTTTAAGTTTTTCAAAATAATTTTTTTTTACCTTAAACAAAAAAAAAAAGGCAAGTAACAGAAAAAATGTACATATATGTATGTGTATCGCATGTATTTATTATTGTAGGTACATATGTACTATTAAATGCACTATTTGTGTGCACATGTGTTTTACAAAAAAATTAAATTTATAAACTAAATAAATAAAAAACAATTCATATATTGGTTTTACAAAAAAAACATAAACTTAAACACAAATTTTTTCACAAATGATGTCAAATATGTATGTGCAAAAATGCCAGATTATTTTTCAATAATAATGCAATTAACCGGGTAAAAGTAAGAGGAAATTTATTTTTGATGACATGAATTTGAACCAATTAAGCGGGAAAATCAATTAACCGAGTTCAATTATCCAAGGAAATTTACATGTGTTTTCGTATGCAATATTTTTTTGCCCGATCATGTGGTTCAATTAAGCGTGGAAACCAATTAACCGTAGGATCAATTAACCGAAAAATACTGTATTATTTTTAGTTCAATAGATAAATATAATTAACATGAAAAATTTAATCAAATTTACAAGATAAATAGTGTTTTATCACGTGCAGATCTTTAGTCAATTAAAAATGATTACGAAAACATTAAGAATAGTCTAAACGACATTGTTAAGACATATTTTTACAAATCGAAACTTTCAAATTCGTTACAAAATCGAAGTTTTTGATTTGATGGGTAACTTTGTTTTATATTTATACGCACATTTTTACATACATATGTACATACATATGTTTGCCTTATTTTGGCTTGTTACTTTCATTTCAGCACGGATTTAAACTTGATATTGTTATATGTACATATTGATATAATTGCTATGTAGGTACCTACATATGTATGTATGTATATTGTTATTTGTTACACACATAATTACCTATTATTTTAACTGTAGGTAATAATTTGATATTTGAAAAGTCAACACTATTTTGAGTTAGCTTAAAGCTTAGTACATATGTATATACCTACTTGCTTAGATGAAAATTCAAATTACTAGGGGGTTTTTAAAAACACATACATATGTACATACATATGTATGTAGCTATTATACATATTAGTTACATACATATGTACTTACTTAGATTATCCAATCAGCCTAACAGAACGTATCAGTTTATCGATTTCGAGAAGGCTAAAACAATATTCATTGTTCTAACGTAGGGCTATTTCAAATAGTAATTATGTAAGTTACGTATTTATTCTTCGTTATTGACCTATTACATAGGTACTTATGTATGTACATACATATCAAAAAACACCTCATAAATGAAAAGTTATTTTACTGGTGACAAAATACTTTTTAGCGACGGCTCATTTCAATTATGTATATATATATATATATGTATATATATATGTATAAAATAACCTGTTTATTATTTTCAAATATAGTTACAAGCCTATGTACATATATTTCAATTTTTAAAATGAAAAACAAATTGACAAATATACAACATTTTAAAAGATAAATACAGAAGCATTTTTAACATACATATAAATACATCAGAGTATATTTGTAATCATCAGTGTGCGACATTTTTTTCCACAGAGTTTACTTGTCTGGTACGTATGTATAGTGTTTGTGTGCATACATACATGTTTAAGTTTATAATGTGCTTTGGTGAAAAAAAAATTGAAATTTTTATGTGTGTAGAATATTGCTTGGTATGTAAAAGCAAATAACGATTTGAGTCTGCTGATCTTTCAAAAGCAAATGCCTTGTGTTTTTATACACACATGCTTAGATGTGTGACAAAAAGGGGTTTGTACGAAAAAATACTTTGAGTTATTATTAAGTTAATATACACAAAGAACTAACAAGCCTCAGTAGCACGATGGGTCGTGTGTTGAATTATTGTCTCTGACACATATTCAATGCGCGTGACCCCGTATTCAATACTACTGAGGCACCTAGTGTATTTATAAATTTATTTCTGCAATGAATATATATATATCTTCATTTATTTGTATATATATCCATTTCAGAATCGATACTTTTATTTTTGCTGATTTTCAATACGAAGCATCCTTAGAAAAATCCCTACATTTTACTTTAAGAAACAATTCTCTAGCTCTTCTTGTGTCTTCAGAAAATGGATTTCACGTACAGACAGACGGATAGACGGACAGACGGACAGACGGACAGACGGTCAGGGCTCAGTTAAATTTTTTAATTATAAGGATCCAGTATATATATACTATATGGACCTCATATAAATATTGTGGAAATTACACACGTAATGACAAACCTATAAATACCCTTACCATTTTTGGTGAAGGGTATAAAAACAATAAAAACTTGAATTGAAAAAAAAAACTTGCATTCTTTATATTGGAAGATGTATGTACGTATAATAAGAGTTGCGGAGGAGATGTACACATGTATTACATACATGTTTATATACATACATATTTATAAACATAAATTTGAGACACAAAAACCATAGAAAATAAAATAATTTTTTTTTAAAGAGAATATTCAAAACGAAATACAAATAACAAAGAGATAAAAGAAAGAGAAGATTAAATGCAAATACATACATACATTTGCTTATATACAATAAACACAAACAAAACAAAAAAATATAAACATAAACATAAGAACTATATACAGTGAGTACCAAAATAAATCGCACTAATGTGAATACTTTATATATAAATAATATGCATACGTAAGAAAAATATTGAAATTTTCAGATAAGTTTTTTTACAGCTTTTGCAAAGACACATAATATTTTTCATTTAAATTTTGAATGTATTAATTCTTGTGACATAATTTCGAATACAGTTTTAATACAAAAAATTTCTTTTAGCAAGAAATATTATCAAATGAACTTCTGTGTAATAAGTTCTAATAACACCATTTCTTTTCACTTTTTGCAATTTACGAATAATTTAAAATGTATTTTCGCAAAGCTGGTAAAACAAACTCACTTCTTATTTTAAAAAATTTTTTCTAATGATTTCAAAATTAATATACAAAAGCGTTTTAGTAAAACAGATGTCTAAGTTTGATAATAATAAATTCATTGAACTAATCCAACAATTTTATAACATAAAAAAAAAGATATTGCGCATAGACTCATACATAAAATTTAAGTAAACTGCTATCAGTGAATTTCAATTTGTTAACGAAACTTATAGTTTAGACCATTTGCTTTCGAGGCTACAGCCAACAAATGTGAAATTTACAGGGCAGAATGGCCTGTGAAGAGCAAAACAATGCAACACTGAAAATTTATGATTTAAAAAAAAAATGCTAAAAATTAAAACAAAAAAAAATTAATTACATTGATGAAAGAAAGAAGCGCATAAAACTAATATATATAAAAAAAAAAATTTTTTTTAAACAACTGCCACCTGTTAAATTTGAGTTTATTAACGAAACAAATAGATTAGTCTAATTGCTTTCGAGGCTACGGCCAATAATCACAACATTTACGGTGCAGAATGGCCAAAATATAATTTATTTCCCAAAATATATAAACAATTTATAAAAAGAGAACATGGCATTAAGATTTGAAATCATTTGAAATCATTTTAACATTTTTACATCACTGTATGAACACTGTATGTTACAATAACTTTATTAATAACTAATAATAATAACATGTTATGAAAAAAAAAAACACAAAATTTATTTAAACTATAAATTTGTTTATTTAAAAACAAAACCTTTAAATAAAAAAAATTTTTTTAATATTTTCGCAATTAAATCTAATAAAAATAATATATTATATATATTAATAAACTAAATTTGAAGAAATTGAAAACAAAAAATATGAACAAAAGCATTTTGTTAGATATGCACATATATAGAATATAACAAAACTTTATATATAACAACAAAAACCCAAAATTTAAATTAAATCTATTCATATAACAGAACTTGAGAAAAATATAAATTTATACCTGCAAAATCAAACATTTAACATTAAAAATATTTTTAGATACTTACACATATAAAAAAAAAAATCAATCAAACTTTGTAGAAAATTAAAACAAAATATAAATTTTTCTTTTATATATTGTTGGAAAATGCTGAATCTAACGAGACTGATCACCTCGGTTTGATTCAACATTTTTTTATAAAAAGGGAGGTGCATAGGTAGATGGCTAATGCTTATGTTTCCAAACTTTAAAAACAAAATACAAATACTTTCAAATTATAAACATTTTCAATAATATAAATATTTTTAAAACAAAAACAAATATAAATTTTTTCTATTATAAGTTATAATTAATTTATATTTTTTCTTTAAAAGAAGGGAGGTGTAGTGGCAGCACTGTTACTTACTACTATTTAAGCAACTAAGTATTGAATTAGCGAGTAAGCAATGATTGAATAAATAAATGACTCTTAACATACCACTCAATCAGTCCAGTTGTTCTTTTATATTACAAATACCTTTTCCTCTTTTGCTCGTAACTGCTGTATTTCCTGTTTGCAGTTAGCTATAAATTCTTTTGATTCTTCTAAATACTTCCTAAGTTCTTTTTCCTTTATTAAATTTTCTTGAACTATTGTATTAAGTTTTTCTATGGTTTGTTCCGCTTCCCTGCTGTATGTTTCAAATTCCAATTGATTTTTCTTAAAAGTCTCTATTTGTTTTACTGCTTCCTTTGCTTTTAGTTTCAATTTTTTAAGTTCTTCTGATTGCTTATTTTTGTTTTCGACAATCACCTTATTTAATTCTGCCAAAATAGCATCCGTCGTTTCTAACCTAGTAAATTTTCCCCATACTGAAGAGATCTGTGTTCTTACTAGTTGATATACTTCTTTACTAGTGAAACTTTTTATTTCCTCTAAAAGAGCTTCGTTAAACCGGTTTATCTCCGAATCTTGATCTTTTTTCTCCTTTTTATATTGGTTGATTTCGTCCTTAAGCTCTTGAATTTTAAGTTGTTCTACTGTTGCCATTTATTGACTTACAAGAGGTCAGGACAATAAGGATAATAACCGAGCTAACTTTAATTAATTAACACTTGTACCTATCTATGACTTATTATCAAAAACGAACATACATAAATAAAAATTTAACACAAGAGAATTATTGTACATTGGTTTTGAACATTACTATAAAATCAAATCACTAAAAAAAATTAATTATGCACTTACCCCTTAATTGGTGTTGGATCCCTCAATCCAAAAAAGACTTTTCCCTCACTATATGGGAATCGCACATCGAGCAGTAATTGAGATTATTCTTTTTGTCCAAATTTCACATATATTTTTTTTTTAATTAAATATTTTTATAGCAAATGTTACACTACCATATGAGTTCGATTAAAAGGTTACTTTATTTTAGTTTTCAGTAAAACAAATGGCAGGATCGCCAAAAATGTTACGCTTTATTTTTAATGTTCTTTTAGATTAAAAATGTTACGCTTTATTTGAAATGTTGTTTTAGACTGACTATCGTCTTGAGCCCAAAAAACCATTACAGCTTTTATAATTGAGTTGGCACGTTTCGCAAGTCAGCATAACCGCAATCATGGAAAAAGTTCATTAAACTATATTTGCAAATCTGCAAATATTGCATTCTATTTAAATTAATTATTGACGGTATCGTATTTCTGTTGATGTTTGCTATGCAAAACGTGCCAAACCAAAAATGCACAACAATGCAATTATAGGCCAAAATTTTTTGATTCCATTTAAAGCGAAAATTGATCTATACCACCGTTATATCGAGGTATTCGGAAGCAGGGTGTTTTTTCAGAGTAATTGTCAGCCAGTGGCCATTGAAGGGAAAGAACATAGCCGAATCTATTGATCTTGGTCATCTGAACAAAGAAGAAAGGGATAAAATACTTAAAACACTAGATACATTTGCTGATGTTTTCTACAAAGAAGGAGACAAATTAACAGCAAGGGATATCGTGGAACACGAAATTAATACAAAAACTGACAAAGCCCTATATTCAAAAATCTATAGATACCCACAAATTCACGAACAGGAAATAGAACGACAAATTAATGAAATGCTAGAACAAAAAATAATAGTAAATAGTAGCTCACCTTACAATAGTCCGCTTTGGATTGTACCAAAGAAGATTGACAATTCAGGCAAAAAAAAGTGGCGTTTGGTTGTCGATTACAGACTCCTAAACAATAATACTGTTGATGACAAATTTACAATCCCAAATTTAAATAGTATACTAGATAAACTAGGAAGGTCGCAATACTTTACTACCTTAGGCCTTGCAAAAGGCTTTTATCAAATAAAAGTAAATGCAAAAGATAGAGCAAAAACGGCATTTTCCACCCCATTTGGACATTATGAATTTGTCAGAATGCCGTTTGGATTAAAAAATGCTCCATCTACATTTCAGAGACTTATTAATACTGTCCTAAGGCAGCATATCAACAAAATCTGTGTCGTCTATATGGATGACATTCTTGTTTTCGGTACTTCATTGGAAGAGCATATATGTAATATAAAATTGGTCCTGTCAACTTTAAGACAGGCAAATCTAAAAATTCAACCAGACAAATGTGACTTCCTTAAGAGGGAAACTTCATTTCTGGGGCACATCTTGACGACAAATGGCGTCAAACCTGACAGAAGTAAAATAGATATAATTCAAAAATTAAAGCTACCAGTCACCCAAAAACAGATAAAATCATTTCTGGGCATGACGGGATTTTATAGAAAGTTCATCAAAGACTACGCTAAGATAGCGTCGCCAATGATAAAATACTTGCAAAAAGATGCAAGGGTAAATAAACATGATCCAAACTATATATTCGCTTTTGAAAAACTAAAAGACATACTAACAAAAGTACCAATTTTAAGATATCCTACTTTTTCCCAAAAATTCAAGCTAATAACGGATGCAAGTAACTTCGCTGTTGGGGCAGTTCTGACACAAGATGGTCATCCGATAGCTTATGCATCTAGAACATTAAATAAGCACGAATGCAATTATTCTACAGTGGAAAAAGAATTATTGGCCATAGTTTGGGCCGTAAAGCCTGGTACTCTGTTCGAATTTGTGAAAAATGTTTAGCTACATTGATTATTTCGTACGAAAATTTTGACGTACATCCAATGTCATCATATCGCGATTTACCATAATTTGTCATTTTTATTCATTGAAAGTATGCTACATTGTTTTACGTTTGTAAACAAAACTCATATGTTTTATTAAACGTTTGTTAAAAAAAAAAATTCTAAATTCTAAATCAAAAGTGTATAAATCATCAAGTTTAAGTGAAACAGAAAAGTGTTAATAAATGGAAAATATGAGCAACGAAATCTTACTTGCAGCTTGTGCAGCAGCACAACATGTAATAGACATAGTCGTTGCCACGGAAGAACTTCTGGACGGCACACGATTGCCAACAAGCCCATACCTCAAGGAGAGGAATGAAAAAGGAAGGTTTGCTTCGGATGTAAGTATTTATTGTATTGTATGTAACTATAGTTTATAAAATTACTTTATTGTAGTTTGAAGATTTACTTAAGAACAAAAAAGCATTCAAGGGGAATTTTCATATGGATAGCAGTGTTTTTTTTTTGATTTACTAAGTCAAGTAGAGGAATTACTTTCCCCTAAAAGAAACACGCATCCTAATGATGGTATTTCCGCGAAGCAAAAATTGGCTGTGGTATTAGAGTAAGTTGATTTGAGAAATTTAGATAAATATGTATGTATATCATACATTTTAAAATTTTTTTATTGTCAGGTATTTAGCATGTGGTACATTGCAGCGCCACATTGCAAGCTGCTACAGAATAAGCAAACAGAAGTTTGGTATCATTATTGACGAAGTGTGCAATTCATTATGTAAAGTACTACAGGATGAAATTCCAAAAATGACAAAGGAAGAATTGGTTGGCATTGCTAATTCTTATAAAAAGTGGAACTTTCCAAACTGCATAGGGTCAATCGATGGCAAGTACGTAGCAGTAAAATGTCCCCCCAATTCCGGAAGCCTGTTTTATAACTATAAGGTTATATTTTGATAAACATATATGTGCCTACATTTATAAAGGGGTTTTTTAGCATAGTGCTAATGGCAGCTGCAGATGGAGATTATTGGTTTACATACGTGGATGTTGGTGCTTATGGTAGTGAAGGTGATGCCAACATATTTGATAAATGCTCACTTGGAAATGCTATTCGCCAAAAGCATTTAAGTTATCCGGTAGAGTCGGTCAATGAAACACCCTACGTTTTCTTGGCCGATGATGCGAATAAAAGCATGTGTATATATATGTATTTGCACAACTTCCTCATTCGGACCCGAAGAGGGCAGTATTCGCCTGATAAATTTGCGGATTATTTTAACGAATCTGGAAATATTGTAGAGGGAGAATTTCGAAATTGTATACCTGCAGATTCACTTTTTTCAGCTAACATCAATAGTGCATACAGTGGTAGACAGGATGATTCGGGCCGTATTATTAGAAATAATATTGCATCGTATTTCGTCTCCGATGAGGGTTCTGTACCCTGGCAAAATAAATTTGCATTTGTTGATTAATTTACTTTTATTTATCTTAATTTAAAAATCGATTGGATAGTTAAATAAAATAAATACATATGTACATACATAATTTTAAAAGATACAAAAATAATTTTTTATTTAAATACTTTTTATTAATAGATTTATAAATTTAGGTATTCATATACATAATAACATAACATAATAAATTCATTTTAATAAAAAGAAACAAAATAATGGCATTTACCAAATAATTTCTGTTAAAGTTAATTTAGTACAATTTCAAGCATTGTAAATTAAACAGTAAAGTCTAAAAACAACTAACAATACTTTTTAATTACATTCTAGAAATTGTACTAAATTAGCTTAAACAGAAATTACTAGATGATGAAATAAACAAAACAAACAAATCAAACAAAAAAATTAATTTTTCAAAACTAAAAACTTGTACAAAAAATTTAATATTAATTCACAACAGTTTTTTGTATGTTTCAGGTCATTTTTTTATAATATTATCACTAAGAATCTTACATTCTACTCAGTCTTACTGTGCTTACTTGCTTATAAGATTATATCAATTAATCTTTGAGCAGAGATCTCTTTGTTGATCATTGTAATGATTTTTGTTTGGACATCTTCGACCAAATCTTTAGGCAGTTTTAGCAGTAGGGAATCCACGTAATTTAGAAACGGTTTGTTAGAACTTTCATTCAGTTCTTTTGCTAGATCTACCAAAGTTGTCATCACGTCAGCCACTTTTGACACACCTGCTCTCATTTCATTTAAAAATAAGCATTTTTAGATGAAGCTGTTGTACTTTTCTTTAAAAAGAGGAACAAAAAGTAAAATGTACAAAACAAAAATAATAATGTTTTTTTATATACATACATATATGTATATATGTACATGCATATGTACATATGTGTGTTTTTATACAGTAGTTAGATTTAGCTGCCTCTTCGACTTACACTTGTTCACAAAAATTGTGCACACGGATTGTGCAGATAAGCTAATACTACTGTATGTATATAAAAACATAAGTATACATAGTTACATTTCTACCTTCATATACATATGGAAGCTTATTCGGCTCCGGTGACAATATTGGTGAATCTGGAGATATCATCTCAACATCATTTGCCATACCTTGCGTCAACAGAAAATCTGGTGTAATCAACAACTGTGAGCTGCAGGTTCTAAAAACAAAATTTTCAATATTCATGTAAATTATGAAGCCAATACAATTTTATGAGAATTATACTTACGATCTTAGATCCGATGTTTCAGTCAAAAAATCCAAATCATCTAAATCGCAACCACTGCCAGATTTTTTTGTCGCTTTCCGCTTTTGCTTATAATAGCGCTTACTGTCAAGAATACTCCGCCAGTTTTGCTTACAATCTTCATCTGTGGTGCATATAGAAATCATAAATAACATGTATACAAGTATTTACATACTATGTATATCTAGATATGTGTGTCTTATTCCTTACCAGTCTTTCCAATTTCATTGGCTAGCTTATGGAACTTGTCCCATATATGCTTTTTGTTTTTTACAGCAGCTATTAATAAGCGTTTGTCACTTTCACTAAACTTTTTATTTACTTTTTAATTTTTATATAAATTTGCACTTTTTTCCATTATTTTGTTCAACAAACTTTAAATAAAATTATCAATAACTGCGATATATGTGCTGGCGGAAAGTATGATAGAAAACCTATACAACATGAGTTTAGTTTAACAGAAACACCAAAACGCAAAAATGAAATTATCCACATTGACACATATGTCAATAGCAAACAATCATTTATTATTTTCGTAGACAAATTCACAAAACATGCAATTTGTTTCCCACTAATGGACAGAAACAGTAGAACCTTAGTTTCAAAAATACAAGAATTTATATCCATAAAAGGCAAAATAAAAAAATTCATAGCCGATAATGAATTTAATAATACTAATGTTAAGGACTTTTTGAGTAAAGAGAGTATAGAAGTTCATTTCACAAAACCAAACAGTCACACCGGCAATGCTGATGCCGAATGATGAAACAGAACTGGGGCTTGACGTTTTTCTTCATACAATTTGGCATATAAAAGACGCGGCTGAAAGCAGTCGTGAGATAGAATCTATTTTATTTTGCCAGCGACTTTGCTTATGCTCTCACGCTCAGAGTAAAATTCTCTCAACAATGCTACCACACTTTTATTATATTTCATACAATTTGTAAACAAAACCAAAGAAAAATAAGAACAAAAGAAAATCAAAAAAACATTTGAAAGAGCAATATAATTATAATTTTCTAAATTTGTAAATAATATGAGTAATATTGTCGAAAAATTGATTGCAGAAGTGCATAAACATGATTTCATATATAATTTGCAGTAATCAATGTACAAAAATAAGACTTGTGGATAAAAATTGGAAATGTGAATGAAGTTGAAGCCGATGCTTCAATTCTGGGCATTTTTTCTCTGGGAGTCGTTTTTGCTTCAAGTTGCGGACGTGTTCTCTTTCATCATTTAATATTGAAGAAAAATTGCCAATTATAGAACAGATAAACAAAGCATTTTTTCACTATAACAATTTATATCACAGTACTATAAAATGTACGCCATTTGAAGCAGAGAATAATAAAGTTAATCAAAACATTATTTACAGAAATTTAGTTAAACAAAAAGATAAGAAAATAAATAGGGCAAACAGGTATAGGGAGAAATATTTAGAAACTTGACAACGGGGATTTATAAAAAACTATAAAAACGTTAGGCACAAGGAACAACCCAAATATGTTGAGAAAGACTTAGAAGGTATTCATATGAGCAACATTAAAAGACCCTTAAAATTTGCAGGCCTCCGTGATAATGTTTCTGTTGTCGGCCATTCACCCAACGAAGTCAACTCTAACAATCCACCCACTAACGAGTGACAATGGGTATACAACAATTAAAATGTTTAAAGTGGACCTTATCAACGAAACAAAAATTATTCTACACCTTATTAAACCAGGGGAAATTCAAAATATACTACGTGATTTGGAAAAAAGCACTGATTCACTAGAGAAAGAGTATAGGAATATTATAAATAATGAAATTCAAACAGTTAAATCAAAACTGAAGTCAATCACCCCAAGCCAAACCCGGCCTAAACGTGGCCTTCTGAATGTTATAGGATCGGCACAAAAATGGTTGTTCGGACTTATGGATGATGAAGACAGACAACATACACTTGAACACCTAGAGGTAACTAAGGCAAATAATCACAATATTATCACAGCCACAAACCAACAAATAATTATAAACGAACATTTTAACAAGAGTATAACAATGCTCAAAGATAGTATAGAAGAGGATAGACTTAAGATAGAAAACTCAATTAACCAGATACAGGGCTCATACAACGAAATATTTAATAATTTACAGTTCCATAACCTCATTATGAAACTAAAAATCTTAGAAGAAAAAATTGATCAAATCCAAGATAATATAGCATTCGCAAAATATAATATATTCCATCCCTCAATACTGACGTCT
Source organism: Lypha dubia (assembly GCA_947311025.1). Taxonomy (NCBI): domain Eukaryota; kingdom Metazoa; phylum Arthropoda; class Insecta; order Diptera; family Tachinidae; genus Lypha; species Lypha dubia. Next base: position 77,400,618 of record OX371261.1, on the reverse strand, counting down.
GAAGAAATTGAAAAGAATAATATCGACTTTTATAAACTCAAACTCATTAGAATGGGAGTACTAATTTTTGCAAAAAACACAATAGTTTTCGCTATCAAAATACCAGATAGTTACATTCATTCAACAATTAAGCTAATCATTCCATTACCAAACGAACAAAAACTAGAAATACACCAAGACAGAGAACTAGTAACAGAAATTAATGGCGTTTATTATACATTTGAACAAGAAAAATTACTTAAAGATTTAAAAGTTAGCAAAAATTGCATTTTTTATGAAAGTTGCTATCGGGTTAAAAATAACAAAACGTTAATAGAAACGCTTACTGATGACACGATCTTAATAATTAACGCAAAGAATATTTCAATTTATCATGATTGTGAAAACAAAAATAATATTAACTTAAATAAAAACTATGTAATCACATATAATAATAATAAGAATAATAAGAAAACAGAGTTTTATGATAGAACTAGCTGACCCGGCAAACTTCGTTTTGCTCAAAATAGTAAAATATTTATGAAAAATAAAATCAAGTATTAATTACATTGAATTGTACTCGTTTTATTGAACTTTTTTTTAAAAAAATATAACAATTATTTAAATTTAAGGCTGCATGATACACAACATTTTTTGTTTTCAGCTCCGGAGTTCCCCACTCGGGAACACGCCACATATAGCTGGCCATGTGAAAAGCATGGCATTTCCAAATTTATGCCGCACACTTCCAGCGTCTGCCTTTGTGACTTGTTTATGGTCATCGCAAATGCAAGTTTCACTGGGAACTGAATACGTTTGAACTGGAACGGCAAATCGGTTGAATTCAAGGGAATTCGCGGTATTAGGCATTCTTCTCCCTTGAATGGCCCTTTCAAAATCCTTGCCACTATCACATTATTCATTAGCTTCGTCACAATCAGTCGGGTTCCATTGCACAGTTTCGGGGTATGAAGATTTCGTAGCATAATGATAACAGATCCAACTTTAATACGGAAATTATGAGGCGGCATGCCAGGTAAATCCAAAGAGTTTAGAAATTCCACTGGATAATTGATGACATCGTCTTCATTTTCAACGCGATCGATCGATTTGTATGAACGCAATTCTCCCGGAATTTGATTTTGAATCGTCCAATTCAAGTCATTAACATCAATATTTTTCGCAGCTAAAATTGCGCGTGCACTCAACCAATCGTAGTTACGATAATTTTGACCAATGTTAGGATATACATTAGTGATTAGTTCATCTTTAGTTGAAGTGAATTGGCAAATGGAAGGTGGAATCGATATTAAACCACTTGAAGTATCTACTGGAATCTGTCCATTTCCGATTCTCAGAAGTTCTTTTGAGAAAACTTCTGCGTTTCTATCCTGTTGCAGGAACACTCGCATATTCATACTTAATTGAATGATTTTCACGTATCGCCACAAATACGATGACTTCAGACATGCATTCAATTCATCCGCCGCTGTTGATTTCGGAATCACGGGAAGTGTTTGTCGAAAGTCGCCCGCCAACAGTATCATCACGCCACCAAAGAGACGATTATTGTTGCGCAAATCTTTCAATGTTCGATCGAGTGCTTCTAATGATCGTTTATGCGCCATCATGCACTCATCCCATATTATCAGTTTACAATTTTTCAACACTTTTGCCATGGCTGATTGCTTTGAAATGTTGCAAACGGGATTTTCGTTGATCTGCAGGTTTAACGGAAGCTTCAGTGCTGAATGTGCCGTTCTTCCACCTTCCAACAGTGTTGCAGCAATTCCGGTAGAAGCGAGAGCTAACGCAATGCCACTTTGAGCACGTATTGCTGCTAATATCAATGATATCAAGAACGTTTTCCCAGTTCCGCCGGGCGCATCAAGGAAAAATAGTCCACCGTTTCCATCATCAACAGCCTTCATTAGTTTATCATACGCACCCTTTTGCTGTTCATTCAATAGTGGAACATTTATTTGTACTTGTTCTTGCAAAGTTGTCGTGTTGTAAGCACGCTCGCGTTCCAATTCACGATTCAATACATTTATAGTTTGACGACTTGGCGCTGGCATATTAATTTGAATCAATAGTTTGAAACTCATAAGCAAACACAAATCTTCAATCAGCACTAACGCTTCATTGTAGATGTCATCGTTCATTTGCAAATCGAAATTCCCTGTCGCAATTCGAAGGCGATGTAAAATGTCTTCTGCGATGTCATCTTTGTACGTATTCCATAACTGAATTGTGTTTGAAGGCTGACATGTCGAAATGATCATAGCGAAAAGTGTACGGACTGCATTGGCTGGCGAAGAAGCTATTGCATCGTCTAGCGTTTGATTCCAATGATTGTCATTTTCAAGTAATTGTAACTGCTGACATGCTTCTCTAAAAGTTGCACACACCGTACCATCCACAGTCCGCAGTGACTCAAATGAAGTTGAACCGCGCACATTAACCAAAAGTAACCGAAGGTAGAAGCAATCGTCGTTATTTGGATGGATTGTAAAAATTCGTCCCAGTGCATCAGTTGAAAACACACCTTGATATCCATCTACTTGTTGGCGTTGCTTTCTGCGTAACCATTTCTTCGACGATGCATTCCATGTGTAATATCGAGGCATCTCCGAGTAAAGCAATGTTCTAGCAAACTGATCACTGGCGCAAGTTGAAAAGAAACTCGTTAATGTTGTTGCTGGTGGTCTCTCCACTCGCTGTGCTGCGTTCTCTGCGTTGAAATACACTCTTTGGCCATTCTCCAAATGAACTGCCAGATGCACAACAGTCGGATGACGTTCATGAATTGCAAATGAAAATATTCTCCAGAATGCTTCGTTGCAGTTTACATATCGGCCCATTTGAAACTTGCTGATTTCATCTCGTTCAACGCCAATAACCGCCTTATCGCTTCCTTTGGTAACGTATTTGCAAACATACTTAATCGATTTTACCGAACTACAATACTCAACATTTATATGTGTTTTAAATGCCTTAGATAATATTGGCGAATATGGCACGATCCATGTGTTGTCAACCATAATATTCACTCCCTTCAATTTAGTGATGAATGTTCTGCCATTGTCATCTGGTGAGCGACGCCGATAGAGTGGATAACCATCGTTTCCCGTCTGAGTTTCCGATATAAAGGCACGTGGATAGCGTTTTGTGCATTTATTATCGGACATACAAACCGATGTTGGATTGTGTTGTCCGCATGGTCCGTGGAGCATATTGGTCTTTACCACTTCGTGCAACTCTGGATCTATCTCAGGATCAGGAATTTCGGCGGAAATGATGTCATCAATTTGGTCTGGTGTAATTTTTTCCAGCATCCAAAGAAGAATGTGTGCGTGCGGCAAACCTCTTTTCTGCCACTCAACTGAATACATCCAGCATCGAACAGCACCGTATACACGTTGTTTCGTAATAAAAACCATCAAACATTTAAGTTTTTGTTTGAACACTCGTGCTGTTACGTCGTGACGATCGCTTGGTGATTGACCGGGATGTAACAACTGTGTAATCTCTGGCCATTTTGGATTGCAAGTGAACGTCACAAACAAATCCGGCCGTCCATAATTGCGCACATAAGTCATCGCATCCTGGGAGTACTCGTGCATGTGTCTCGGACTGCCAATGTATGTCGATGGCAAAATTGTGAGTCGACCAATATCTGTAATATCTGCATCGCTATTGACCGCATCTCGCAAGTGAATATATTCTTCAGATCGCAACTTAGCCTGATTGAATCTAATATAATTGAGTCGTTCTGTTTTAACCTTAACGTACATATCAACTGCATATTGTTGAAACAATCGTCGATATCTCAGTAAGTGGTTGTCGACGTTTTGGCGAATCATCATTCGATATGCATAAAAGTTCATTGAACTGACCTTTTTATTTGTCTCGACCCCTAAAAATTTTCAATTTATGAAGTGACAATCAAAATTATCATGTTGTATCTGATGTGATATACGTCTTCACCATGGCAGAACATAAGCGGATATTGCAGTGGGTCATACGATCGATGTGTCTCAGTTATTCGCTGTAGTGCGTTTCCAGTTCGGCGTTTGATGACTATATCACGCGATTCCAAATTTTCACCAACAACAACAATTGATATTTCACGAACTGTAGGTGCATTGTATTGTCGTTCATGAGTTCCTGCTGGTCGTTTGTCTGCTTTGTTGACAATGCTGTGATCATCGGATGGCATCTGTTCCAACGAAGTCTTAAACAATTTGATGAGCTCATTGTGTTCATGTGACATTTGCTGCAATTGCTGAACTATTTCTCTTTTCGTTGTATTAAAGATAGCACAACGCCGATTTACTTCATCATTTGAATCTCCAAGAAAGTATATTTGGAGGTATTTGTGTTCTTGATCATGATGCGGCAACAGTGATCCAGCAAGATGAAAAATTTGTCCATGAATCTGTATATGTAATTAGATACAAACTATGTAATTTTTGTCTTTTGTTGGCAAGATAAGTGTTAGTTTGTGTTGTGTGTGGAGTGTAGTGTATATTGTTGTGTTAGTGCTTGTTTGTTAGCATTCATCGCTGATGTTGGTTAAACTACCTTGAATGTTGGATTGTAATTTCCTTCATTTACAATTTCACCACCAAACGACGTCATTTGAAAGCAATCGTTGTACATCTTGATGTTTTGCAAGAAATGGTTCGAATTTGGAGATTCCCCGTAAAGTAGCGTGCGCAAAGGCTCTGGTGGTGGAAGCAACTCTGGCAATTTCACCTTGCCGCCCGCGCAACATAATCCAGGCGGTTCTTTCTCAAATTTAACTGCATTACAATGCAGACAAACGACTGACATCTGACCGAATTGAACTGATGCGTGCGCACTGTATTGAATGTTTGGCTCATATCGAAAAGCTGCACGTTCAATGTTCACCTGAATAACTTGTTGTTGCAGACGTTGTCGTTCAATAGTTAAACGTTGTGATCTTGCTTCATCACTTTGCCGAGCGCGAACTTCTCTTCTTCTCAATCGTTGTTGTTCATTATAAGCTCCGTTGATCTCTTCTGACTGTCGCGCACGATTTTCAATCATCCTTGTTCGAGCTGATTCCCTCTCAATACCACGTTCCTCTTCCGGTCGACGTGCTACGTGATTTCGTTGTCGCCTTGCAGTCTGAGAAAGCCGACCAATGTTACCATGAACTCTTCTTGGCATCGTAAAAAATATGGAACTGTAAATGATCATCACTTTGTATAAATCGAACACAATTTTTTTTAGTAATCAATAACTTACCTTTGAAATAGTCTAAATAAAGAAATGAAACGAACGAAAAATATACAATTGAAATTTCAAAAACTTGATTAATAAAATAAAAACAACTTCGGTTCTCTAAGGTTTTTAAATGAATGAAATTTATTCCAAATTTTTTTTTTTTATTGATATCCCTTTTTACAAATTAGTTCGTACAGCAAATAGCAAAAATCATTCGAGTTGTCAATAAAAAATGACTCAAATATCGGAAAGCTCAAATTATCAAATATGAAAGATTAACCGTGACCGCACATTTGAAATTTGAAAAATTATACTTAACAATGTCACCCGATACTCTAATCTGAAGATTCAATTAAAATTTTATCAAAATCTGTCCATCATGTGGTAGAATATTAAAATTTTATTACTTCCAAGTTTTGCCTGATTATGCATGTTGTTAACAAAGTAACTCACACAAAGTTTGATGACTCTCATTCTAACAGTGTTCCTGATTGATTTTGCCACGCCCTCCGCCCACCGACCAAAATATTTTTTCTTCCTAAACCTTCGCGTAACAATTACGAACAAACCCGCAGAAGGAAGTATCCAATTTGGTCCAGTCGTTTTCAAGTTTTAAGATAACGAACAAACCAAGATTCATTTTTATATATATAGATTATAGACCTACCTATAACAAAACATGATTTTCCTCGCAAGTCAACTTTTGATGATGTTGTATTAGAACATATTGAGAATGTAAAAGAAATTAAAGAAATCAAATTCAAAAATGAAATTATGTTGTATGGGGGTCCAACTATTTTAACAATTATAATAATTACTGTAATTGAATAATCTTGGGATTATTTTATAACGAATATCTCTTTGATTGTGAGCAGGGAAGGTGAAGTACGATCATTTTCCTTATGCACTCTTTGCTTTCCTTTCTAATGAAGACACTAGAAATAATGCTTTCTACAGATTTATTAAATATAATTCAATTTAGGTTGTTTTCCCTGCAAGGGTATAATATGAAGTGAAGTTAAAAATTCAAAGGAAAAATGATACAAATACCAAAAACTAATTTATAACCGATTCGGGTATAAAACGACAAAAATTATCTTTTGTCGCGCATACTAGTAATGTTGACAATGTTATTTTTAAAATTCAAGAGTTATTCGCAAAAACGCTATAATTAATAATTCATAAGTTTTTATAAAAAGAAGTTATGCAACAACAAAAAGGTACTTATTTTGTCCAAACTGCTTTGGACATGCCGCCGGCCTTGCCTTCAGGCAATAGCTGACATCTTGTCCGAGGCATACAGGACATAAGCGAGCGACCGGATTTCCTCAACAATAATCTTCGCATCTGGCGTGGCCGTAAGTATGGGTTGTGGCAATTTTTGTTGTGGACTCGCTGGCTGGGTTGTTATTGGGTTGGTAGCCGATGTTTTTTCACGTGACTTCTGACGCTGTCGAAATTCTCTTGTAGTTATTTCTTTCACTCTTTGTCTGCGCTCAGGTCTAGGATGAAGCAGTGTGTGGTGTACCATGCTGTCGCATTTTCGGCATGTATCCATTGATGGACATACCCTTAACTCATGGCTCCTTGCCAAACAGTTGGTGCAATAATGGTGATTTTGCACCAATTCCTTCCTTCTCTGGGGTCATGTTCAGAAATTTTCTACAAAATCTGATGGCATGAAATTTCTTGCATAGAGTGCATTTGTTGCTATCGGACCCAGGATAGACGTTCTGTATTCTTCCCAATCGCCATTCATAGGGAGGTTGCAAATCGTCCATTACAACCACAAGATCTCCTACTTGAATATTTGGAATAGAGTCTTTCCACTTATAACGCTTGTGCAAAGCCTTAAGATAATCGTCTTTCCATCGAATGGCAAACTGATGTTGAAGAGCCTTTAGCTTTTCCCACCTATTGATTAGAGACATGCTTTGGACGTTTTGATCTGGGAAAGCCATCAGGGGTGCGCCTCGTAAGAAATGGCCTGGAGTCAATGCAGTCAAATCTGAAGGATCTTTGGAGAATACCGATATGGTAGCAAATTCTTCGAAGGTGAATTTTTGAGAGCCTGCAATCCGTTTCAAATGGAACTTAAAACTCATTACGGCGGCTTCCCATAATCCGCCCATGTGGGGAGCGTGTGGCGGTATGAATTTTCATTCAAATCCGTGGGTGACATACTCCTGTGCTATGTCTTGTGCTGCGTGTTGCACAAACGTTGCGAATTCACGTTCTAAAGCTAAGTTTAGATGATATGTTGAATAAGCATATATATGCTGACACCCATTTGATTAAAAGTAGCAGCAAATTCCTATGTCAACATATATCATATGTTAGGTGTTTACACCATATGCTGAAACTACCAAATTTTTTAATGTCAGCATATATCAGCAAATCGAATGTCAACATAAAAGTTGGCATACGATTTTTGTGTTTATACGATATGTTGAAATTTATATGGTAATATATATGCTGCATATATGAGCATGTGTTTATGAAATTAGTGAGTTTGACATTACTATTATTTGCCAAAGTTGTCCAAGTATTCTTCATTAGTTGGACTCATTACTATGTATGTGCACATGTATGGATGTGTGCATGAAGAAAAATAGTACTATTATTGTACAAAATAAAAGTAAAATATTGCAGAACTTGCCAAGAAATAAAATAAAACAGCAAAACAAAAGGAAAGACAATAAAAAAGCATTTTATAATTTATTGTTTACTGTTTACATACTCCACTGTCCCTTAATTTGTACGTTTGCCGCCGTTGAAAACAAAAATGCGACGTCAGCTAAAATCCGGCTGTGAGCATTTAATTAATCGCCTTGCCGTTGATTGTAAATTTTCAAACCATTTATTATTTTTTGATTTGAGAGTTACGCATTGCTTAAATTTCAACTAAATTTAATTTTGGTATGTGTGTGCTTTAATGCACATTTTCGACACGAATTGTATTTACACTAAAAAGAAATTAACGGCGGCTCGGTTAAGCCATTCGCCACATATGCATAAAAATTTAATTTTTAATTTAAATAACATTTTCAACAAACAACATATCTGTCAGCATATACAGGAAATTTGTCAAGCACTAAAAATATGCTGTTCAAACGATATGCTAAAATTACCAACATACGTTTGTTTCTATTGTCAACATAAAGCTAACAAACGTTGTCAAACATGCGTATGCTGAAAAATTTTGCGTTTACACAATATGCTGGCAGTTGTAACAAATTTTTCAGCATAAATATGCTGATTCAACATATCGTCTAAACTTAGCTTAAGATTATACTGGCGCCCAAGAAGTTTCTACCATTATCACTGACTACCCTTTGGGGGAGCTTCCGCCTCCCAACGAAGCGAGTAAATGCCGCCTGGAATGCCACAGAGGATAAGTCTGAGCATGCTTCTAGATGTATTGCTCGAGTACTGAAACACACGAAGACACTAGCGTATCCTTTGATTGAAGGAGATCTTCGTAGGAGCGACGTTTTTAACTCAAAGGGCCCGCAAAATCAACACCTGTGACTTGAAACGGAAGAGATAGAGTGCACCTCTCTGGTAGTAAGGGTGCCATTATCTGGGTACATGGCTGCTGCTTATATAGGCTGCATGTCTTGCAGTGACGTATAATCTTTTTTACGCGTGTTTTAAGCCTGGCTACATAAAATTCAGTTTGTATCATTCGGCACATTTGATTGCATTCAGCATGGAGGAGAAATTGGTGCAAATGACTGAGGTAAAGGTAGGAAAAACGGGAGTTTCCGGGTAGAATAATAGGATAACGCTCGCCGTAAGGAAGAGATGATTCTGACAATCTACCGTTTACCCGAAGAATCGAGTTTTTATCTAAAAATGGGTTTAAAGTTTTGAGAGAACTTTTGTTGGGTATAACTTGACCACTGAGTAAGCATTGATACTCTTCTGAATAAAACCTTTTTTGCGCCAGCATGAGAAGTCTAGACTTTATATATTGAGCTTCTGACTGTGTTAGTTCATTTTGGCTTTCATAATGAATCTGAGGCCTGCCTTTTCTAATGCTTCTATTAAAGAAATGGAACACATATCCTAAAACTCGCAGCGCTTTAGTATATGTCGAAAATCTGGTCAAAATATCTTCTTCTTGAGTGTTTGAGTGAAAAGTATGGACTTCTGTGGGGATCTCTACTATCTTCAAAGGATTTCTCTTTGGCCACTCGGATTCGGGTTTAGTTAGCCATGGTGGCCCAAACCACCATTGGGTGTTATTGGCTAGTTCTTGAGATTTACATCCCCGAGTTCCGAGATCTGCAGGGTTATCGTGTGTTGGAACATGTTTCCACATTGCCATTGGAACAAGACGATGAATTTGGGCACTTCTATTTGCGACGTAAGTCTCCCATGTTGAGGGTGGTTTTGAGAGCCAACCCAGGACTATCGACGAATCCGTCCATAAAAACACTTCCGTGTCTTGAAAACTCAAAGACGACTGTACATACTTGATGAGGTTTGCCAAGAGTACAGCTCCATTAAGTTCTAAACGGGGTAAGCAGACTGTTTGTATAGGAGCTACTTTACATTTTGCTAGCAACAAGTTCGAAAAAGTTGCATGAGATTTAGTTTTACAACGAATGTATCTCGTAGCGCAATACGCTGCTTTGGAAGCGTCACAAAACCCATGTATTTGGACTTCATCTGAGGGTGTATATTGGAGCCAACGAGGTATGGTAACAGTTTCTATCTTGGATAGATCTAAAACCAAATCATTCCACTTTCGTAGCAATTCAGTTGAGATGTCTTCATCCCATTCTAACCCTTCGAGCCATAGCTGCTGCATTAGTATCTTGGCCCTGATGACTATGGGTGCCAGCCATCCTGCAGGGTCGAATAACTTTGCAACAGACGAGAGGATTTTCCTTTTTTTATTTATGCAGACTTATCCACTGGAGAGAAATTATAAGTGAATGCATCCGAGACTGTATTCCACTTAATACCAAGGGTTTTAGTAGAACTTGATTCTTGAAATCGAAGAAAATCTAAATCATATAGATGATCTTTTGGCAAATGGGTGAGAAGTTGGGAATTATTAGCTGTTATCTTTTTTAAAGGTAAGCCAGCTGATTTTAATGCTTTATTGAGTTGAGGCCGATTCGGGGGGATTTTTTCCTCCTCCCAAAACTTTTTTAGCAGTCTGTGGAGATCTGCAGTTTCAGAGGGAATAACAGAAGTGGTGAAGGATTGGATTGGTTGTGTTTTTATTGGACCGCTAAGTACCACAATATTTTTCTTTATGCCTTCAATGTTAATGTTTTGCTCATAGTCATTACCTAGTATAAGATCTATTTGTGCAGATTTATTAAAAGTTGGATCGGCAAGATCTAATTTTTTGATCTCCTTTGAGAAGGGAACTTCAAAGCTACAAGCTGGGAGTTTTTTCGTCACCTTTGGTAAGACTATGGCCCTAATGGCGATACGTGTGTTTGTTCTTCTGGCGTAGAGAGTGAACTCACATTCTTTGGTGGCTGTTTGCTTCTGACCTCCAATTCCAACAATCTCAAAGTAAGACTTTTGATAAGGGAGTTCAAGCCTATTTCTAATTCTTTCAGCTAAAAATGTACGCTGAGAGCCTGGGTCTATTAAAGCTCTTATAGTGAAACGCTCACCCCTGAATTCTATTTGCATTAGAGCGGTGCGTAATAGAATATTTTCACTGCTTGTCGTGCAATTAGCATGAATTTTGCTTGATGTGCAAGGAAGCTCATCATAAACATTATTCTCCTTTATTTGAGTTATATTTGAGGAAGCAGTTTCAGAGGTATTGTTTTTATTTGGGACATATCGTTTTTTACTATTCTCAGTATTCTGTGCAATATTTTGGGACTTATTTGGCATGTGTAGTAACGTGTGGTGAGACTTTTTACAATACAAACAAGTGTGTTTGCTTTTGCAATTCGCTTTTATATGAGATGATCCTAAGCAGTTATTGCAGTACTTGTTTTGAAAAACGTAATCAACTCTCTGTTGTATTGTGAAGGCTCTGAATTTAGGACAATTTCTGAGAGGGTGATCTTCACTACACAACTTGCACATTGGGCCTACATTTTTTTGAGAGACGTATGTTTGAATGTTAGTTGGATTGGGCTTCTTGAGACTAAAGCTATCTTTGTAGTTCTTAATACTTGATACGCGTTCCACAGCCTCGTATCTGTCTACAAGAAACTGAGACATTTGAGCCCACTTTGGCAGTTTACGTGGAGATGTAAGAGACTGTTCCCAAAGGGCTAAATTCATATCTGGGAGTTTTGTTGATATCAACCGAATGAGAATCGGATCCCAGCTTTCAACTTGAACGTCAAGAGTTTTAAGGGTTGCTAACGAATCGTTGACGGAAGACTGTATTCTCCTAATCGATTCGCTATCTTCATTTTTCGCTGCTGGGATATCGAACAAGATCTTGATTTGATTGTCCACTAGGACACGCTTGTTTTCATAACGGGTTTTTAGAGCATTCCACGCTATGTCAAAATTATCATGAGTAAGAGGATATCTCTTGACTATCGCACCTGCTTCACCCCTTGTTTTATTACGCAGATGGTATAGTTTAGTGACGGGATTGAGCTTTGAGTGATTAATATACACAGCTGTGAACATGTCACGAAATGATGGCCATTGTTCATAGCTGCCATTGAATATCTCCGTATCACAAGGCGGGAGCTTGATACAATCATTGGAATTGTTTTGTACAAATGTTTCGTTTGGAGCGTGGTGGAAACTTAAGTGACGAGACGTGGACTGAAGTCTTGGAGCACCCGGATTCTCCTGTTGGAGTATTCTCGTAAGGTCGAGTATTCGCGAGGAACAATCGTAATACAAGGTCCTACAATCTTAAAATTTTTGTTTTATTTCTTGTTTTATTTCCTGAGTGATTCTTGCATCCCTGGAGAACATAACTTCCTCATGAGACAAGTTTAATTTATCCCAATTTATGTCCAAGTCTCTCAATAGGACTTCAAGGATTGTATCAGTGTACTCCTCCGTTGGGGTCGCGTCGAACCTTTCGCACAATGCCATTACTTGACTATAATCAAAGTCAAAGTGCTCTTTGGCAGACGCCATCGATCTTCGTGGAGTGGAAGGCATCCTGATATGAAATGTGTTTCACCTGATTTGAGTACAAGCAATATTTTTGCAGAGTCTATGAGACAGGCTACCGCAATTAAATGGGGTTTGAAATTCTAGGGATGCGCTATTTACTAGGTGAATAGATTACAGTTATTATATGGTATACATAACACAAATTTTTGATTCACACTTAGTTTCTTTTGTAATTAAGGCTTGATTAATATTTTCTATTCTTTGTTGGATTAGGGGCAAATGAATTAGCACCAGATATTTGTAATCTGGATAAATCAAAGAATTGAAATACTGTTGTGAGAATTTGGGGATTGCTGATTCTTTTATCTATATTATCGTTTTAGAAAGGGGCTAATGAGTTAGCACTAAATATGTTCTATTAAGTTATATAGAGATAATATACAGATAATATAAATTAACCAGTTTTGCACAATACTAAGCCCCTAGTGAGAAGTTAGAAATTTAGAGATATTTAAGAATTTGGAGTTATGCTAGACTGTATTTAGCCTTTATATATTTCTTAATTGAGAGCTGAGTGATGCTATATAATTTTTAGTTGAGAAATATTTTTAAATATTTTTCTTCTTTTCTTTACCAAAAAAAACAACATTGTGTATAAATTTAAGGTTTTAAAACGTAATTCAATCTGATTCTTCAATAAACCTTTTTTTTCATAAATTAATTTAAAATTGTAAAAACGTGTAAATTGATATACCCGGTTTTCGTACTTTTGCCCGATAAACCGTAAATTAATGGTAACCCTTACGTGAAAATTAATGTATGTGCATACGTATGTTTAATGAAATGTGTTATCAGCCAGTATGGACCAGCGAGGTTTCCAGCTACTCATTCATCGGTGAACATGTCTCAGTAGGTCCCAACCCTCTCACTGGGTACGCTGAACATAAAAAAATTCAACTGAACTACACTGAAATTTCTCTACAAAGTATAACAAAACAAACTCATATCACCTTTACCTACATATGTACCATTTAAATTCTTTTTTTGTTTTCCAGGCAGCTGATATTCCTGGCTTTGCCCTCCCAACCATGTCATCGACATTCCTTGGATATAGACCTTGCTTTTCGATGACCCACTTATGGCCGACTTCACTTACCCACTTCTTAAACCATCATGCCACTACCTTTCAAATTTATTCCATACACATATTCATTTCTTTTTTTTTTCTTTCAAACGTTATAATACATATTTATCTTTATTATCTTTAAATTATCTACAAAATAAATTCCAAACTACAAATATACTCTTTATTTTATATCTACTTATAAAGTCTAAACTATTATTACCTAAACTATTTCCCTTTCAACTAGAAGAATCAAATTTGCGCAACATTAAATGATTATTATATTTATTATCTCCTTTCCGTATTTCACAAGAAAAATTTTCCGTCACCTATCCTTCAGGAGCTCCCTCGGGTCAGTATACTGGGAATTTTTTTTTGCTAAATGATTATCTTTAAATAAATTTTTTTTTTTTTTTTGATTTGTTTCCGGCGAACTAAACAAAAACGGAAATACACGATTATCTCCCTCTATTGCAAAATTTTCTATGCGCAAACTTAATTTTTCTGTTGCCCACTTTTGGGGTTAAAACACTTTTATAATGTACACCTAACACTTGACCAACGTTACACAAACTTTTCTAAAAACTAAATGGAAATAAAATTTTTGATAATAAAATAATATAATAGGAATAAATACTAATAATAGGAATTAATAATAACTAATTAGATTTTTCTATCATAATATATACTTTTTTTTTTTCTCAGGCCTAAATTTTCTATTATTTCTGTTATATATCTGTGTTTCACTTGCAATACCTTACATAGGTTTTATCAGCTTCACTGCTATATTATCGACCCTCAGTTTTAGTCAACTTAAGCAAATTTTTAAATTCTTTTACCTGGCTGATTCAGAATTCTTGGTGTTATTTCTGGGATTATCTTTCTAATACTGGGATTAAACTTTCTCTCCGCATGTGAAAAATTTTCTTCGCCTACACGACTCCTTCAGCCAGGCCTTATTTTCTTTTGAGTCGCACTGCTTCCTTCGCTGCACAAAAAAAAATTTTATTTGGTTTTTACTTCGCTCCTACACCAATCTAATTTAAAAATTTTTCTTGATTTTTTTTTTTTTTTTTTTTACTTACTTAATTTTTAAAATTTGTTTATTTAAATTAAATTGATTATTTAAATTTCTTAATATATATGTATATTTTGTAATAAACTTTCTGAAAAACTTCTTTCTTTGTTCACTGCTTGTTTGCTATTAATTTCTTGAATCTTCTTTTATTTTTTTATACAATACTTATACCTATATAAATTTTTCCAACCATCTTCCAAACTTTCCCTAATTTCCCTGGCCGCTAATTCTTTTCCGCTATTTTCTAATTTTCTATATATATGTTTTTCTGGATTTTTCTCCAACCTTTGCACCGATTTTTACATATATAAATATTTAGTTTGCCGTTTTCTTTTTCAAACCAGTTTTAATTGCGTCTTAATTTTTATTATTTTTTTCTCTACCTAAGCCATTTTCTTTTCCTGAATTTCCCGGTTTTCTTCACTTTGCCTTTTTCCTCGTAACAGGCACTCAGCAATATTTGTAGAGTTATATGTTTATTGCAATTTTCATAAATTTTTTCCTAACTGCTTTTTTCATTCATTCATAAAAATACCGGCTCTGATCTCGAATTCGCTTTACTACTCTATCATTCAACCGTACCATTTCTACACTAACAAATAATGCATAGCTGGTTGTCGTTCATCGGCAAGTTGGCGGCACTGTTTGGTTTTTTCTCTTTTGCTTTGCCTGCTTTATTTACATCTTTTTCTATTAATGGCCTCTAGAATTTAATTAGAGAATTTTTATTTGTGAAAAAAATTAGATGTTTTTTCGAATTCAAAAAAAAAGGTGTAAACAAATCATGTTTGTTCAAAACAAAATATGTAAAGTTAAAAGAAATCTTGCCGACTGTCAGTGAAAGTTTTAATTTGAAGAAAAAAGAAATACATTTATTAAGTGGATTCTCAGTTTTTAGAATTGTTTTTAAATAATTACTACAATATTTATTTCTATTAGGTGTTTATTTATTGACATTTGATTCGATTGGAATCTCTTTTTTTTTTTTTTTTATATTGAAAAAAAGAAGAAACCCAATATGTAACGCATTACAAAAAAAAACTTGGTTAGAATAAGTACTCAATCAAAATTAGGCAAAGGCCGCTTTAATAAGTGATGTGCTTTTCTTATATTTTAGAAGAAAACCTTAGCGGCAGCAGCGAAAAATAAAGAACATGTACACATTATAGAAAAAGGAATAATTAATGTAAGAAGATCTACTACATAAAAATCAATAAACATAAAGTTTTTGGTACTTTGTTTTATTTTTGCCTGTGCATAAGATTTTTTTGCAAAAAAAAAGATGTTATAAAAAGAAACAAATTTGGGTCTGTCAACAGTCCCGCAACAAAACTCCGGATTCAACGGCTCTGAGCTGGTGGGGACGGTGTGCGGGCTCTTCTGGAGCTTTCGCCCAACGTGGGGAATTCTCACACCCTGAAAGTCTCAACACCAAGCCGGGCAATTAATGCATTTGATAAGTAAGCGTGTGTACATATGTATGTATGTATTTTCCTGTTTTATCCAACTAACTATGAATTTTATTTAAGATCGGAATCCTAGCCCATACCATTAGGAAGCTAAAGCCTACTAGTGAACTTTCCTTATAGTAAGAAAACCCATAGTGGCAAATCCATCGTAAAGAGATCATTAAATAAATTTAACTAAACGATCGCCTACAAAATTTTGAGGCATTAACTTTTATCTACGTCACTACGTATCGTCTTTATAATACTCTATTAACATTTCTTTTAAATTATAATTAGATCCCTTCATTCTCGGATATCACCTCTATTCATCTTCTACATTTGGATATGGCTGCTTTCCAGGCATAGACACGTGTCAAGGACTCCTTTCGCACAAACAAAAGAAATCCAGACTTTTTTTGGTCCGATACATAAATTGATTTACGGGAAGTAACTTGTTTTCAAATGCAATATAAAGAGTTTACTTTGTGTACCCTTTCTACTTTTCTATTTTCAGGTTTTTAATTATGTGGGATTCATCAGGGACAACACAGCAAACAAAAATTCTCACAGTTGGATTACGGTTTCTTCTCATCAACTAATATTGCACGATGGTATGTAAACTATATATAAAAATTCTTTCGGCTAAGATATATCAGGTACTAGGTGTTTCTTCGAGGTTTATTTATTTATGTCAGGTAGTTCAAAACTATTTATCACAGATCAGTAAAATTGAGAAAAAATTGCTAAATCTAAAAAAAAAGTGGGACAACACAACAAACATTTGTATAATCAAATAAAAATAATCAGTTGCCTTATGTCCTACTATTGCACTAAAAATTTGGAGCTGTTAAAGCTGCATAAGGTTTAGCAATTTAGACCTTTATATCCTTCATGTGATAAATACCAACGGTTTTACCCTGTAAGGTTTCTAACTCATACATGTTGTTACCTACAGGACGAACCACTCTACATTTTAAAAACTTTCGGCAAAATTTCGCGTTTATATTCTTAGCAAAATTACTCTGGACCATATTTCTTCTATACACCTCTTGTCCAGGCGTAAATTTTGCTATTCGGGCTCTTCTATTATATCTTTCGGCGCTTTTTTCATAAGCTTTGTTCATATTTTCTCTCATTTGGTCTCGAATGCTTTCCATACGCTCATTAGGTTTTGTCAGAATGCGGTGGTCAGCAATTGACTGTAATTTTCGGCTTAGTTTGTATTCGGCTCCACTTAAATACATATGAAATCCAAACAGAGCGAAAAATGGCGTAAAACCTATTGCGCTATGAAAAGAATTTCGTAAGGCGCAAGCTATCTCAGAAAGATAAAGATCCCAATCTCGGTGGTCGTCTTTAAGATAAGCTCTTATAGCGGATAAGATGCTTTGATTTACTCGTTCTGAGGCATTGCTACTCGGCTGATACAATGGGGTCTTAATGTGTTGGATTTTATAGGTATTGATTAAATTTTGAAAAGTCTTGGAAACAAATTGTACGCCGTTGTCTGTGTGAATGATTTCCGGCACGCCAAATTTATGGAATATCTCTTGGATTAGGAATTCGACTACATTTCCTGCCGTGGCTTCTTTCATGGCGTTGATAAAAGTGTATTTAGTAAAATGGTCGAGTACAATGAGAACGTAGCAATTTCCTCTCTTGGATCTAGGATATTTGCCTAAAAAGTCTAAATACAATTTCTGAAATGGTCGATCTGTCACCACCTGTTTACCTATTTCTGGCCTCAGATTCTGATTTGTAGGTTTTATTTCTTTGCATACTTGGCAGTTACGAACGTATTCTTTCACTTGTACACACATTTTAGGCCAATAAAAGAATCGTTTTAGGCGTTCTATTGTTTTCACTACCCCTCCGTGAGCAGCTGTAATACTTGCGTGAGCTTTTTCTATAATTGGCTGAGTTATATTAGGCGGAATCCAGATTTTCCATTCATGTTCTGTTTCGTTATTCCTATCGAACTCTATCCTTTTGTATACTATTCCTTCTTCGACTTTAAGATCGGGTAATATATTGCCGTTTTCTTTAACATGGTGGATTAAATTCAAATATTCTTCGCTTTCAAATTCTGTAGTTTCGAAATCGAAGATGTCTTCTAAATTTAATTCGTCTACACTGGTATCCTCAGTTTCCAAACGTGAAAGCATATCGGCTACTACATTTTCTGACCCTTTTCTATGTTCGATTTCAAAATCGTAGGACTGTAGATGAAGTGACCAACGGGCTAGTCTTCCGGATAAATATTTCAGCGACATCAACCATTTCAGACTGGCGTGGTCAGTTACTATGGTGAATGGCATCATCTCGATGTAAGGGCGGAATTTTTGCACTGCTTTTACAGCAGCCAAACATTCTTTTTCAGTGACTGTGTAATTTTTCTGACACTTGTTTAGTTTTTGGCTATAAAATGCAATCGGATGTTCTTCTTTATTGTCGTTCAACTGATATAAAACTGCTCCAATTCCGTAATCACACGCATCACACTGTATATAAAACCTTTTGCTAAAGTCTGCATGTTTCAAGACAGGGGCTGAGGTTAGGGCCTTTTTCAGATTTTCAAACGCCTGTATAGCTTCATCAGTCATTTCAAATTTCTTACACTTTTTAAGCCTGTCTGTTTACGGAGCTGCAATCGACGCGAAATCTTTAATGAAACGTCTATACCATCCCGCCGTTCCGAGAAAACTTCTCACTTCACGGGAGGATTTCGGAATTCGAATTTCTCTAATAGCTCGAACTTTTTCTGGATCTGTTTTTAGACTTCCTTCTCCTATAATAAAGCCAAGGTATTTTAATTGTTGAAAGCAAAATTTGGATTTTTTTAGGCCAATGGTTAGATTGGATTTTTTTAAATTTGCTGCAACTTCTTCCAATATTTTTAAATGTTTTTCAAAGCTGTTTGAGATCACTAGAAGATCATCTAAATATATAAATACATTTTCTTTAAGTTTTTGTGGAATTACTTTGTCCATGAGTCTGCAAAGGCGTTGTGCAGCATTGCAAAGGCCGAAAGGCATTACTCGAAATTGGTAGAGTGGCCGACCTGCTACGGTGAACGCGGTGTATGGTTTACAATCTTCCTCTAATTCTATCTGCCAAAATGCGAATTTAAGGTCGACGCTACTTATGTAATATGTTTCGTCGATTCGACTTAAGATACCGTCGATGTTCTGTAGGGGATAAGCATCCTTGATAGTAAGGTTATTAAGCTTCCTAGCATCAAGGCAAAACCTGTTTTTATCGGGCTTACGCACCACGGTTGTCCTGTTCGACCAGGGACTATCACTTTCTTCAATTACTTTTAACTCTAACATAGTATCTATTTCTCGGTATACAATTTCTTGAACTGCAGGGGATAGTGGGTAGTGTCGGTCTTTGAAAGGATCCGCACCCTCTACTAAATTAATTGTGTGTTTTTCTAGAGGTGTACACCCTAACCCGTTTTTCTCAAATGAGGGAAATAACTCTATCACTTTACTTAACATCTCTTGTTGTTTTTGGCTTAACTTATGAGGATTGGATTTATACTCTTCTACTTTGAAGTCGTCTAGAATTTTATCCAACTTGATTTCATTTGCCCCAAAAATTTCTGGAGCTAGGCCAAAGGCTGTCCAAAAATCTACCCCTAAGTAAGCTTCCTGTTGCAGATCTGGGCATAGGTAAAACGATATTTTATTTGTTTGCTCCCTAAAGGTGACTTCTAATACTATCTTGCCTAACAATCGGTGTTGCTTACCAGCCGCTGTCGAGACTGATGAAAAAGTTGGATTGAATTCTATTCCTAATTCTTCGACTAATTCCCTACAATTTCTTCCTAATAAACTTACTGAGGCACCTGTGTCTAACAAGCCTTTTATTTTAATTTTACCTACACGGATGTCCACGAATGCACGAGGGTCTGTTTTGTCACTGACTGACCTTATTGTTTCGCAAATTAATTTTCTTGTTTTTCTTTTTTCCGCAAATTTTTTTCTCACCTTCAATATTTTACTTGAAATCATTCGCTTACTTATTTCTTCATTAAAAATTCTATTTCTCACTCTTTCATAATTCTGTTCTCGTTCTTCTACAGAATATCTGTGCCGCATTTGGGGTACAAATTTATTAAAATTTTTAAAAGCTTTGATTAAATTAATTTTTGTTTACTATTTTGCAGTGTTCGGCGGGAATTCTTTCGAACGATGGCTCCCCGCAGTTCCCTCGCTCCGGCGAAAATTTTTTGCTTTACAAAATGTGCAGTTCGGAGCCTTGACGTCGGGTTTTCCACAACCATAACAAAATATTGACCTATTTTCCGATGGGCAGTAGTTAAAAGCATGGCCTCTTTGTCGGCAATTCCAGCACTCTAGTGGATTTTTGGCGTATCGTTCTATATAATTGTTTTCCTCGATAGCGACAATGTCTTCTGCTTGCTCGGTAAGATTATCTTGCTCGTCGGAAACATCATATACCTCGTTGACCTGCCTGTGGTAACGATATGGTTGACTAGATGCCTGTACTTCCCTACGCTCTTTACGACCGAACACTTTCTCTACCTCAATACATTCCTGACGCAATTCTTCCACAGAATCCACAACTATCGGATATACTCGGCTTCTTATGTCTTCGCGTAAATTTTTCTTCACCAATTTTACCATCTCTTTTTCCGACACGGTTGTATTTAATCTTGACCTCATTTGGGTCATGGCAAAGAAAAATGCGTCAATCGCCTCACCTGGTTGCTGTTTCCGTTCTACCATGTCGCTCATTAACTCGAAGCTTGACCTCGTGGACTGGTACTGTTTCAACAAAGCTTCCTTTAAGGTGGACCACTCTGTCACTAAATTAGTTTTTACAAACAGCCAATACCACTTCTCGGCCACTCCTTTCACTAGCAGGTGGAAATTATCCAGGACTTCTTCCCACGACGCTCCATACTGTCTTCGTAGACGCTCTACCCTAAAGACAAAGTCTTCAACTGCCAGTTTGCCGACATTCCCGTCGAATTCAATGCCCCACTTATCAATCCTCATTTTGTAATTTCCTTTTTGGGAATTTACTTCAACGTTTTCTTCAGAGGCTCTTGATGAGTTAGCGGAACTGGACGGGCGAAGTGTACGACTAAACCCATTATTTCCATTGCTCTTAAATGCTGGTCTTATTTCTTCCAGTATCCGTTTGTTTTCTTGTTGTGTAAACTGCAAAACAACACTCATTTTATTTACTGTAGAGGTAAGGTCTGAAATTTGTTTTTTTAACTCCACTATTTGCATCAAACTATTTTGTTCTAAATTCACAGGCTGGGTATTTCCTCTCATTTCGCTATTAGCGGCAGCACTTGCACTCGGACGTACATTGATAGTGTCCGACATATCGATCACCTGTGGATTGTTACCTGTAGGGAGGCTCATTTTTTTAGTTCTGTCGGTCCTAACCCTTCGACTCGGCGTATTTGATTTATAAGTTTTTCCAAACTCTTCGGGTGTGGACCTATTCAAATCGAATTGTGCTTCTCTTTCGCGCTTTCTAAGTAAATTTTCTTTGGGGCTTTTAGACATTACCTATCACTACTATTTAAAAAGAATTTTCGTTTTGACTGGGCCTATACTTCTACTCGACTAAAAAAAAAATGTATCAAAATATCCTAATTCAAAACTAATAGAAACTACTGCAAAAAAAAACTTTCTCCACGAATATATTACGTTCACATGAATTTAATAAATAACTAAAACTATCAGCACAAATTAAACAGAATAAACCAAAAATGATGAAAAAAATAAAGCGATATAAAAATATAAAATAAAAATAATATTCAAAGAAAAAATATAAAAAAAACAATAAATACTTCAATAAATAGTAAATAGTAAATAAATCAATAAATAACGAAGATAAATATGGCTTCAATGGCTCAAAAACGCATAAATTAATTCTTGTTTTAAAAGTTATATTGTATTTAGGTTTGGCATGATGTTTTCCGTGGTGGTCGGTTTATTTATATATAAAAAAAAAATTTTTTTTTAGGTACATAAGGTCCCGGTGGTACTACAGACAATTTATTGACAAAGGATTTGAATTCTATAAGACCTCGTGTACAATTACAATTACAATTACACATAACTCTAATTGTAAGCTAGACGGAGTCTTACAAAAAAAAAACAATAAGAAAGAAACTATTTTCGGTACATCGGACCCTGAGCAATATAACTCTGGCGGCTACCGAATATCATTCCTCAATTATACGCTGACACACTAAACTATATAGAGACAGAAAAATTAAATTACAATTAGAGACACATACTACGATCACTCTAAGTTAATATTAATATTTTCTTTTGTTTGCATTTATTTTCAGATTCGCATTCATCCAATCTGCAATGCTATTTTCCTCGGATACTAACTTTGGAATCGTGCGTTCCAAGTGCTATCAGAAGAATCCTAACCTTGCCGACCAGGCAAATACTACTCTTATTGGGCTATTAAAACTATCTATTCGGGCTATTGAGTACATGTTTCGTTGGACCTACATGTACTTTTTAATTTGAATTCCATTTATGTACTATGTACATAAAGGGCATTATTTACAATATTGGGCGCCATTTATGTTATCAGCCAGTATGGACCAGCGAGGTTTCCAGCTACTCATTCATCGGTGAACATGTCTCAGTAGGTCCCAACCCTCTCACTGGGTACGCTGAACATAAAAAAATTCAACTGAACTACACTGAAATTTCTCTACAAAGTATAACAAAACAAACTCATATCACCTTTACCTACATATGTACCATTTAAATTCTTTTTTTGTTTTCCAGGCAGCTGATATTCCTGGCTTTGCCCTCCCAACCATGTCATCAACATTCCTTGGATATAGACCTTGCTTTTCGATGACCCACTTATGGCCGACTTCACTTACCCACTTCTTAAACCATTATGCCACTACCTTTCAAATTTATTCCATACACATATTCATTTCTTTTTTTTTTCTTTCAAACGTTATAATACATATTTATCTTTATTATCTTTAAATTATCTACAAAATAAATTCCAAACTACAAATATACTCTTTATTTTATATCTACTTATAAAGTCTAAACTATTATTACCTAAACTATTTCCCTTTCAACTAGAAGAATCAAATTTGCGCAACATTAAATGATTATTATATTTATTATCTCCTTTCCGTATTTCACAAGAAAAATTTTCCGTCACCTATCCTTCAGGAGCTCCCTCGGGTCAGTATACTGGGAATTTTTTTTTGCTAAATGATTATCTTTAAATAAATTTTTTTTTTTTTTTGATTTGTTTCCGGCGAACTAAACAAAAACGGAAATACACGATTATCTCCCTCTATTGCAAAATTTTCTATGCGCAAACTTAATTTTTCTGTTGCCCACTTTTGGGGTTAAAACACTTTTATAATGTACACCTAACACTTGACCAACGTTACACAAACTTTTCTAAAAACTAAATGGAAATAAAATTTTTGATAATAAAATAATATAATAGGAATAAATACTAATAATAGGAATTAATAATAACTAATTAGATTTTTCTATCATAATATATACTTTTTTTTTTTCTCAGGCCTAAATTTTCTATTATTTCTGTTATATATCTGTGTTTCACTTGCAATACCTTACATAGGTTTTATCAGCTTCACTGCTATATTATCGACCCTCAGTTTTAGTCAACTTAAGCAAATTTTTAAATTCTTTTACCTGGCTGATTCAGAATTCTTGGTGTTATTTCTGGGATTATCTTTCTAATACTGGGATTAAACTTTCTCTCCGCATGTGAAAAATTTTCTTCGCCTACACGACTCCTTCAGCCAGGCCTTATTTTCTTTTGAGTCGCACTGCTTCCTTCGCTGCACAAAAAAAAATTTTATTTGGTTTTTACTTCGCTCCTACACCAATCTAATTTAAAAATTTTTCTTGATTTTTTTTTTTTTTTTTTTACTTACTTAATTTTTAAAATTTGTTTATTTAAATTAAATTGATTATTTAA
Source organism: Lypha dubia (assembly GCA_947311025.1). Taxonomy (NCBI): domain Eukaryota; kingdom Metazoa; phylum Arthropoda; class Insecta; order Diptera; family Tachinidae; genus Lypha; species Lypha dubia. Next base: position 77,376,656 of record OX371261.1, on the reverse strand, counting down.
ATTTCTTAATATATATGTATATTTTGTAATAAACTTTCTGAAAAACTTCTTTCTTTGTTCACTGCTTGTTTGCTATTAATTTCTTGAATCTTCTTTTATTTTTTTATACAATACTTATACCTATATAAATTTTTCCAACCATCTTCCAAACTTTCCCTAATTTCCCTGGCCGCTAATTCTTTTCCGCTATTTTCTAATTTTCTATATATATGTTTTTCTGGATTTTTCTCCAACCTTTGCACCGATTTTTACATATATAAATATTTAGTTTGCCGTTTTCTTTTTCAAACCAGTTTTAATTGCGTCTTAATTTTTATTATTTTTTTCTCTACCTAAGCCATTTTCTTTTCCTGAATTTCCCGGTTTTCTTCACTTTGCCTTTTTCCTCGTAACAGGCACTCAGCAATATTTGTAGAGTTATATGTTTATTGCAATTTTCATAAATTTTTTCCTAACTGCTTTTTTCATTCATTCATAAAAATACCGGCTCTGATCTCGAATTCGCTTTACTACTCTATCATTCAACCGTACCATTTCTACACTAACAAATAATGCATAGCTGGTTGTCGTTCATCGGCAAGTTGGCGGCACTGTTTGGTTTTTTCTCTTTTGCTTTGCCTGCTTTATTTACATCTTTTTCTATTAATGGCCTCTAGAATTTAATTAGAGAATTTTTATTTGTGAAAAAAATTAGATGTTTTTTCGAATTCAAAAAAAAAGGTGTAAACAAATCATGTTTGTTCAAAACAAAATATGTAAAGTTAAAAGAAATCTTGCCGACTGTCAGTGAAAATTTTAATTTGAAGAAAAAAGAAATACATTTATTAAGTGGATTCTCAGTTTTTAGAATTGTTTTTAAATAATTACTACAATATTTATTTCTATTAGGTGTTTATTTATTGACATTTGATTCGATTGGAATCTCTTTTTTTTTTTTTTTATATTGAAAAAAAGAAGAAACCCAATATGTAACGCATTACAAAAAAAAACTTGGTTAGAATAAGTACTCAATCAAAATTAGGCAAAGGCCGCTTTAATAAGTGATGTGCTTTTCTTATATTTTAGAAGAAAACCTTAGCGGCAGCAGCGAAAAATAAAGAACATGTACACATTATAGAAAAAGGAATAATTAATGTAAGAAGATCTACTACATAAAAATCAATAAACATAAAGTTTTTGGTACTTTGTTTTATTTTTGCCTGTGCATAAGATTTTTTTGCAAAAAAAAAGATGTTATAAAAAGAAACAAATTTGGGTCTGTCAACAGTCCCGCAACAAATGAGATATATGTAGATATGGATGTATGGATGTATGTATTTTAAATTTCTTAGTTGAATTTTCTTCTTTTTATTTTCTGTTTTGTTTTTACTAAATATTTTACTGTGCTCTTTCTGATTTGTATTTTTTTTTTTTTTTTTACTCTACGTGCTCTTTTATTAAAATTAAATTACCCATGCATTAGGCCAATTTAAAAATATTTTGGGAAATTATTTATCTTGGTGAGTATAATTTTACTTTTATTTATTTTCCGTAGAGTTGCCATTGAGTCATCCAAATGTCGTTGAATATTTTATTATGTCCTGCTTTTACAAGTGGAAGCTGTATATGTAGCTACTAGGTAATAAAGTTTTCAGTTTTATGTTTTGTTTTATCTGATTTTCCCAAATTCTTTTTGGTAACCCTGTTTGCATTTGCAAATGTTGCTTATTCTCTTTAAATTAAACTTGTATCATGGTAAAACTAACAGGTATGCGCAGTTCGACAACAACTACAATAATCCAAAAGACACTTTGTATTTCGTTAGTGTAAGGCAGGGATGATAAAGTTGATACTTTGGTATTTTTTTTTGATACTTTCTGATCTTCCGAAGTACCTTGGTACCCCAGTGACACATTTGATACTTTTTTGTACCATCTCAAAGAAATACGTGATATGGTAACAAATTTTTTTTACTTCATCTTCTTTGCTGAGGTTTTCGTAACAGTTGATGAAATGTGTATGCTTTTTTACAATGACAATTGCAAACGTCTTCAGTTGAGAACGAATTGTTGCATTTATTGATCGGCTTGTTACAGGTACGAAGAAAAAAACCAACATATTTTTCATCTTCTTTGATGAGGTTTTCGTAGTAGTTGATAAAATGTGTGCTTTTTTACAATGACAACGGCAACCGGCTTAAGTTAACAACGAATTGTTGCATTTATTCATCAATATTCATTGAATAAATTCTTAAAATCTTAAAAACATGTAATATTGAGTATAATTTGAAAGACAGTGAAATATGTGCATAAAAAATGTATTATTAGAAAATTGATACTTTTTCGACCTGAAAAGTACTTTTTTAAAACTCTTTTAGTACCATTTTATCGGTCTCATTTATCATCCCTGGTGTAAGGTACTCGCTTCAGATCAAATACACAAACAAATCTAAAGCATTTTCTCACGTATGAGTACCATTATTTATGTACTCTTTCAGTTTGTATGAAAATTTGCAATAAAGCGAGCTCAGTCAGCTGTGCTAGTAAGCTCACCTGTTGGATGCGCTTCGTTTTGTCTATAGTGGACTGTATGGGGGTTGATTTGTGAAGTTAAAGAGAATTGAGTTGATAATGCTTTATATTTGCAGACACACTCACAATATTTGTGTACCTTTCGTTTAGTTTTTATTTTTTTTTTTGATAAAATTTTACCCCTTAATCATTGTTTTTAATGTGAATCTAACTTTACAAAGACCACGAATTTTTTTTCTTAATTTTGTAGATTCTATTTTGTTATCATTCACTGTTTAATAATAAAATAACCAAATTATAAGAGCACGTATTGTAACCATAGCTGCCAGATTTTTTTAGGTAATATCGTCATATATTTGGGCAAAAATCGTCATTATCGTCAATATAGCTTATTGAAATCGTCATAAAAACGTCAAATGAAAAAACAGCTTTTTTTGCTAACAAAACATATTTTTGTTAGAGGCAAAACATAACACAACTCTTAAATCAACAAATCTTATTAAAAACAGCATTATTTAAAATACAGAGATCAAAAAAGTAAAAATACTTCACTTAGCATTCACAATAAAATCACATGTAAATAGATTGCATGTTTTCCAATACTTTGAAATATATTTATACATTGTATGGAAAAATATAAAAAAATTCAAATCCTTTAGTTATTTTTTTCAATTTAGTTAAATATGCATTTTAAATTTCATTTTTGGAAACACTTTTTCTAAAAATCTATAAAAGCTACAATAAAATTTATACAATAAAAATATAATTTTTTACAAATATACATATACTGCAATTAACCATATTGATTAATTCAGGTACAACTGTCAGATCCTAGCAGGTACATTTGTTTAGCTTTAAATAATCTTTTGAATATAATATTGCCTCCAAAGACGACTTTTTAAATTTCATATTTTAGTCTTATTCACGTTTACCTGACTAAATATTCTTTCCATATTTGCTGAATAATGTGATAAACTAGAATTTTTGTAATAAATTTAGTCAAAATCGGAAACAAAAGACTAGAATACCTCGTTTGCATCTCTGATAGTTTTTTAAAAAAATCCAATAGTTTTATGTTTTTATCACGACAATAATTTCAATTGTCTGAACTCTGTTTCTAGGTTTTGGTTTTTACTTTCTTCAACAAAATAGAAAAATTATTTTATAATTTCAGAAAACCAACTTTTTTTTCTTCATTAATTTGGCCAAGAGCTTTAGACATATTTTCAAAATCAAATCTTGATAATATCTGATAACAAAGCTCTATATAAAAATTAACACAATTATTACTAATATCATATTTTTCTTTTGCATTTATTTGTGATTCTTCCAATACGCAAATATTCCTAAATAAATGTCTTCAAAATTTAAAAAATTGTTTTTGATTTTATAATCAGTTAAATAAAAGTTTTCTGTTTTAAGCAAACTAGTTTTTTTTCATTACAATTTTTAGCAGTTCAAGGTTGCTCTAATAGTGCAAATATATGTTGCAAACTTGAATTATTTAAAATCGTCAAAATTAGGGTATAAATCGTCCCATCGTCACTATGTCATTTTTAGAACCCAAAATCGTCAAAATGACGATAAATCGTCAAATCTGGCAGCTATGATTGTAACACAAGTTTAAGAGCACAGTATATAAAGAGAGCAACTTACTTGAGATGAATATGCAGCTTGAACAACTTGAAGTAATCCAAAGAGAGGTTAGATAAATTTCTCCAACTTTAATCGAAGCGAGCATCAGCAACCGAATTAAGAGCGATGTTAAGTTTTTGTTTCTTATTTTACAGTGAAAGCAAAAACTGTTTGTATAATTTCTTTTTAATTTTAATTAAAATTTATTTTATTACAACTTTTTCGTTGGTTTATGCTCTTTTCTATTAATTATATAATTTAATCTTTTTACACAGTATGCACACACTTTATTATTCACTTGATTTTTTCTTTACAACATTTGGGTTTAATTTATTTTTGCTGCAATTATTTTTTCCTTCTTTGTACTGAAAAGACAAGTAGTATATATGTATGTACATATGTTTGTTAAATCATATACATACATACGTATATGATTATGTACTTATGCATGGGTACAATATTTTTATATTCTTGTTCCTTAGTTTCTTACTTTTAATTGCTTAGGTATTCACTGATCTTTATATTATACATAAGTACATACTTATGTATATTATTTCCAACAAATTTTTTTTTGTAATCTTTCAATTTGTATATATGTATATACATATGTATGTATTTCCTTGAATCTACATAAGTATGTAAATATGTATGTTTGTATAAGTTTATAGCGGCTTTTTTTATGTACACTCTAATAACGGACTTTCTATAGGTATATTCTTTTTCTGTTATATGACAGTAATTTTCTGCACTTTTAACACTAAATTATTATGCCTTTTTTCTTTTTTGTGGTACTATCTTAATTTTTCTTATTATATACATACATACATACTACATCTATGTGCATGTATGTACATACATATGTACATACATACATATGTGTTTGCGTGAATTTTAGCAATTTTTCTAGTAGTTTTGTTTTTTGGAACTTTGGGTGTTCATTTTAAAGTACATACATACATATGTACATATATAGCTTATTTTTTCTTTATGGTGTAAAAAATATGTTACTTACACATACATACATATGTACATACACACCTATGTACCTTTTAGACTTGTCTTTCTTTTTTTTTTTTTTTGTAACTTTAACTGCATGTAGGTTTTCTAGACTTTTCTACTTTAAATTGTTTCAAAATGTTGTATGTTGCCTTTTGTTTTATAATTTTTGGTGTTTCTTGTGCGTATTACGTACTTACATGTCACCGTTGAAACTGATGATATTATTTTTTTTTATTGACATTTACCTCATGTTTCTTATTTGATGTATGTATGTTGTTGTTTATCTCACTTATCTGGTTAATGAGACGGCTTCAGAGGACCATGATTAATCTTGGGATTATTTTATAACGAATATCCCTTTGATTGTGAGCAGGGAAGGTGAAGTACGATAATTTTCCTTATGCACTCTTTGCTTTCCTTTCTAATGAAGACACTAGAAATAATGCTTTCTACAGATTTATTAAATATAATTCAATTTAGGTTGTTTTCCCTTCAACGTATAATATGAAGTGAAGTTAAAAATTTAATTTACCCCGATTCGGGTATAAAACGACAAAAATTTTCTTTTTGTCGCGCATACTAGTAATGTTGACAATGTTATTTTTAAAATTCAAAAGTTATTCGCAAAAACGCTATAATTAATAATTCATAAGTTTTTATAAAAAGAAGTTATGCAACAACAAAAAGGTACTTATTTTGTGTAAACTGCTTTGGACAGTAATAATAATAATAATAATATGTATTAAGAGAAAAGAAACAATTATAGTGAATGACAGAATTCAGGAGAATCCTTTATCCAAGGGGGGAGGAGTTGCATATGTACTTTCGCAACCACCCCTCGTGGACATTAATGAAATTATAACTAAATATAACAAACAAAATATAGGCTAAGCCAATGACACTTTCTGATATAAGAATGTCTTTGGCACAATCATACTTATGTGTGTATAACAGTTTTTGAGTAGACATGGATGTTTTAGGTCTACTTTAAATTGTTTCCGACATGCCAGTGTCCCGCTTTGTTCAAGATGTGGCGATAATTTTGTGGAAGATGTCGAATCTGTCTACGATTTGACAATTCAAGTTCAAGTACCACGGTATATTTCATTATCAAGTAGTGTAAAAAAAAGTACGATCGTACCAACTTTCCCATCAAAATGGCTATGAGAAACAGCTGATCGCTTTGAGTGACGCGTAGCATGCTTAAAAAAGTAGAAATTAGATCTACTTTAACGCGTTCCATGCGTTCACGCGTTCTACGCGTTGTGCTGTGTAACTTGCCACATACAATTACACTGATTCTACTTTTTTGACAGCCGCGTAGAACGCGTCGACGCGTAGGACGCGGGTTGCATATGTACTTTCGCAACCACCCCTCGTGGACATTAATGAAATTATAACTAAATATAACAAACAAAATATAGGTTAAGCCAATGACAATTGTACTTTCGCAACCACTCCTCGTAGACATTAATGAAATTGTAATTAAATATAACAAACAAAATATAGGCTAAGCCAATGACACTTTCTGATATAAGAATGTCTTTGGCACAAGCATAAAAACAGAATGTTGACTTTTTATACTATTTGCTTTCTGAAATTTGATTCCTCCTTCCGTTGATTTCATTCATTGTATTTTTTTAATTAAAAGAGGCCAACGACAATTATATTACAAAGTTGTAGAATAAATAAAAAATTAAATTGTATTGTTAAAAGAAAACTGCAAACCAAACGATTTAATGAGTAAGCGGAATTGACACAAAGAAATTTTACGATCGATTTTAGTAACACAAAAAAATAGAGTTCGGACTTTCAGAGTTTAATAATCAATTCTGCTTGCTCAACATTAACCCATAGAAATAAGTTTTTAGGCTAAGAAATATTGTATAAAAAGAAATTTAATGAATAAAGAGTCAGTTGATATTGATAACTCAAAACAATAACTTAAAACACGTTACTGGCGCAGTCGAAAAAACAAGCTTACTCTAAAGAATAGGCAAAAAGAATAATAAAATAAATTATTACAATAAATAAAATCGGTTTTTTCATACAAAATACATACATTAACAAAAATATCACAATTACCTTTTGAATAAGAAATTCAAAATTAAACCACTCGTGTTGCATATTTTCCTTAATGGGATTCGCAGTCATATAACAAATAGAAAGATAATGAGTGTTCAAGGGAATTTTAAAATAAAAGAAAAGATAATAAAACGATTTTGTGAATAAAAGGGATCCATTCTAAATAATATGATGTCGCGACAAGAGGATTTCGATGCCAATCGGCAAATCAACAACGAGAAGAAAAAAAGAATTGGTGAGTTGGAGACGGTGATAAGACGTCAAGAGGAAAAAATACAGCAGCAGCAACAGCAGTTGGAACAACAACAACTACAACTGCAACGTCAACAACTGGAACAACAACGAATACAACTACAACTACTGCAACATCAACAGTTTCAGCAACAACAGCTGGGTCTACAAATAAATGCACAACAGCAGTTCATGATGAAACCCAAGGATGTTATAGAGCAGTTCAGGCGGATACACCCTTTGAGCCGTAGCATTGGTGTAACATCCTTTATTGATTCTGTGGAGCTGACCCTTGGTTTGTGTAACAACGATCAGCAGCTGATTGATTTTGGTCTGAATATAGTCCAAAACGAAAAAATTGTTGGAGAAGAAAGAAAGCGGCTCGGAGATATTGGCAATATTACCTGGGACGAGCTGAAGACGAAAATTTTCTATGTGTTTCAACCCAGAATTACGTATGGAGAAGTTTTTAATCGCTGCAGAGCAGTTAATGTCAGTAATTTAGATGAATTATTTAAGTATTTTGAAAAGGCTGAGTGCGATTTGAATGAACTCTACGCATTTGACCCCCTTAAACCTAACATGTATAGTCCTAAATGTGTTGATAGAGATTTAGTAGATATTGTACTGGAAAAGATCGACGGGACTGTAAGAGCTAACGTAGGTCCGAACGAAACACTACAGGACATTATAATTAAATACACAAAACTTAAACTACTGTGGGACACTAAGACAATAGACTATAAACACAGACTTAATAGGAGATATCCTGTTACGCTTTATTTTTAATGTTCTTTTAGATTAAAAATGTTACGCTTTATTTGAAATGTTGTTTTAGACTGACTATCGTCTTGAGCCCAAAAAACCATTACAGCTTTTATAATTGAGTTGGCACGTTTCGCAAGTCAGCATAACCGCAATCATGGAAAAAGTTCATTAAACTATATTTGCAAATCTGCAAATATTGCATTCTATTTAAATTAATTATTGACGGTATCGTATTTCTGTTGATGTTTGCTATGCAAAACGTGCCAAACCAAAAATGCACAACAATGCAATTATAGGCCAAAATTTTTTGATTCCATTTAAAGCGAAAATTGATCTATACCACCGTTATATCGAGGTATTCGGAAGCAGGGTGTTTTTTCAGAGTAATTGTCAGCCAGTGGCCATTGAAGGGAAAGAACATAGCCGAATCTATTGATCTTGGTCATCTGAACAAAGAAGAAAGGGATAAAATACTTAAAATACTAGATACATTTGCTGATGTTTTCTACAAAGAAGGAGACAAATTAACAGCAACGGATATCGTGGAACACGAAATTAATACAAAAACTGACAAAGCCCTATATTCAAAAATCTATAGATACCCACAAATTCACGAACAGGAAATAGAACGACAAATTAATGAAATGCTAGAACAAAAAATAATAGTAAATAGTAGCTCACCTTACAATAGTCCGCTTTGGATTGTACCAAAGAAGATTGACAATTCAGGCAAAAAAAAGTGGCGTTTGGTTGTCGATTACAGACTCCTAAACAATAATACTGTTGATGACAAATTTACAATCCCAAATTTAAATAGTATACTAGATAAACTAGGAAGGTCGCAATACTTTACTACCTTAGGCCTTGCAAAAGGCTTTTATCAAATAAAAGTAAATGCAAAAGATAGAGCAAAAACGGCATTTTCCACCCCATTTGGACATTATGAATTTGTCAGAATGCCGTTTGGATTAAAAAATGCTCCATCTACATTTCAGAGACTTATTAATACTGTCCTAAGGCAGCATATCAACAAAATCTGTGTCGTCTATATGGATGACATTCTTGTTTTCGGTACTTCATTGGAAGAGCATATATGTAATATAAAATTGGTCCTGTCAACTTTAAGACAGGCAAATCTAAAAATTCAACCAGACAAATGTGACTTCCTTAAGAGGGAAACTTCATTTCTGGGGCACATCTTGACGACAAATGGCGTCAAACCTGACAGAAGTAAAATAGATATAATTCAAAAATTAAAGCTACCAGTCACCCAAAAACAGATAAAATCATTTCTGGGCATGACGGGATTTTATAGAAAGTTCATCAAAGACTACGCTAAGATAGCGTCGCCAATGATAAAATACTTGCAAAAAGATGCAAGGGTAAATAAACATGATCCAAACTATATATTCGCTTTTGAAAAACTAAAAGACATAGTAACAAAAGTACCAATTTTCACACGATTGCCAACAAGCCCATACCTCAAGGAGAGGAATGAAAAAGGAAGGTTTGCTTCGGATGTAAGTATTTATTGTATTGTATGTAACTATAGTTTATAAAATTACTTTATTGTAGTTTGAAGATTTACTTAAGAACAAAAAAGCATTCAAGGGGAATTTTCATATGGATAGCAGTGTTTTTTTTTTGATTTACTAAGTCAAGTAGAGGAATTACTTTCCCCTAAAAGAAACACGCATCCTAATGATGGTATTTCCGCGAAGCAAAAATTGGCTGTGGTATTAGAGTAAGTTGATTTGAGAAATTTAGATAAATATGTATGTATATCATACATTTTAAAATTTTTTTATTGTCAGGTATTTAGCATGTGGTACATTGCAGCGCCACATTGCAAGCTGCTACAGAATAAGCAAACAGAAGTTTGGTATCATTATTGACGAAGTGTGCAATTCATTATGTAAAGTACTACAGGATGAAATTCCAAAAATGACAAAGGAAGAATTGGTTGGCATTGCTAATTCTTATAAAAAGTGGAACTTTCCAAACTGCATAGGGTCAATCGATGGCAAGTACGTAGCAGTAAAATGTCCCCCCAATTCCGGAAGCCTGTTTTATAACTATAAGGTTATATTTTGATAAACATATATGTGCCTACATTTATAAAGGGGTTTTTTAGCATAGTGCTAATGGCAGCTGCAGATGGAGATTATTGGTTTACATACGTGGATGTTGGTGCTTATGGTAGTGAAGGTGATGCCAACATATTTGATAAATGCTCACTTGGAAATGCTATTCGCCAAAAGCATTTAAGTTATCCGGTAGAGTCGGTCAATGAAACACCCTACGTTTTCTTGGCCGATGATGCGAATAAAAGCATGTGTATATATATGTATTTGCACAACTTCCTCATTCGGACCCGAAGAGGGCAGTATTCGCCTGATAAATTTGCGGATTATTTTAACGAATCTGGAAATATTGTAGAGGGAGAATTTCGAAATTGTATACCTGCAGATTCACTTTTTTCAGCTAACATCAATAGTGCATACAGTGGTAGACAGGATGATTCGGGCCGTATTATTAGAAATAATATTGCATCGTATTTCGTCTCCGATGAGGGTTCTGTACCCTGGCAAAATAAATTTGCATTTGTTGATTAATTTACTTTTATTTATCTTAATTTAAAAATCGATTGGATAGTTAAATAAAATAAATACATATGTACATACATAATTTTAAAAGATACAAAAATAATTTTTTATTTAAATACTTTTTATTAATAGATTTATAAATTTAGGTATTCATATACATAATAACATAACATAATAAATTCATTTTAATAAAAAGAAACAAAATAATGGCATTTACCAAATAATTTCTGTTAAAGTTAATTTAGTACAATTTCAAGGATTGTAAATTAAACAGTAAAGTCTAAAAACAACTAACAATACTTTTTAATTACATTCTAGAAATTGTACTAAATTAGCTTAAACAGAAATTACTAGATAATGAAATAAACAAAACAAACAAATCAAACAAAAAAATTAATTTTTCAAAACTAAAAACTTGTACAAAAAATTTAATATTAATTCACAACAGTTTTTTGTATGTTTCAGGTCATTTTTTTATAATATTATCACTAAGAATCTTACATTCTACTCAGTCTTACTGTGCTTACTTGCTTATAAGATTATATCAATTAATCTTTGAGCAGAGATCTCTTTGTTGATCATTGTAATGATTTTTGTTTGGACATCTTCGACCAAATCATTAGGCAGTTTTAGCAGTAGGGAATCCACGTAATTTAGAAACGGTTTGTTAGAACTTTCATTCAGTTCTTTTGCTAGATCTACCAAAGTTGTCATCACGTTAGCCACTTTTGACACACCTGCTCTCATTTCATTTAAAAATAAGCATTTTTAGATGAAGCTGTTGTACTTTTCTTTAAAAAGAGGAACAAAAAGTAAAATGTACAAAACAAAAATAATAATGTTGTTTTATATACATACATATATGTATATATGTACATGCATATGTACATATGTGTGTTTTTATACAGTAGTTAGATTTAGCTGCCTCTTCGACTTACACTTGTTCACAAAAATTGTGCACACGGATTGTGCACATAAGCTAATACTACTGTATGTATATAAAAACATAAGTATACATAGTTACATTTCTACCTTCATATACATATGGAAGCTTATTCGACTCCGGTGACAATATTGGTGAATCTGGAGATATCATCTCAACACCATTTGCCATACCTTGCGTCAACAGAAAATCTGGTGTAATCAACAACTGTGAGCTGCAGGTTCTAAAAACAAAATTTTCAATATTCATGTAAATTATGAAGCCAATACAATTTTATGAGAATTATACTTACGATCTTAGATCCGATGTTTCAGTCAAAAAATCCAAATCATCTAAATCGCAACCACTGCCAGATTTTTTTGTCGCTTTCCGCTTTTGCTTATAATAGCGCTTACTGTCAAGAATACTCCGCCAGTTTTGCTTACAATCTTCATCTGTGGTGCATATAGAAATCATAAATAACATGTATACAAGTATTTACATACTATGTATATCTAGATATGTGTGTCTTATTCCTTACCAGTCTTTCCAATTTCATTGGCTACGTCCTTCCACGATGCTCGCATTGCGTTACGGTTGCTATGTAGCTTATGGAACTTGTCCCATATATGCTTTTTGTTTTTTACAGCAGCTATTAATAAGCGTTTGTCACTTTCACTAAACTTTTTATTTACTTTTTAATTTTTATATAAATTTGCACTTTTTTCCATTATTTTGTTCAACAAACTTTAAATAAAATTATCAATAACTGCGATATATGTGCTGGCGGAAAGTATGATAGAAAACCTATACAACATGAGTTTAGTTTAACAGAAACACCAAAACGCAAAAATGAAATTATCCACATTGACACATATGTCAATAGCAAACAATCATTTATTATTTTCGTAGACAAATTCACAAAACATGCAGTTTTAAAAATACAAGAATTTATATCCATAAAAGGCAAAATAAAAAAATTCATAGCCGATAATGAATTTAATAATACTAATGTTAAGGACTTTTTGAGTAAAGAGAGTATAGAAGTTCATTTCACAAAACCAAACAGTCACACCGGCAATGTTGATGCCGAAAGACTGAACAATACAATCACCGAAAAAATAAGAACCCTTAATGATGAAACAGAACTGGGGCTTGACGTTTTTCTTCATACAATTTGGCATATAAAAAACGCGGCTGAAAGCAGTCGTGAGATAGAATCTATTTTATTTTGCCAGCGACTTTGCTTATGCTCTCACTCTCAGAGTAAAATTCTCTCAACAATGCTACCACACTTTTATTATATTTCATACAATTTGTAAACAAAACCAAAGAAAAATAAGAACAAAAGAAAATCAAAAAAACATTTGAAAGAGCAATATAATTATAATTTTCTAAATTTGTAAATAATATGAGTAATATTGTCGAAAAATTGATTGCAGAAGTGCATAAACTTGATTTCATATATAATTTGCAGTAATCAATGTACAAAAATAAGACTTGTGGATAAAAATTGGAAATGTGAATGAAGTTGAAGCCGACGCTTCAATTCTGGGCATTTTTTCTCTGAGAGTGGTTTTTGCTTCAAGTTGCGGACGTGTTCTCTTTCATCATTTAATATTGAAGAAAAATTGCCAATTATAGAACAGATAAACAAAGCATTTTTTCACTATAACAATTTATATCACAGTACTATAAAATGTACGCCATTTGAAGCAGAGAATAATAAAGTTAATCAAAACATTATTTACAGAAATTTAGTTAAACAAAAAGATAAGAAAATAAATAGGGCAAACAGGTATAGGGAGAAATATTTAGAAACTTGACAACGGGGATTTATAAAAAACTATAAAAACGTTAGGCACAAGGAACAACCCAAATATGTTGAGAAAGACTTAGAAGGTATTCATATGAGCAACATTAAAAGACCCTTAAAATTTGCAGGCCTTCGTGATAATGTTTCTGTTGTCGGCCATTCACCCAACGAAGTCAACTCTAACAATCCACCCACTAACGAGTGACAATGGGTATACAACAATTAAAATGTTTAAAGTGGACCTTATCAACGAAACAAAAATTATTCTACACCTTATTAAACCAGGGGAAATTCAAAATATACTACGTGATTTGGAAAAAAGCACTGATTCACTAGAGAAAGAGTATAGGAATATTATAAATAATGAAATTCAAACAGTTAAATCAAAACTGAAGTCAATCACCCCAAGCCAAACCCGGCCTAAACGTCGCCTTCTGAATGTTATAGGATCGGCACAAAAATGGTTGTTCGGACTTATGGATAATGAAGACAGACAACATACACTTGAACACCTAGAGGTAACTAAGGCAAGTAATCACAATATTATCACAGCCACAAACCAACAAATAATTATAAACGAACATTTTAACAAGAGTATAACAATGCTCAAAGATAGTATAGAAGAGGATAGACTTAAGATAGAAAACTCAATTAACCAGATACAGGGCTCATACAACGAAATATTTAATAATTTACAGTTTCATAACCTCATTATGAAACTAAAAATCTTAGAAGAAAAAATTGATCAAATCCAAGATAATATAGCATTCGCAAAATATAATATATTCCATCCCTCAATATTGACGTCTGAAGAAATTTAAAAGAATAATATCGACTTTTATAAACTCAAACTCATTAGAATGGGAGTACTAATTTTTGCAAAAGACACAATAGTTTTCGCTATCAAAATACCAGATATTTACATTCATTCAACAATTAAGCTAATCATTCCATTACCAAACGAACAAAAACTAGAAATACACCAAGACAGAGAACTAGTAACAGAAATTAATGGCGTTTATTATACATTTGAACAAGAAAAATTACTTAGGCCCAAATTCACAGTTATTAGTTAGCTAATAGCAATAGTTTAACTAATAATATATGATTCACAGCTTCTAGTTTAACATTAGTTAAACCATCAAACGTCATTGGTTAACTAATAGTTAGGCAACAGCTGATTCATTGGAATTTATTATTAGTATATTTTTTTGTGAAAAATTTTAGATATGGCATGTGAAATTGAAAACGCGGAGTTCGATATTGAAAGTGACACTGATACTGATAATACGCGGAATATTGTTGCTGAGCGTCGCCAACGTAATCTAAAAAGATTTTATGGAAAGATTCCGTCTTAGCAAGTAGGTGGCAAGTTCTTGAATGTATACGCTATTTTTTAATAAATAATACATCAAATGTAAACAAAAACCAGATGCTATAACGGAATTGCCAGTAACGAAAGTTGATAGTTTGATAGGGTTACCATTTTTTGTTCATATTAAGAGTTTTGGTTAAATAATACATTGTGAATATGAAGTATTAGTTAAACAATAGTTATCATTTTAGTTTACTAATAGCTAACTAATTACTGTAAATTTGGCCCTTAAAGATTTAAAAGTTAGCAAAAATTGCATATTTTATGAAAGTATAGCAACTTAAACATAACAAAACGTTAATAGAAACGCTTACTGATGACACGATCTTAATAATTAACGTGAAGAATATTTCAATTTATCATGATTGTGAAAACAAAAATAATATTAACTTAAATAAAAACTATGTAATCACATATAATAATTGTACTTTAAATATCGATAATAACAAGTATACAAATAAGAAAACAGAGTTTTATGATAGAATTATAGACCTACCTATAACAAAACATGATTTTCCTCGCAAGTTAACTTTTGATGAAGTTGTATTAGAACATATTGAGAATGTAAAAGAAATTAAAGAAATCAAATTTAAAAATGAAATTATGTTGTATGGTGGTCCAACTATTTTAACAATTATAATAATTACTGTAATAATAATATGTATTAAGAGAAAAGAAACAATTATAGTGAATGACAGAATTCAGGAGAATCCTTTATCCAAGGGGGGAGGAGTTTCATATGTTCTTTCGCAACCACCCCTCGTGGACATTAATGAAATTATAACTAAATATGTATAACAAACAAAATATAGGCTAAGCCAATGACACTTTCTGATATAAGAATGTCTTTGGCACAAGCATAAAAACAGAATGTTTACTTTTTATACTATTTGCTTACTGAAATTTGATTCCTCCTTCCGTTGATTTCATTCATTGTATTTTTTTTTATTAAAAGAGGCCAACGACAATTATATTACAAAGTTGTAGAATAAATAAAAAATTAAATTGTATTGTTAAAAGAAAACTACAAACCAAATGATTTAATGAGTAAGCGGAATTGACAAAAAGAAATTTTACGATCGATTTTAGTAACACAAAAAAATAGAGTTCGGTCTTTCAGAGTTTAATAATCAATTCTGCTTGCTCAACATTAACCCATAGAAATAAGTTTTTAGGCTTAGAAATATTGTATAAATTTAATGAATAAAGAGTCAGTTGATATTGATAACTCAAAACAATAACTTAAAACACGTTACTCGCGTGTTATGTACCTCCAGCTTAACGCGGCGGTAACGCGGCGGCAACATTTTGCAATTGGAAAATCCGATTTTGACAGCGCGTTTAATAGTGGAGTTAGCTGCAAAAGACAAGCACACATAAAATAATGACTATAAGGTAGTCTTACAATCCCAGCTGATAATTGTTGTAAATCACTTGTTTTTTATTTCAGCTGTTAAATTTTGATTTGTATTTATTTTTTCGTATTTGAATGAATAATTTTTATTTCTATTTTTGTCACAGGTTGAAAAATACACACATACATATATATACTTTTGACTTCCGAGGAATTTTTTGTTGTTGTGTTTCTTGTAGAGCTGCATGTATTATTCGGTTATGAGTATACTATTATAATCAGGGTTGTTATATAACCCTGTTTTTATGACAAAGCGTTGACGCTCTTGTATTTGTATGGTATTTCAGCGTTAACGATTGGCGGTAGAAAACGTTCCGCTTTCCGCTCTTGTTTAGGTATGGCTGTAACTATCGACTGGTTTTACGTTTTAACGTAATCATTGTCAAATGACTGTATTGCCACAAAAAATATTCCCTGTAAGTTGAGCCATAAATATGGCTATTTGAACGTGGCACAACCACCATGTATGCACAGTTCCATTACAAGTACAACAATCGACAATTTATACAATGGTATAAAGTACTCACTTTTTAAAAAAAACACAAATAAATTTAACATTTTCCAAGCTGTAATAATTATTTGTGTATGCTTTAAAACTGTATCAGTTAGTATGAATATAAAGTTAGTATATTCACCCCTATCGCGAATATTATGGGAGTAAGTTGTTTGGGAGAAAAATTGTATTCCCATCCCCAACAAATTGCTATCGCGAATATTTTGGGAGTTTAAGTCTCTATTGTGAATTACTTGGGAATAAAAATTTTTATTTTGAATAGTTTGTTTTGATTTAACAAATAATTTTTGGCGGGATTTATTTGTGGTGTATGAATAAAAGAAATTAAAGCTAATAAGGTAAAAATTATAAATAGCGTTTATTTGCGTTTTCTGTTGCTGGAAAAGGAAAATCAATCCATAGAACGACTGCAGCGAAGACAAATACGTGATAAATCTGATCCGCTTTGTTTTGTTGCGTTTTTTTTTTTTGTTTTCAGTCAGTTTTTTTCTTATATTCCGTTTTTGGTCGATCCTCATCTATGCATAAAAAATTTAAGTTACGCTTATTAAACTAATAATTAACACCATTTACAAAAGCTTAACTCGTTTAAAAATTTACCCACGTCCTCTTTTTTATCCTTTTGGAAACCTTTGCCATAGTCTTGTTTCGCATACATTGCATCAACCAGACAACTGGTTACAGAAGTTCTGGATTAAAAAACAAATTGCTACTTACATGTTCACTTCTTGTTCCCATTTTCAATTGTTGTGAATAATTTTAGTCAAATTATTCGCGGGAGTAAACATTTGCGATGCCATATTTGTAAGGTATGGGAATTCATTCCCAAAAAAAAATTATGGGAATCATTCACGATAGTAAAACCAAAAAAAATTGGGAGTTTTTTCATGGGAATGTTTATTCGCGATAGGGGTGCATATATTATCATTTAGTACATTTCAAAGTATATTTATACAAGTATATGCATCTCGGCAACAACTTAAAACATAAAAAACCATCAGGCTTTTTGTTTGTGTAAAATAAATGTACAATAGTCAAAAATAGCTCAGTAGCAGAGCTGTAAAGGAATGATTCCTTTTTGAAAGAATTTACGAATCATAAATGCTTTTGAAGTTTTTGTTAAAAAATTCAAGAGTTTTTTAATGACCATGAATTAAAGAATTGATTTTCTTTAGATCACTAATGAATTCACTCAAACTTTAATTCAATTAATCTTTTTGGTTATATGAATGCATGCGAGAATTTTTAATTCATGAGGAATGCATTCGTGTTTTAATTAAATTCACATTTTGTGTAAAATTAATTAATTAAACTTTTTGTAAATCATTTTGAATTAAAAACCAAATTTTAATCATTCCTTTACAGCTCGGCCAGCTGTGCTCTTGTATATACTTGTATAAATATGCTTTGGTACATTTCCTGTCAGCATATAATACATTTCTTAAAGTACGCAATATCAATTTTTAGTATTCGCGAATACGAATATTTAAAACAGTATTCGCCGAATACGAATACGAATATTTCTTTTGAGGTTTATATATCAAATTTAATTGGAAAAAATCTCTGCCTTTGCGTTAGTAACTATAAATGAAAAAAAAAAATTTAGTGATTTAACATTATTATTGCATTAAGATGCCGAATTTGAAAACCTCTACAGAACATTTTTTAATTATTTTACTTACATACTTTCAGATTTCGTTTTTCTTACTCTGTTTGGGGTTTTAATTAATAATTCAGTGCTGTTTAGCGAACATATTTTTGCAGAAGGCGCATCCACCTGTGTCAGTGGAATTTCATATATAAAAAGTTTTAGTTTGATTCCTGTAGCTTCCCACCCTTGTACATTTACATATAAACAGAATCTAAACATCTCACCGAGTTTCTTTAAATATCATGCATTTAAGTTATACGAGTATATTCCAATTTATTGCTGATAGATGATGTACTTTGTTCAATTCACTGCTGCGAAAGCATTTTTAATTTTATTAATACATTTGAGACAACATAAATTATAATTTAAATATATTTTCGTTTGTTTTTTAAGAAGGTTATTACTTTGCGTGAAATACAATTTTTTTAAACTTTTGTATGATTTTTTTTTGGAAAATGTATGGGAAAATTATTCGAAAAATATTCGCTTGAATTTGGCGAATACGAATACGAATATCTTAAAACAGGCGAATAGTCGAATACGAATACGAGTATTCGTAACATCACTAGTACGCAGTAATCATTGTATAAAGCATAATTATCGACATCATTTTTTTGTTTAATTTTCAAAACAACTTTTTCTGGATTTAAAAATTTTGACAGAATTTATTTTTTCTTCATTCTTGACAGACATCAACAATTCTTGTGAAGCAAGATAAAAAAGCGGGTGGGAAGCCTAATGTATACTTAGCGGATACTACGCTAAAAAAATAACAGCATTTTTTTATTTATTGAACAAAAACAAATGTTTTTAAAAATAAATGTATTTGTTATGGGCAAAGTAAATTTATACCAAGTACATATATGCAAGTGTACAACAACAAAAAACAACATGATTTTGTTTGTCTAAAAATAATGGATGAATGTCAAAAACAGATGAGAACAACATGAAGAAAACAACAACACAATTTGTAGAACTATCTATAACAAAGGGAAACAAACCAAAATGGCGTACGAAAATTGTTAACAGCTTTTGACAGTCATACATTACCACTAAACGCGAAAAAAAATGAATCAGCTGTTTAGTTGCATATACTTGGTACACTGAGAAAAAAAAATGAGCTTTAAAATTAAATGTGAACACTTTCAAATTTTATTTAAAGTGCCTCAGTCTATAGGTTCTTATGGGAGGCATAAAAAAAAAATATATTGTAAAAGTCCTAATTTTAATTTTTTAAAGTGTTTACTCTTAATTTAAAATTTAAAATTTTTGTTTTTAATGTAAAATTTTTAAATTTCAAAATGTTGACTTTATTTTATAATGACAAACTTTATATTTTAAAGTAAAATATATTATTTATAAAGTAATCACTTTTAAAAATGTATTAAAAGTGAATCTATTTAATTTAAAATTTTTAAACTTTAAAAAATAAAATTAAAACGTTTATTTTCAAAGTGTTAACTTTAAAATGTAAAGTGATCAATTTGCAGAAAAGTGTTAACGTTTACATTTAAAGTGTTCACTTTATAAATCAAAGTGACACTTTCTAATTTAAAGTTTCAGTTTCTAATTTAAAGTGTTCACTTTAATATTGAAAGTTTTAGTTTTGAGTAAAAAGTTTTAACTTTAATTTTAAAGTTTTCACTTTAATATATAAAGCGTCAGTTTATTATTAAAAGTGTTCACTTTGACATTTAAAGTGTACATTTTGTATTAAAAGTGTTAACTTTTAAACTCAAAGTGTCTTTGTTGGAACTAAATGAGAACACTTTAAAACGCGACGTAAAATTTTTTATTTTCAAAGTGTTTAAGTTTATTTTAAAAGTTTGACTTTAAATTGTATCGTTAGCGGCATTTGTGTGATTTCGTTATAGTAAAGTGAATTTAGAAGTGTGAACAAGATACAATAATGACCAGTGAGGGTAAAATTATATAAGAAAGTGACTTGCTGCAAATTCTTGGCAACGATATCCAAATTAATGAGCAGGGTGATTTAACGTACACATGTGTTGAGGAAGATACGGATCTCCTTAATCTGCTAAAGGATTTTGATCTGGAAATACTTTTTCTTGACCTAAAAAGTAAGTAAAAATTCTTAGGCAATATTAACACTTATGCAATATTATTAATGATCCTTAGATGCTGGAATAACTTTTCGAAGCTTAAAATTTTTGTCAAAAGAAGACATTGCGGAAGCAGTAAGAAATAGTGGTCTTCGAGTGGAGTTTAGAGAAAAGTTGTTTTTCTGGCGCAAGTCAAAGGTAAATATAATATTAATTTTCAAGCTTATTTGAGATGTTACGCACGTACAAAGATACAATTCCCATTTCCATATTACTACGTTTATAATTTAGCAAGCTTATTTGTTCAGTTTGGAATAGAAGATGAAACATTGAGCCAGACTTCGAAGGTTGTTGGTTGGCTAGAAAAAAACTATCACAACGATTCACCTTGTTCTTCAAATAATTCAATAAGAATCGCATTTGGATCACAGGTAAGAATGTACAGTAAAAAGTTTTGTATTAAATTTAATAATACACTGCATTGCAGCCCCTTTTAACATTTTTAAAGAATAACTCAGCCGGAAAGCAACTTATTAAATATTATGAGGAAAGGGCATTGTTAATGCTTAGGCTCGTTTGCCTTGCTTAACGGAATAAATAAGTGAATAACAAAAAAGGACTAATAGGTTGGTAGTTCACCAAACTATTATATAGTAACTTTGTAGAAATGAAAGTTATCCGAGTGGTACACCAGAATAACTTGTAGTGAATTAATGAAAAAACGCAGGTTGATTGATTGATCAGTTATGATGATTTTTATTAAAAATTCAAAATTATTTATACTAAAACTAAAGAAAAACATAAACAAAAAATATAATAAAATTAAATTGCAAATTATCAAATAAATAAATAAAGTGCAATGTAGACAAAATAAAACAAAAAAAATAAAAGAAAGAAATATTTGCTGGTAGCCGGAAATCGTTAATTCATATGCTGCCGTTGTAATAAATTTTTCTCACACGTTCAGCTCTAGCAGAATAAAAGACAAATATCCAATTTCATTCTGTCTGGAACTAAACGGTAACAAAACAAAAAAAAAATGTAAAAGAAACTAAATTTAAAATCAAAAAATTCTGCTGACTTATTGAATCTCACGCTTTGAATAAAACGTAGACAATAAGTTCGCGCGTGTTAAGTAAAACAAGAAATATAAATATTTGAGGATTAATTCGAATGATGATTCTTTTTTTTAATTTGTTAACAAACAAAAAAAAAAATCATAAAGAATTAACATACTGCGGCCCCCAGGGGGTGCAACATAATACAGTGGTATTAAGAAATGTACGAAATGCCTCTGCCCAGTTATGGAGGATCACCGCCTCCGCTTTCTAGGCAGCAGATCCTTCAGTACCCTCTCCGAGCTCTCAAATACGGAACTCGGTTGTCTTAGGTCCTTCATCAGGAGCAGTGGATGGTTCGCCCAATAGGGGGTCGACATCCTGGCTGTTCTGCAAGACAACTCCTTGCTTTAGTTTTTCCCACCTGTTTCTGCTCTTTACTCTTCTCTTGGTCTTCCCTCATCTACTCTTCTTCCGACTCTTCTAATCTCCTTTCCTCCATCACTCGTCTTCACTACAGGTAGCACAATGGGACCATATCAGGACCCAAGTGAGCTGGAATCTAATCTTCCATTTACCAGCAGCCTGCTAACCTAACCTAACCTAGCATTTTATCGACTTCCTTGTTAATTTCGTCACTATGAATTTGAGGCAATCTGTATTGCCTTTGATTAATAGCAGGTTGGTCAGCTTTAGTTGGGATTGTATGAGTCAACACGGATGTATGAGTTAGAGGATCACCCTCCAACCGATAAATGTCATTGTAATGACCACATAAATTTTCAATTGAGATTCTTTCTTCGGTATTTAAATTCTGATCTAAATCTAATGATGCTAGTAATAACGATATTCTACTAGCGATAGGTTTTTTACTAGTAATATTGAAAACTTTACTTTGGTTTTCACCAGCTATTTTAAATTGATTGAAGTTACTAAGACTAGGTATAAAATTATTGTCTATAAAGTAATTTTTTGTAGTGGCGTTTAATATTGGAACGTTAATGATCCCATCATTTACGCTTACTACAGTATTTGCTATATAAATTCCAGGTTCGATTTCTTGCGAGTTCACCAGGAGCTCGCGCAAACCTGTTTTTACATGTATTTGAGCAATTGTTTGTGTACGTGCCGCTATTTTTGTTTTATATTTCTTATTACTTAAAGTTCTGAGTGGTGCTTCCGTAACAATTTCCTGTTTATCATTAAATATTTTTAGCGTTTTGGATACTGTGTCGATTACCGAGCGATTCCACAGATTATCGCGGCCTAATATACCATCTGCTGGTATGTCGTTAAGGTTATCTACCACGTGCCATTTAGCTTTGAACATTTTTGATAAGGGCAGTTCTACAGTTACTGAGCCCAGAGTAGTACTATTACCACCAAAAATACCTCCCAGTTCCTTTATTTCTT
Source organism: Lypha dubia (assembly GCA_947311025.1). Taxonomy (NCBI): domain Eukaryota; kingdom Metazoa; phylum Arthropoda; class Insecta; order Diptera; family Tachinidae; genus Lypha; species Lypha dubia. The sequence continues at coordinate 77,353,596 of OX371261.1, read as the reverse complement.
TTTTATTTATATTAATTTTATTAAGTTTAATTAAAGAGCTTAATTTTAAGAGACTTGTATCTGCCCCTGTATCCACTAAGACACGTATTTTACCATATTTTGCTAATGGCATTGGTAATTCTATAAAAGTGTCATTTTTCTCAAGTAGTTTAAGTAGAAAGAGTCTATTACTTTTACTTGCAATTAATTCTTTGCGTTTCGCCTGTATTATGCATCTACATTTGTACGTGTGATACTTTAATGCATTCCAAATTGAAAATAGATAACGGGTTTTAACACTCTTTTTATTTTTGAGTGTGTTTAACTTCCGCATTTCGTCAAGTTTCCTATTCAGTACATTTTCAGCGGTTGGTTCCTCGATCTCTGGAAATTCTTGAAATGGAAAAGAAATATTGACTGACTCCGTTGGAACAGGTTGATTCGGTACCACGCTTTGTAAAATGTTTTTATTAGAACTGATATTTAAGTTAACTTCATTGTCTACTACTTCAGTAATTTGTTCTATTGGTAATGAGGGTTTCAAAATATTATTTAGGTTTTCGGATTTGGTTTCTCTGGAATTATAGTGAGTTGATGCGCAGCCTAGTTGGTCTTGCCGGCCCCCTGGTCGTTTCCCACTTTTTGCTTATTATAATTTTTTTTACTAAAACAATTTCCCTCTAAATGCCTTATTCTAGAACACCATCTACATTTTATTTTACTTTTATATGTGTTGGCTACGAATATTTTTGACCTGGGACAAGTGTCTTCCTCATGTCCATAGGAGTTGCAATTTCCACAATAAGGAGTGTTACGACGTTGCCTACATTCAGCATACGTGTGGTTAGGCTTATTGCAGAAGCCACATTTCGTTGCGTATTGTGGTGAATGGGTTCGCCATTTAGATGGTTGTGCAGCGGGAATATATTTTGATTCTTGGTGTTGTACAACTGAGTCTTGAGAATAAGTTTCAGTAATTTGCGGATTAAAATTAGGGATTGTCGGGCTTAAGGCGTTATAATTAGGTAAACTTAGGTTGTTATACTGGTTTGGCCACTGATTTTGTAATTGAGTCTGAATTTGGCCATATTGTGAATTCATTTGATTAAAGTTACACATATTTAGTGGATTATTATTAAATTGTGTAGGGTTTTGTTGGGGTAATGAAATATTATTGTTTAAAACTGAAGGTACTGGGGATTTTGTATTATTTGCATTTGGGGGCACATTCCCATTTGCACGTACTGCGGTTGTAATAAAAGAGACATTTTTAGAGCTGTGTCCACAAGTTTATCTAAGTCTGTTTCGGCACTGGATAACATAAATTGCCTTAATGAAGGATCTGCCAGTCCAATTTTGAAAGATGTTATTAGTGAATTTTTTATTTCGCTCATTAGAGCAACGGACTCTTGTGCACCGTAGCTTGCTTCTACTATTTCCTTGGCTATATTTTTAGGAGTCAAAAGTCTTCTTGAGAATGACTTGATATCCTCTGTTATAAACTGACGCGTCTGCTTAAGCTCTACAATAACGCTATCTAAGGACCTTGCTGATAAATAGGTGTTTTTTATTAATTTTATTATATTATTCAGTGTTTTAATATTATTACACCGAACAAGTTCAAACGCATCACCTACGAGCCTTGTAGACAGTAATGAATTAAAAATTTCTTCATCTGTTCTACCTATACAATTAAACGCAAGTTCACACGCATTTACAAATTCATGCACCCTACTTGATAATTCCGGCGTTCGCGCTCCCGAAAATTGGGGTACTACCCTAGCTATGGTTTTGCTTATTGTTTCGTACGACATAGCTTTATTTGGCGTACACTTTAATGGAGACCTTTTTGTTTTAATATTAGAGATTTCAGTTTCAACTTTTACTGATAAATTTAAATTTGATTGTAATAATTCCTCAAAGTCGGTTTTTAAAATTTTAATCAACGATTCTTTTTCTTCTATTTTATTATTAAGGTTTAATATGTAGTGGCAGCACTGTTACTTACTACTATTTAAGCAACTAAGTATTGAATTAGCGAGTAAGCAATGATTGAATAAATAAATGACTCTAACATACCACTCAATCAGTGCAGTTGTTCTTTTATATTACATGGCGACCGTGACAGAGTGTTGGTGTTCGTATATTTGTGCAAAGTAATTTTTTTTTTAATAAAAAGAAACAATACATGCAAACAAATTCAACTTAAAACAAACAACATACAACATTTGAAAAAAATAGTTCCAAATATCTATGTACATACATAAACACAAAAACTCTTCACATTTAATAAACTAAAATACACACATTTAAAAATGGAAAATTGGAAAAAGAGGAAAAAACGTACAGTTAAAGAAAAAATTAGTGCTACAATAAACATAAAACCAATTAGAAAACACCATTAAAATGATATAAAAATTAAAATAACACATTAAATACAAAAAAGTACAGTCACGCCAAAAGAATATACAAGATTTTTAAATAAATTTGAAAAAAGTGACATGCAAAACTGGAACAAACCAAAAACAATGGATAAAAAAAAAAGAACAGTTACAAAAATATCACACCTAGTAACAAGAATACACTTAAACGAAAAAAGGAAAAATTGAAATTTACAAAAAAAAAGACACTAAAAATAACTGAAAAATAACAAAAAAAAAGATCAAAAGAAACGAAATGAAAATGAAACAAAATGACAATACATTGAAATAAAATGAAAAATGAAATTGAAAAATTATATACATCTATCTATATATATAAAAGAGGATGTGTGTATGTATGTAAGAAATGGACTCGAAAACGGCTGGGCCGATTTTGATGAAATTTTCAGAGAATCTTCAGAATATTCAGGCGGGTGACATAGGCTATATAAAGTTTTGATTGGACAAAGAGGCGTGGCACCGCCCATATAACCCAAAAATTTATATCGCCATATTTTGGGCATTTTTTGACCTACGTCGATGATATTTGGTACATATGGTATTGGCATAATTTGGAATAGTACCAGGAGAAAAGCGGGTGGAACCACGCCCCTATTTAGGAAAACCAAACCCTTGGACCGATCTTCTGAAATTTTCACAGCATGTTACTGTGACTCTGGAAGGAATAATAAGCAATATAAAGTTTTGATTAAAGAAAGAGGCGTGGCACCACCCATATAACCCAAAAATTTATATCGACATATTTTGGGCATTTTTTGACCTCCGTCGATGATATTTGGTACATATGGTATTGGCATAACTTGGAATACGTACCAGGAGAAAAGTGGGTGGAACCACGCCCCATTTTAGGAAAACCAAACCCTTGGACCGATCTTCCTGAAATTTTCACAGCATGTTACTGTGACTCTGGAAGGAATAATAAGCAATATAAAGTTTTGATTGGAGAAAGAGGCGTGGCACCGCCCATATAACCCAAAAATTTATATCGACATATTTTGGGCATTTTTTGACCTCCGTCGATGATATTTGGTACATATGGTATTGGCATAACTTGGAATACGTACCAGGAGAAAAGTGGGTGGAACCACGCCCCATTTTAGGAAAATAAAAAATCGTAATATAGTCTTAACTACTGGACCGATCGTCATTAAATTTTCACAATAAGAATTTTATTTATAACGAGGGGGTAGCGAAGCGCACCGGGTATATCTAGTTAAAAATAAAACTAAACGAAAACACCAACAAGAACAAAAATCTGAAAAAAAATGATATTGAAAATTAAAAGAAAAAAAACTGAAAACAAATCATTACAAAATATATTAAAACAAACAAACAAGCATACATGCATATATACAAACATAATTAGTGCAATATACAAAGTAAAATAAAACAAAACTACAAAAAAATGCTTACTAAATGAAGACGAAACAATAAGCATCAAATAAAATAATAAAGAAGAACTCATAACAAACACTAAAATAGGAAGACTTGAAAACAATAAATTTAAAAAGGAAAAACATCACAAGAACAAAAATGAAAGTAAAATGAGAAAAACAAGAAATTAGTAAGTACAGTCACGAAAAAATAAAATTTTAAAAACTAAAAACTCATAAGAAAAATACCAGTTAAAAATAACTGTAGAAAAAAAAAACATAAAAAGAACCTTAAAACACAGAAAAATCTAAAAACAGGTACCTACAAATAAATTAAATAACACTTAGTAACAAGTAAACGAAAATGAAAAGAAACTAAATGGAATTGAAACAAAATTAAAATAATACAACAAAAAGAAATATATATTGTAATTTAATTAACAAAAACAAAATATTGGAAAAATGAATAACAAAATTAAAACGAAATTAAAAGCAACGAAAACCACAAAACTACAAAAAAGAAACAGTGATGGAAAGATACATACATATATACATAGGTACATAAACTAAAACAAGAAAACTGAACTCGAAGAAAACAAAAATACAAAAAATACATAACAAAATATGTACATAACCAACTAGTATTAATATGTACATACTTACATACATATATCTATACGACAACATCAAAAATAAATAAATAAGAAGCAATATAAAATGACAACAGAGATACATACATACATATATACACAGCCGAAAATAACATACATATGTATGTATGTATATCATCAAACAATACAACACACACAACATAACAACAATAGCAACAACGACAACCAATTCAAAAGAAGCCAAGACGTCACAACGCCAACAACAACAACAATAAGGAAAACAACAACAGCCTAGCAACAAGCAGCACCAGGGGTACTAATATTGTAAATATATATATATATAAAAAAAAAATTTTATACAAACAAACTACACATTTATATACTTACATACTTTTACACATTTAGGTACATCCCAACACAATCAAATACATACATACATACACCAAAACAAACTAAAATACACAACATCATACACAAAAAAATTCTTTTTAGAAATAACAAGTAAGAGTGCTATATTCGGCTGTGCCGAATCTTATATACCCTTCACCAATGCATATATATGTGATTCGCAGAATATAATAAGCCTGTATATCCTTTGTTAATATCCTTTGATAATACTGTAAGCAGTATGTGTGCATGTTTTATCATTACTTTTTTTCTCACTGAGTTTAAAAGAATGTAAAATGAAAAACAAATCACATATTTTTTACTTCTAAATACAAAAGCATTTTTAACATACACACATATATGTACATACATATATATATAAATTAATATGTTTTTGTACATTTTATGTACTACTTTTTTATGATTTTTTTTTTTTTTTGGAAAATGTACCTACTCTGTGCAAATTATTCGAGAAATATTTTTAAATGAAATATGTAGAAATATGTAGCTATTATACATATTAGGTACATATGTATGTATGTACTTATATTATCCAATCAGCCTAACAGAACGTATCAGTTTATCGATTTCGAGAAGGCTAAAACAGTATTCATTGTTCTAACGTAGGGCTAGTTCAAATAGTAATTATGTAAGTTATTTATTCTTCGTTATTGACCTATTACATAGGTACTTATGTATGTATGTACATATCAAAAAACACCTCATAAAAGGGAAAGTTATTTTACTGGTGACAAAATACTTTTTAGCGACGGCTCATTTCAATTATGTATACAGTATTTTTCGGTTAATTGACCCTACGGTTAATTGGTTTCCACGCTTAATTGAACCACATGATCGGGCAAAAAAATATTGCATACGAAAACACATGTAAATTTCCTCGGATAATTGAACCCGGTTAATTGATTTTCCCGCTTAATTGGTTCAAAATTCATGTCATCAAAAATAAATTTCCTCTTACTTTTACCCGGTTAATTGCAAATGAATTGTTTTTATTCTTTAAGTATATGTTTTTTTTTTGTAAAACCAATATATGAATTGTTTTTTAGTTTATAAATTTTATTTTTTTGTAAAACTAATGTGCACATAAATAGTGCATTTAATAGTAAATATGTACCTACTTACAATAATAAATACCTGCGTATACACATATATGTACATTTTTTTCTGTTACTTGCATTTTTTTCGTTTAAGGTAAAAAAAAATTATTTTGAAAAACTTAAAGTGCACATATGCGATTTCTTTTAATTCATTAGTAGTTCCAATTATGCGGATTCTTGTAATTGAACGATTTGTTCAATTAAGCGGGTATCGGCTAATTGGTTCCCCGGTTAATTGAACAAAAAGTTGTGCAAATTTTGATGTGCAATTAACCGAAAAATACATATATACCTATGTATATATATACACAAATGTATATTTACCGTGTAGTACCTACACCTGTATCATACCATAGCGTTTTAATTTACTTTAGCAAAAATAAAATTTCGGTTCTGATTTTTGATTACATACATATATACAATTTTATAACCCTTTCAGAAATAAATTTAAAATAAATAAATACTCCAGTATTGAACTGAGGAATCGCTCACAATAATCCAACACACGACCCATCGTGCTACTGAGGCTAGATAGTTCTTTGTGTATATTAATTTAAAAAAAAAATATATATATATATATGTATAAAATAACCTGTTTATTATTTTCAAAAATAGTTACAAGCCTATGTACATATATTTCAATTTTTAAAATGAAAAACAAATTGACAAATATACAACATTTTAAAAGATAAATACAAAAGCATTTTTAACATACATACATATAAATACATCAGAGTATATTTGTAATCATCAGTGTGCGACATTTTTTTCCACAGAGTTTACTTTGTGGTACGTATAGTGTTCTAAAAACGATGTGTGTGCATACATACATACATATTTATGTTTATAATGTGCTTTGGTGAAAAAAAAATGGAAATTTTTTATGTGTGTAGAATAGTGCTTGGTATCAGAGCTGCCGTTTTTTGTTATTTCTAACAAAAATTGGTAATTTTATTTTTCAATGTGAGATGCGAATATTTTTTCATTTTGGTGACTTTTTTTCGTTTGAATATTTTTTAACTATATATATAACTTGTTAAACTTTGAAAACAATTTTTAAAATTTTTAATTACCTGTTCATAGTAAGATTGGGTCCCAACACTGTCAACACCACTCCTAAATGTACTAATCAATTATCAAAAAATATTCAATGATTCACATCTAACTAGACCCGACAACTTTCAAAACAAAAATGGGATGAACGAAAAAACTTTCGAACAATTTTTTTATTTCGTACAAAATTTATTATCATTGCCACATAGTTCTGCTGCAGCCGAAAGAATGTTTTCACAGCTTAATTTAAACAAAACCAAATTTCGTAATAGTCTTGATTTTAAAACTATTAACAATATTATCCAATCGAAATATTTGTGCAAAAATCAAAATGTTGCCCATTATTTATGGTCTGCCAAAGATATGAATTGAAAATTCGTACATAATTTCTAATCTCAATAATGTGAATTGTAAATCTATTGATTTTTTGATTTAAAAGAAAAATTTTGTAAAACAATTACATATTTTTCTGAAGTACAAATATTGCTTATTTTAAATAAATAAACACTTTAAAAAGTTTGTTTAAATTTAAGTTTCTTGTTATGTTTTTCACTTATTAATAAGAATTTTATTAATATGTAAAAAAAATTTCTTTTTTTCCTTTCTTATTTTTTATAAATGTGCAGTACAAATTTTGTTTATTGTAATGATCCTATTCAAAAAAAATTTTAATTTATAAACTTTCAATCAAATGAATTTTGTATAAACATTTGGCGGGTTTAACTCCTATAAAAAAAACTATTTTTACGAATAAGGGCTCAAATAAACAAAAACTGATTTCAATTTAAGTTTCTCCTTTTCATTTACTATTAGTATGAATTTTTTTTTTTTTGTTTTCTTGTTTTGCAATTATTATTTAACTATGTATGTATAAAATGCAAATAAACTGTATGTAATGCAACTTTAAATAAATTTAAATATTTTTTGTTAATAAAAAATGCATTTTAAATTTGGTTATTTTTTCACATTTGGTAACTTTTTCAAAAAATTTGGTTGTAATATTTTTTTGGTCGTGGCAGCACTGCTTCTTGGTATGTTAAAAGCAAATAACGATTTGAATGGGTTGATCTTTCAAAAGCAAATGCCTTGTATTTTTACACATACATGCTTAGATGTGTGACAAAAAGGGGTTTGTACGAAAAAATACGTAAAGTTATAATTAAGTTAATATACATTCAACACTAGCAAGCCTCTGTAGCACAATGGTTAGTGGGTAGAATTATAGTGAGCGACTCCTCAGTTCAATACTGGAGCACATAAGTATTTATTTTAAATTTATTTTTGAAAGGTTTATAAAATTGTATATATGTAATCAAAACTCAGAACCGAAGTTTTATTTTTGCTAAAGTAAATTAAAACGCTATGGTATGGTGTAGGTACTACACGGTAAATATATGTGAATAAAGTCGAATTCGGATAAGAACGCACTGTTTATATGTAAAAATCGCTTAATTGAAAATAAAAATTGTTATTTATTATTTTTGATCAATCTCAAAGCACTTGCTTGCATTTGCTTAAAAGAAAACCTGCTGATTGAAACATATTTTGTTTAGAAATAATCTAATTTATATGAAACAAACATCCCATAAAAGGAAAAATGTTTAATTTCTGGTAACAAAATACTTACTTGTCGAATACGAATAAAAATATATTAAAATAAGCAAATAGTCGAAAAATCGAATACGAGTATTCGTAACATTACTAGTACGTAGGTACATACATAAAATAAAGATAATCGAAATTTTTTCAACATCCATCGACAGCTTCTATTATTTATTCATGGATAGCTCAAATATATTTATTAGATCAACATCAAGCTTAGTTAGAACTTTAAAATTCAACAAACATTAACATTTTCAACACAAATACTTACATATATACGTAATTCTGCTTCTGTGTGTATAAATATTATTGTTTGCAAGTATTTTAAATACCCTGCAGTCGGCGTAGCTAGCGAATGTCTAGCTATTTCGCGAGCTGCCAGTCATTTCCTCTAACTACCAGCCTAACAACTAGCAATGCACTCGACTGACGATTTGAACATACGGATGACATTGACGGTAATCACTTGACACGATCAGACCGATGAGATCACTGGTGAGCAACTCCCAACTATTTCTCTAGTCAAAATGTACCAGTTAGATCAACAATGATATTTCCTAAATGAAAATACTACAGAAATTTAATTTTTTTTTTGATACATATTTGTTTATTTATCAAATTTCTTTTTCAATAGTTATAAAATATTCAATTAATTGTTCTTTTTCTTTGTTTATGCAACGTTTTAGTTGACTTCTGCTCATTTTACCTTTAAAAACACTTTTTTTACATGGATATGTGTGAGAGAGTCAAAGGCGAACTCTTGCATTACTTGTGGCCACTGTAGTATTTAGTCGGATTTTCGTTAGGGAAATACTTAACGATTTCGATTAAAATTCTACTTTTAAAACTGCAGGGTATGCCCTTTTTATGAAAACATTCAGGCATACATACATATATATATACATACATATAATTATATAATATATATTTGTACGTATGGTTGGGCGCATGGGCAATAATACAAAATATTTATTTTGTTTTTCTACCGTAAGACATTTCTGTATTATGTCTGAAGTTATACCTATTTGATGTTTACAAGTTTTAAATTGAGTTTGTGAAGAGAAACATTTTATTAAAAAATTTAATTATTAAGTAAGTATTGCAAAATCAGGTAAAACTCGTTAATACAGTCTTTTTCGGTTAATTGCACATCAAAATTTGCACAACTTTTTGTTCAATTAACCGGGGAAGCAATTAGCCGATACCCGCTTAATTGAACAATTCGTTCAATTACAAGAATCCCGTTTAATTGAACAATTTGTTCAATTACAGAAATCACGCATAATTGGAACTACATTCTAATGAATTAAAAGAAATCGCATATGTGCACTTTAAGTTTTTCAAAATAATTTTTTTTTACCTTAAACAAAAAAAAAAAGGCAAGTAACAGAAAAAATGTACATATATGTATGTGTATCGCATGTATTTATTATTGTAGGTACATATGTACTATTAAATGCACTATTTGTGTGCACATGTGTTTTACAAAAAAATTAAATTTATAAACTAAATAAATAAAAAACAATTCATATATTGGTTTTACAAAAAAAACATAAACTTAAACACAAATTTTTTCACAAATGATGTCAAATATGTATGTGCAAAAATGCCAGATTATTTTTCAATAATAATGCAATTAACCGGGTAAAAGTAAGAGGAAATTTATTTTTGATGACATGAATTTGAACCAATTAAGCGGGAAAATCAATTAACCGAGTTCAATTATCCAAGGAAATTTACATGTGTTTTCGTATGCAATATTTTTTTGCCCGATCATGTGGTTCAATTAAGCGTGGAAACCAATTAACCGTAGGATCAATTAACCGAAAAATACTGTATTATTTTTAGTTCAATAGATAAATATAATTAACATGAAAAATTTAATCAAATTTACAAGATAAATAGTGTTTTATCACGTGCAGATCTTTAGTCAATTAAAAATGATTACGAAAACATTAAGAATAGTCTAAACGACATTGTTAAGACATATTTTTACAAATCGAAACTTTCAAATTCGTTACAAAATCGAAGTTTTTGATTTGATGGGTAACTTTGTTTTATATTTATACGCACATTTTTACATACATATGTACATACATATGTTTGCCTTATTTTGGCTTGTTACTTTCATTTCAGCACGGATTTAAACTTGATATTGTTATATGTACATATTGATATAATTGCTATGTAGGTACCTACATATGTATGTATGTATATTGTTATTTGTTACACACATAATTACCTATTATTTTAACTGTAGGTAATAATTTGATATTTGAAAAGTCAACACTATTTTGAGTTAGCTTAAAGCTTAGTACATATGTATATACCTACTTGCTTAGATGAAAATTCAAATTACTAGGGGGTTTTTAAAAACACATACATATGTACATACATATGTATGTAGCTATTATACATATTAGTTACATACATATGTACTTACTTAGATTATCCAATCAGCCTAACAGAACGTATCAGTTTATCGATTTCGAGAAGGCTAAAACAATATTCATTGTTCTAACGTAGGGCTATTTCAAATAGTAATTATGTAAGTTACGTATTTATTCTTCGTTATTGACCTATTACATAGGTACTTATGTATGTACATACATATCAAAAAACACCTCATAAATGAAAAGTTATTTTACTGGTGACAAAATACTTTTTAGCGACGGCTCATTTCAATTATGTATATATATATATATATGTATATATATATATGTATAAAATAACCTGTTTATTATTTTCAAATATAGTTACAAGCCTATGTACATATATTTCAATTTTTAAAATGAAAAACAAATTGACAAATATACAACATTTTAAAAGATAAATACAGAAGCATTTTTAACATACATATAAATACATCAGAGTATATTTGTAATCATCAGTGTGCGACATTTTTTTCCACAGAGTTTACTTGTCTGGTACGTATGTATAGTGTTTGTGTGCATACATACATGTTTAAGTTTATAATGTGCTTTGGTGAAAAAAAAATTGAAATTTTTATGTGTGTAGAATATTGCTTGGTATGTAAAAGCAAATAACGATTTGAGTCTGCTGATCTTTCAAAAGCAAATGCCTTGTGTTTTTATACACACATGCTTAGATGTGTGACAAAAAGGCGTTTGTACGAAAAAATACTTTGAGTTATTATTAAGTTAATATACACAAAGAACTAACAAGCCTCAGTAGCACGATGGGTCGTGTGTTGAATTATTGTCTCTGACACATATTCAATGCGCGTGACCCCGTATTCAATACTACTGAGGCACCTAGTGTATTTATAAATTTATTTCTGCAATGAATATATATATATCTTCATTTATTTGTATATATATCCATTTCAGAATCGATACTTTTATTTTTGCTGATTTTCAATACGAAGCATCCTTAGAAAAATCCCTACATTTTACTTTAAGAAACAATTCTCTAGCTCTTCTTGTGTCTTCAGAAAATGGATTTCACGTACAGACAGACGGATAGACGGACAGACGGACAGACGGACAGACGGTCAGGGCTCAGTTAAATTTTTTAATTATAAGGATCCAGTATATATATACTATATGGACCTCATATAAATATTGTGGAAATTACACACGTAATGACAAACCTATAAATACCCTTACCATTTTTGGTGAAGGGTATAAAAACAATAAAAACTTGAATTGAAAAAAAAAACTTGCATTCTTTATATTGGAAGATGTATGTACGTATAATAAGAGTTGCGGAGGAGATGTACACATGTATTACATACATGTTTATATACATACATATTTATAAACATAAATTTGAGACACAAAAACCATAGAAAATAAAATAATTTTTTTTTAAAGAGAATATTCAAAACGAAATACAAATAACAAAGAGATAAAAGAAAGAGAAGATTAAATGCAAATACATACATACATTTGCTTATATACAATAAACACAAACAAAACAAAAAAATATAAACATAAACATAAGAACTATATACAGTGAGTACCAAAATAAATCGCACTAATGTGAATACTTTATATATAAATAATATGCATACGTAAGAAAAATATTGAAATTTTCAGATAAGTTTTTTTACAGCTTTTGCAAAGACACATAATATTTTTCATTTAAATTTTGAATGTATTAATTCTTGTGACATAATTTCGAATACAGTTTTAATACAAAAAATTTCTTTTAGCAAGAAATATTATCAAATGAACTTCTGTGTAATAAGTTCTAATAACACCATTTCTTTTCACTTTTTGCAATTTACGAATAATTTAAAATGTATTTTCGCAAAGCTGGTAAAACAAACTCACTTCTTATATTAAAAAATTTTTTCTAATGATTTCAAAATTAATATACAAAAGCGTTTTAGTAAAACAGATGTCTAAGTTTGATAATGATAAATTCATTGAACTAATCCAACAATTTTATAACATAAAAAAAAAGATATTGCGCATAGACTCATACATAAAATTTAAGTAAACTGCTATCAGTGAATTTCAATTTGTTAACGAAACTTATAGTTTAGACCATTTGCTTTCGAGGCTACAGCCAACAAATGTGAAATTTACAGAGCAGAATGGCCTGTGAAGAGCAAAACAATGCAACACTGAAAATTTATGATTTAAAAAAAAAATGCTAAAAATTAAAACAAAAAAAAATTAATTACATTGATGAAAGAAAGAAGCGCATAAAACCAATATATATAAAAAAAAATTTTTTTTTAAACAACTGCCACCTGTTAAATTTGAGTTTATTAACGAAACAAATAGATTAGTCTAATTGCTTTCGAGGCTACGGCCAATAATCACAACATTTACGGTGCAGAATGGCCAAAATATAATTTATTTCCCAAAATATATAAACAATTTATAAAAAGAGAACATGGCATTAAGATTTGAAATCATTTGAAATCATTTTAACATTTTTACATCACTGTATGAACACTGTATGTTACAATAACTTTATTAATAACTAATAATAATAACATGTTATGAAAAAAAAAACACAAAATTTATTTAAACTATAAATTTGTTTATTTAAAAACAAAACCTTTAAATAAAAAAATTTTTTTTAATATTTTCGCAATTAAATCTAATAAAAATAATATATTATATATATTAATAAACTAAATTTGAAGAAATTGAAAACAAAAAATATGAACAAAAGCATTTTTTTAGATATGCACATATATAGAATATAACAAAACTTTATATATAACAACAAAAACCCAAAATTTAAATTAAATCTATTCATATAACAGAACTTGAGAAAAATATAAATTTATACCTGCAAAATCAAACATTTAACATTAAAAATATTTTTAGATACTTACACATATAAAAAAAAAAAATCAATCAAACTTTGTAGAAAATTAAAACAAAATATAAATTTTTCTTTTATATATTGTTGGAAAATGCTGAATCTAACGAGACTGATCACCTCGGTTTGATTCAATTTTTTTTTTATAAAAAGGGAGGTGCATAGGTAGATGGCTAATGCTTATGTTTCCAAACTTTAAAAACAAAATACAAATACTTTCAAATTATAAACATTTTCAATAATATAAATATTTTTAAAACAAAAACAAATATAAATATTTTCTATTATAAGTTATAATTAATTTATATTTTTTCTTTAAAAGAAGGGAGGTATAGTGGCAGCACTGTTACTTACTACTATTTAAGCAACTAAGTATTGAATTAGCGAGTAAGCAATGATTGAATAAATAAATGACTCTTAACATACCACTCAATCAGTGCAGTTGTTCTTTTATATTACAAATACCTTTTCCTCTTTTGCTCGTAACTGCTGTATTTCCTGTTTGCAGTTAGCTATAAATTCTTTTGATTCTTCTAAATACTTCCTAAGTTCTTTTTCCTTTATTAAATTTTCTTGAACTATTGTATTAAGTTTTTCTATGGTTTGTTCCGCTTCCCTGCTGTATGTTTCAAATTCCAATTGATTTTTCTTAAAAGTCTCTATTTGTTTTACTGCTTCCTTTGCTTTTAGTTTCAATTTTTTAAGTTCTTCTGATTGCTTATTTTTGTTTTCGACAATCACCTTATTTAATTCTGCCAAAATAGCATCCGTCGTTTCTAACCTAGTAAATTTTCCCCATACTGAAGAGATCTGTGTTCTTACTAGTTGATATACTTCTTTACTAGTGAAACTTTTTATTTCCTCTAAAAGAGCTTCGTTAAACCGGTTTATCTCCGAATCTTGATCTTTTTTCTCCTTTTTATATAGGTTGATTTCGTCCTTAAGCTCTTGAATTTTAAGTTGTTCTACTGTTGCCATTTATTGACTTACAAGAGGTCAGGACAATAAGGATAATAACCGAGCTAACTTTAATTAATTAACACTTGTACCTATCTATGACTTATTATCAAAAACGAACATACATAAATAAAAATTTAACACAAGAGAATTATTGTACATTGGTTTTGAACATTACTATAAAATCAAATCACTAAAAAAAATTAATTATGCACTTACCCCTTAATTGGTGTTGGATCCCTCAATCCAAAAAAGACTTTTCCCTCACTATATGGGAATCGCACATCGAGCAGTAATTGAGATTATTCTTTTTGTCCAAATTTCACATATATTTTTTTTTTAATTAAATATTTTTATAGCAAATGTTACACTACCATATGAGTTCGATTAAAAGGTTACTTTATTTTAGTTTTCAGTAAAACAAATGGCAGGATCGCCAAAAATGTTACGCTTTATTTTTAATGTTCTTTTAGATTAAAAATGTTACGCTTTATTTGAAATGTTGTTTTAGACTGACTATCGTCTTGAGCCCAAAAAACCATTACAGCTTTTATAATTGAGTTGGCACGTTTCGCAAGTCAGCATAACCGCAATCATGGAAAAAGTTCATTAAACTATATTTGCAAATCTGCAAATATTGCATTCTATTTAAATTAATTATTGACGGTATCGTATTTCTGTTGATGTTTGCTATGCAAAACGTGCCAAACCAAAAATGCACAACAATGCAATTATAGGCCAAAATTTTTTGATTCCATTTAAAGCGAAAATTGATCTATACCACCGTTATATCGAGGTATTCGGAAGCAGGGTGTTTTTTCAGAGTAATTGTCAGCCAGTGGCCATTGAAGGGAAAGAACATAGCCGAATCTATTGATCTTGGTCATCTGAACAAAGAAGAAAGGGATAAAATACTTAAAACACTAGATACATTTGCTGATGTTTTCTACAAAGAAGGAGACAAATTAACAGCAAGGGATATCGTGGAACACGAAATTAATACAAAAACTGACAAAGCCCTATATTCAAAAATCTATAGATACCCACAAATTCACGAACAGGAAATAGAACGACAAATTAATGAAATGCTAGAACAAAAAATAATAGTAAATAGTAGCTCACCTTACAATAGTCCGCTTTGGATTGTACCAAAGAAGATTGACAATTCAGGCAAAAAAAAGTGGCGTTTGGTTGTCGATTACAGACTCCTAAACAATAATACTGTTGATGACAAATTTACAATCCCAAATTTAAATAGTATACTAGATAAACTAGGAAGGTCGCAATACTTTACTACCTTAGGCCTTGCAAAAGGCTTTTATCAAATAAAAGTAAATGCAAAAGATAGAGCAAAAACGGCATTTTCCACCCCATTTGGACATTATGAATTTGTCAGAATGCCGTTTGGATTAAAAAATGCTCCATCTACATTTCAGAGACTTATTAATACTGTCCTAAGGCAGCATATCAACAAAATCTGTGTCGTCTATATGGATGACATTCTTGTTTTAGGTACTTCATTGGAAGAGCATATATGTAATATAAAATTGGTCCTGTAAACTTTAAGACAGGCAAATCTAAAAATTCAACCAGACAAATGTGACTTCCTTAAGAGGGAAACTTCATTTCTGGGGCACATCTTGACGACAAATGGCGTCAAACCTGACAGAAGTAAAATAGATATAATTCAAAAATTAAAGCTACCAGTCACCCAAAAACAGATAAAATCATTTCTGGGCATGACGGGATTTTATAGAAAGTTCATCAAAGACTACGCTAAGATAGCGTCGCCAATGATAAAATACTTGCAAAAAGATGCAAGGGTAAATAAACATGATCCAAACTATATATTCGCTTTTGAAAAACTAAAAGACATACTAACAAAAGTACCAATTTTAAGATATCCTACTTTTTCCCAAAAATTCAAGCTAATAACGGATGCAAGTAACTTCGCTGTTGGGGCAGTTCTGACACAAGATGGTCATCCGATAGCTTATGCATCTAGAACATTAAATAAGCACGAATGCAATTATTCTACAGTGGAAAAAGAATTATTGGCCATAGTTTGGGCCGTAAAGCCTGGTACTCTGTTCGAATTTGTGAAAAATGTTTAGCTACATTGATTATTTCGTACGAAAATTTTGACGTACATCCAATGTCATCATATCGCGATTTACCATAATTTGTCATTTTTATTCATTGAAAGTATGCTACATTGTTTTACGTTTGTAAACAAAACTCATATGTTTTATTAAACGTTTGTTAAAAAAAAAATTCTAAATTCTAAATCAAAAGTGTATAAATCATCAAGTTTAAGTGAAACAGAAAAGTGTTAATAAATGGAAAATATGAGCAACGAAATCTTACTTGCAGCTTGTGCAGCAGCACAACATGTAATAGACATAGTCGTTGCCACGGAAGAACTTCTGGACGGCACACGATTGCCAACAAGCCCATACCTCAAGGAGAGGAATGAAAAAGGAAGGTTTGCTTCGGATGTAAGTATTTATTGTATTGTATGTAACTATAGTTTATAAAATTACTTTATTGTAGTTTGAAGATTTACTTAAGAACAAAAAAGCATTCAAGGGGAATTTTCCTATGGATAGCAGTGTTTTTTTTTTGATTTACTAAGTCAAGTAGAGGAATTACTTTCCCCTAAAAGAAACACGCATCCTAATGATGGTATTTCCGCGAAGCAAAAATTGGCTGTGGTATTAGAGTAAGTTGATTTGAGAAATTTAGATAAATATGTATGTATGTATATCATACATTTTAAAATTTTTTTATTGTCAGGTATTTAGCATGTGGTACATTGCAGCGCCACATTGCAAGCTGCTACAGAATAAGCAAACAGAAGTTTGGTATCATTATTGACGAAGTGTGCAATTCATTATGTAAAGTACTACAGGATGAAATTCCAAAAATGACAAAGGAAGAATTGGTTGGCATTGCTAATTCTTATAAAAAATGGAACTTTCCAAACTGCATAGGGTCAATCGATGGCAAGTACGTAGCAGTAAAATGTCCCCCCAATTCCGGAAGCCTGTTTTATAACTATAAGGTTATATTTTGATAAACATATATGTGCCTACATTTATAAAGGGGTTTTTTAGCATAGTGCTAATGGCAGCTGCAGATGGAGATTATTGGTTTACATACGTGGATGTTGGTGCTTATGGTAGTGAAGGTGATGCCAACGTATTTGATAAATGCTCACTTGGAAATGCTATTCGCCAAAAGCATTTAAGTTATCCGGTAGAGTCGGTCAATGAAACACCCTACGTTTTCTTGGCCGATGATGCGAATAAAAGCATGTGTATATATATGTATTTGCACAACTTCCTCATTCGGACCCGAAGAGGGCAGTATTCGCCTGATAAATTTGCGGATTATTTTAACGAATCTGGAAATATTGTAGAGGGAGAATTTCGAAATTGTATACCTGCAGATTCACTTTTTTCAGCTAACATCAATAGTGCATACAGTGGTAGACAGGATGATTCGGGCCGTATTATTAGAAATAATATTGCATCGTATTTCGTCTCCGATGAGAGTTCTGTACCCTGGCAAAATAAATTTGCATTTGTTGATTAATTTACTTTTATTTATCTTAATTTAAAAATCGATTGGATAGTTAAATAAAATAAATACATATGTACATACATAATTTTAAAAGATACAAAAATAATTTTTTATTTAAATACTTTTTATTAATAGATTTATAAATTTAGGTATTCATATACATAATAACATAACATAATAAATTCATTTTAATAAAAAGAAACAAAATAATGGCATTTACCAAATAATTTCTGTTAAAGTTAATTTAGTACAATTTCAAGGATTGTAAATTAAACAGTAAAGTCTAAAAACAACTAACAATACTTTTTAATTACATTCTTGTACTAAATTAGCTTAAACAGAAATTACTAGATGATGAAATAAACAAAACAAACAAATCAAACAAAAAAATTAATTTTTCAAAACTAAAAACTTGTACAAAAAATTTAATATTAATTCACAACAGTTTTTTGTATGTTTCAGGTCATTTTTTTATAATATTATCACTAAGAATCTTACATTCTACTCAGTCTTACTGTGCTTACTTGCTTATAAGATTATATCAATTAATCTTTGAGCAGAGATCTCTTTGTTGATCATTGTAATGATTTTTGTTTGGACATCTTCGACCAAATCTTTAGGCAGTTTTAGCAGTAGGGAATCCACGTAATTTAGAAACGGTTTGTTAGAACTTTCATTCAGTTCTTTTGCTAGATCTACCAAAGTTGTCATCACGTCAGCCACTTTTGACACACCTGCTCTCATTTCATTTAAAAATAAGCATTTTTAGATGAAGCTGTTGTACTTTTCTTTAAAAAGAGGAACAAAAAGTAAAATGTACAAAACAAAAATAATAATGTTTTTTTATATACATACATATATGTATATATGTACATGCATATGTACATATGTGTGTTTTTATACAGTAGTTAGATTTAGCTGCCTCTTCGACTTACACTTGTTCACAAAAATTGTGCACACGGATTGTGCAGATAAGCTAATACTACTGTATGTATATAAAAACATAAGTATACATAGTTACATTTCTACCTTCATATACATATGGAAGCTTATTCGACTCCGGTGACAATATTGGTGAATCTGGAGATATCATCTCTACATCATTTGCCATACCTTGCGTCAACAGAAAATCTGGTGTAATCAACAACTGTGAGCTGCAGGTTCTAAAAACAAAATTTTCAATATTCATGTAAATTATGAAGCCAATACAATTTTATGAGAATTATACTTACGATCTTAGATCCGATGTTTCAGTCAAAAAATCCAAATCATCTAAATCGCAACCACTGCCAGATTTTTTTGTCGCTTTCCGCTTTTGCTTATAATAGCGCTTACTGTCAAGAATACTCCGCCAGTTTTGCTTACAATCTTCATCTGTGGTGCATATAGAAATCATAAATAAAATGTATACAAGTATTTACATACTATGTATATCTAGATATGTGTGTCTTATTCCTTACCAGTCTTTCCAATTTCATTGGCTACGTCCTTCCACGATGCTCGCATTGCGTTACGGTTGCTATGTAGCTTATGGAACTTGTCCCATATATGCTTTTTGTTTTTTACAGCAGCTATTAATAAGCGTTTGTCACTTTCACTAAACTTTTTATTTACTTTTTAATTTTTATATAAATTTGCACTTTTTTCCATTATTTTGTTCAACAAACTTTAAATAAAATTATCAATAACTGCGATATATGTGCTGGCGGAAAGTATGATAGAAAACCTATACAACATGAGTTTAGTTTAACAGAAACACCAAAACGCAAAAATGAAATTATCCACATTGACACATATGTCAATAGCAAACAATCATTTATTATTTTCGTAGACAAATTCACAAAACATGCAATTTGTTTCCCACTAATGGACAGAAACAGTAGAACCTTAGTTTTAAAAATACAAGAATTTATATCCATAAAAGGCAAAATAAAAAAATTCATAGCCGATAATGAATTTAATAATACTAATGTTAAGGACTTTTTGAGTAAAGAGAGTATAGAAGTTCATTTCACAAAACCAAACAGTCACACCTGCAATGTTGATGCCGAAAGACTGAACAATACAATCACCGAAAAAATAAGAACCCTTAATGATGAAACAGAACTGGGGCTTGACGTTTTTCTTCATACAATTTGGCATATAAAAAACGCGGCTGAAAGCAGTCGTGAGATAGAATCTATTTTATTTTGCCAGCGACTTTGCTTATGCTCTCACTCTCAGAGTAAAATTCTCTCAACAATGCTACCACACTTTTATTATATTTCATACAATTTGTAAACAAAACCAAAGAAAAATAAGAACAAAAGAAAATCAAAAAAACATTTGAAAGAGCAATATAATTATAATTTTCTAAATTTGTAAATAATATGAGTAATATTGTCGAAAAATTGATTGCAGAAGTGCATAAACATGATTTCATATATAATTTGCAGTAATCAATGTACAAAAATAAGACTTGTGGATAAAAATTGGAAATGTGAATGAAGTTGAAGCCGATGCTTCAATTCTGGGCATTTTTTCTCTGGGAGTCGTTTTTGCTTCAAGTTGCGGACGTGTTCTCTTTCATCATTTAATATTGAAGAAAAATTGCCAATTATAGAACAGATAAACAAAGCATTTTTTCACTATAACAATTTATATCACAGTACTATAAAATGTACGCCATTTGAAGCAGAGAATAATAAAGTTAATCAAAACATTATTTACAGAAATTTAGTTAAACAAAAAGATAAGAAAATAAATAGGGCAAACAGGTATAGGGAGAAATATTTAGAAACTTGACAACGGGGATTTATAAAAAACTATAAAAACGTTAGGCACAAGGAACAACCCAAATATGTTGAGAAAGACTTAGAAGGTATTCATATGAGCAACATTAAAAGACCCTTAAAATTTGCAGGCCTTCGTGATAATGTTTCTGTTGTCGGCCATTCACCCAACGAAGTCAACTCTAACAATCCACCCACTAACGAGTGACAATGGGTATACAACAATTAAAATGTTTAAAGTGGACCTTATCAACGAAACAAAAATTATTCTACACCTTATTAAACCAGGGGAAATTCAAAATATACTACGTGATTTGGAAAAAAGCACTGATTCACTAGAGAAAGAGTATAGGAATATTATAAATAATGAAATTCAAACAGTTAAATCAAAACTGAAGTCAATCACCCCAAGCCAAACCCGGCCTAAACGTGGCCTTCTGAATGTTATAGGATCGGCACAAAAATGGTTGTTCGGACTTATGGATGATGAAGACAGACAACATACACTTGAACACCTAGAGGTAACTAAGGCAAATAATCACAATATTATCACAGCCACAAACCAACAAATAATTATAAACGAACATTTTAACAAGAGTATAACAATGCTCAAAGATAGTATAGAAGAGGATAGACT
Source organism: Lypha dubia (assembly GCA_947311025.1). Taxonomy (NCBI): domain Eukaryota; kingdom Metazoa; phylum Arthropoda; class Insecta; order Diptera; family Tachinidae; genus Lypha; species Lypha dubia. The sequence goes on along the minus strand of OX371261.1, from coordinate 77,331,775 downwards.
TAAGATAGAAAACTCAATTAACCAGATACAGGGCTCATACAACGAAATATTTAATAATTTACAGTTCCATAACCTCATTATGAAACTAAAAATCTTAGAAGAAAAAATTGATCAAATCCAAGATAATATAGCATTCGCAAAATATAATATATTCCATCCCTCAATACTGACGTCTGAAGAAATTGAAAAGAATAATATCGACTTTTATAAACTCAAACTCATTAGAATGGGAGTACTAATTTTTGCAAAAAACACAATAGTTTTCGCTATCAAAATACCAGATAGTTACATTCATTCAACAATTAAGCTAATCATTCCATTACCAAACGAACAAAAACTAGAAATACACCAAGACAGAGAACTAGTAACAGAAATTAATGGCGTTTATTATACATTTGAACAAGAAAAATTACTTAAAGATTTAAAAGTTAGCAAAAATTGCATTTTTTATGAAAGTTGCTATCGGGTTAAAAATAACAAAACGTTAATAGAAACGCTTACTGATGACACGATCTTAATAATTAACGCAAAGAATATTTCAATTTATCATGATTGTGAAAACAAAAATAATATTAACTTAAATAAAAACTATGTAATCACATATAATAATAATAAGAATAATAAGAAAACAGAGTTTTATGATAGAACTAGCTGACCCGGCAAACTTCGTTTTGCTCAAAATAGTAAAATATTTATGAAAAATAAAATCAAGTATTAATTACATTGAATTGTACTCGTTTTATTGAACTTTTTTTTAAAAAAATATAACAATTATTTAAATTTAAGGCTGCATGATACACAACATTTTTTGTTTTCTGCTCCGGAGTTCCCCACTCGGGAACACGCCACATATAGCTGGCCATGTGAAAAGCATGGCATTTCCAAATTTATGCCGCACACTTCCAGCGTCTGCCTTTGTGACTTGTTTATGGTCATCGCAAATGCAAGTTTCACTGGGAACTGAATACGTTTGAACTGGAACGGCAAATCGGTTGAATTCAAGGGAATTCGCGGTATTAGGCATTCTTCTCCCTTGAATGGCCCTTTCAAAATCCTTGCCACTATCACATTATTCATTAGCTTCGTCACAATCAGTCGGGTTCCATTGCACAGTTTCGGGGTATGAAGATTTCGTAGCATAATGATAACAGATCCAACTTTAATACGGAAATTATGAGGCGGCATGCCAGGTAAATCCAAAGAGTTTAGAAATTCCACTGGATAATTGATGACATCGTCTTCATTTTCAACGCGATCGATCGATTTGTATGAACGCAATTCTCCCGGAATTTGATTTTGAATCGTCCAATTCAAGTCATTAACATCAATATTTTTCGCAGCTAAAATTGCGCGTGCACTCAACCAATCGTAGTTACGATAATTTTGACCAATGTTAGGATATACATTAGTGATTAGTTCATCTTTAGTTGAAGTGAATTGGCAAATGGAAGGTGGAATCGATATTAAACCACTTGAAGTATCTACTGGAATCTGTCCATTTCCGATTCTCAGAAGTTCTTTTGAGAAAACTTCTGCGTTTCTATCCTGTTGCAGGAACACTCGCATATTCATACTTAATTGAATGATTTTCACGTATCGCCACAAATACGATGACTTCAGACATGCATTCAATTCATCCGCCGCTGTTGATTTCGGAATCACGGGAAGTGTTTGTCGAAAGTCGCCCGCCAACAGTATCATCACGCCACCAAAGAGACGATTATTGTTGCGCAAATCTTTCAATGTTCGATCGAGTGCTTCTAATGATCGTTTATGCGCCATCATGCACTCATCCCATATTATCAGTTTACAATTTTTCAACACTTTTGCCATGGCTGATTGCTTTGAAATGTTGCAAACGGGATTTTCGTTGATCTGCAGGTTTAACGGAAGCTTCAGTGCTGAATGTGCCGTTCTTCCACCTTCCAACAGTGTTGCAGCAATTCCGGTAGAAGCGAGAGCTAACGCAATGCCACTTTGAGCACGTATTGCTGCTAATATCAATGATATCAAGAACGTTTTCCCAGTTCCGCCGGGCGCATCAAGGAAAAATAGTCCACCGTTTCCATCATCAACAGCCTTCATTAGTTTATCATACGCACCCTTTTGCTGTTCATTCAATAGTGGAACATTTATTTGTACTTGTTCTTGCAAAGTTGTCGTGTTGTAAGCACGCTCGCGTTCCAATTCACGATTCAATACATTTATAGTTTGACGACTTGGCGCTGGCATATTAATTTGAATCAATAGTTTGCCACTCATAAGCAAACACAAATCTTCAATCAGCACTAACGCTTCATTGTAGATGTCATCGTTCATTTGCAAATCGAAATTCCCTGTCGCAATTCGAAGGCGATGTAAAATGTCTTCTGCGATGTCATCTTTGTACGTATTCCATAACTGACGTGTGTTTGAAGGCTGACATGTCGAAATGATCATAGCGAAAAGTGTACGGACTGCATTGGCTGGCGAAGAAGCTATTGCATCGTCTAGCGTTTGATTCCAATGATTGTCATTTTCAAGTAATTGTAACTGCTGACATGCTTCTCTAAAAGTTGCACACACCGTACCATCCACAGTCCGCAGTGACTCAAATGAAGTTGAACCGCGCACATTAACCAAAAGTAACCGAAGGTAGAAGCAATCGTCGTTATTTGGATGGATTGTAAAAATTCGTCCCAATGCATCAGTTGAAAACACACCTTGATATCCATCTACTTGTTGGCCTTGCTTTCTGCGTAACCATTTCTTCGACGATGCATTCCATGTGTAATATCGAGGCATCTCCGAGTAAAGCAATGTTCTAGCAAACTGATCACTGGCGCAAGTTGAAAAGAAACTCGTTAATGTTGTTGCTGGTGGTCTCTCCACTCGCTGTGCTGCGTTCTCTGCGTTGAAATACACTCTTTGGCCATTCTCCAAATGAACTGCCAGATGCACAACAGTCGGATGACGTTCATGAATTGCAAATGAAAATATTCTCCAGAATGCTTCGTTGCAGTTTACATATCGGCCCATTTGAAACTTGCTGATTTCATCTCGTTCAACGCCAATAACCGCCTTATCGCTTCCTTTGGTAACGTATTTGCAAACATACTTAATCGATTTTACCGAACTACAATACTCAACATTTATATGTGTTTTAAATGCCTTAGATAATATTGGCGAATATGGCACGATCCATGTGTTGTCAACCATAATATTCACTCCCTTCAATTTAGTGATGAATGTTCTGCCATTGTCATCTGGTGAGCGACGCCGATAGAGTGGATAACCATCGTTTCCCGTCTGAGTTTCCGATATAAAGGCACGTGGATAGCGTTTTGTGCATTTATTATCGGACATACAAACCGATGTTGGATTGTGTTGTCCGCATGGTCCGTGGAGCATATTGGTCTTTACCACTTCGTGCAACTCTGGATCTATCTCAGGATCAGGAATTTCGGCGGAAATGATGTCATCAATTTGGTCTGGTGTAATTTTTTCCAGCATCCAAAGAAGAATGTGTGCGTGCGGCAAACCTCTTTTCTGCCACTCAACTGAATACATCCAGCATCGAACAGCACCGTATACACGTTGTTTCGTAATAAAAACCATCAAACATTTAAGTTTTTGTTTGAACACTCGTGCTGTTACGTCGTGACGATCGCTTGGTGATTGACCGGGATGTAACAACTGTGTAATCTCTGGCCATTTTGGATTGCAAGTGAACGTCACAAACAAATCCGGCCGTCCATAATTGCGCACATAAGTCATCGCATCCTGGGAGTACTCGTGCATGTGTCTCGGACTGCCAATGTATGTCGATGGCAAAATTGTGAGTCGACCAACATCTGTAATATCTGCATCGCTATTGACCGCATCTCGCAAGTGAATATATTCTTCAGATCGCAACTTAGCCTGATTGAATCTAATATAATTGAGTCGTTCTGTTTTAACCTTAACGTACATATCAACTGCATATTGTTGAAACAATCGTCGATATCTCAGTAAGTGGTTGTCGACGTTTTGGCGAATCATCATTCGATATGCATAAAAGTTCATTGAACTGACCTTTTTATTTGTCTCGACCCCTAAAAATTTTCAATTTATGAAGTGACAATCAAAATTATCATGTTGTATCTGATGTGATATACGTCTTCACCATGGCAGAACATAAGCGGATATTGCAGTGGGTCATACGATCGATGTGTCTCACTTATTCGCTGTAGTGCGTTTCCAGTTCGGCGTTTGATGACTATATCACGCGATTCCAAATTTTCACCAACAACAACAATTGATATTTCACGAACTGTAGGTGCATTGTATTGTCGTTCATGAGTTCCTGCTGGTCGTTTGTCTGCTTTGTTGACAATGCTGTGATCATCGGATGGCATCTGTTCCAACGAAGTCTTAAACAATTTGATGAGCTCATTGTGTTCATGTGACATTTGCTGCAATTGCTGAACTATTTCTCTTTTCGTTGTATTAAAGATAGCACAACGCCGATTTACTTCATCATTTGAATCTCCAAGAAAGTATATTTGGAGGTATTTGTGTTCTTGATCATGATGCGGCAACAGTGATCCAGCAAGATGAAAAATTTGTCCATGAATCTGTATATGTAATTAGATACAAACTATGTAATTTTTGTCTTTTGTTGGCAAGATAAGTGTTAGTTTGTGTTGTGTGTGGAGTGTAGTGTATATTGTTGTGTTAGTGCTTGTTTGTTAGCATTCATCGCTGATGTTGGTTAAACTACCTTGAATGTTGGATTGTAATTTCCTTCATTTACAATTTCACCACCAAACGACGTCATTTGAAAGCAATCGTTGTACATCTTGATGTTTTGCAAGAAATGGTTCGAATTTGGAGATTCACCGTAAAGTAGCGTGCGCAAAGGCTCTGGTGGTGGAAGCAACTCTGGCAATTTCACCTTGCCGCCCGCGCAACATAATCCAGGCGGTTCTTTCTCAAATTTAACTGCATTACAATGCACACAGAAAAAAATTAATTTCGCATTCAATTACTAAATTCATAATCCCATTTACATTTTTAATTGGAATGGGACCTATCACGAAATTTGTAAAACTAACAACCACAATTCGTAAATAAGTAATAGAAAAAAAAAGCACACGTATGTATGTTATTGTAAAAATCAGACAAAACCAAAAATCAGACAATGATATTAATAAAAGCAAAGAAAACATAAATAAAACATAAAATTGAATGCAAACAAATATTTGTTAAGAAAAAAAATCTGCATATTTTTTTCTGTGCAGACAAACGACTGACATCTGACCGAATTGAACTGATGCGTGCGCACTGTATTGAATGTTTGGCTCATATCGAAAAGCTGCACGTTCAATGTTCACCTGAATAACTTGTTGCAGACGTTGTCGTTCAATAGTTAAACGTTGTGATCTTGCTTCATCACTTTGCCGAGCGCGAACTTCTCTTCTTCTCAATCGTTGTTGTTCATTATAAGCTCCGTTGATCTCTTCTGACTGTCGCGCACGATTTTCAATCATCCTTGTTCGAGCTGATTCCCTCTCAATACCACGTTCCTCTTCCGATCGACGTGCTACGTGATTTCGTTGTCGCCTTGCAGTCTGAGAAAGCCGACCAATGTTACCATGAACTCTTCTTGGCATCGTAACAAATATGGAACTGTAAATGATCATCACTTTGTATAAATCGAACACAATTTTTTTTAGTAATCAATAACTTACCTTTGAAATAGTCTAAATAAAGAAATGAAACAAACGAAAAATATACAATTGAAATTTCAAAAACTTGATTAATAAAATAAAAACAACTTCGGTTCTCTAAGGTTTTTAAATGAATGAAATTTATTCCAAATTTTTTTTTTTTTTTTTTATTGATATCCCTTTTTACAAATTAGTTCGTACAGCAAATAGCAAAAATCACTCGAGTTGTCAATAAAAAATGACTCAAATATCGGAAAGCTCAAATTATCAAATATGAAAGATTAACCGTGACCGCACATTTGAAATTTGAAAAATTATACTTAACAATGTCACCCGATACTCTAATCTGAAGATTCAATTAAAATTTTATCAAAATCTGTCCATCATGTGGTAGAATATTAAAATTTTATTACTTCCAAGTTTTGCCTGATTATGCATGTTGTTAACAAAGTAACTCAACAAAGTTTGATGACTCTCATTCTAACAGTGTTCCTGATTGATTTTGCCACGCCCTCCGCCCACCGACCAAAATATTTTTTCTTCCTAAACCTTCGCGTAACAATTACGAACAAACCCGCAGAAGGAAGTATCCAATTTGGTCCAGTCGTTTTCAAGTTTTAAGATAACGAACAAACCAAGATTCATTTTTATATATATAGATTATAGACCTACCTATAACAAAACATGATTTTCCTCGCAAGTTAACTTTTGATGAAGTTGTATTAGAACATATTGAGAATGTAAAAGAAATTAAAGAAATCAAATTCAAAAATGAAATTATGTTGTATGGGGGTCCAACTATTTTAACAATTATAATAATTACTGTAATTGAATAATCTTGGGATTATTTTATAACGAATATCTCTTTGATTGTGAGCAGGGAAGGTGAAGTACGATCATTTTCCTTATGCACTCTTTGCTTTCCTTTCTAATGAAGACACTAGAAATAATGCTTTCTACAGATTTATTAAATATAATTCAATTTAGGTTGTTTTCCCTTCAAGGGTATAATATGAAGTGAAGTTAAAAATTCAAAGGAAAAATGATACAAGTACCAAAAACTAATTTATAACCGATTCGGGTATAAAACGAACAAAAATTATCTTTTGTCGCGCATACTAGTAATGTTGACAATGTTATTTTTAAAATTCAAAAGTTATTCGCAAAAACGCTATAATTAATAATTCATAAGTTTTTATAAAAAGAAGTTATGCAACAACAAAAAGGTACTTATTTTGTCCAAACTGCTTTGGACATGCCGCCGGCCTTGCCTTCAGGCAATAGCTGACATCTTCTCCGAGGCATACAGGACATAAGCGAGCGACCGGATTTCCTCAACAATAATCTTCGCATCTGGCGTGGCCGTAAGTATGGGTTGTGGCAATTTTTGTTGTGGACTCGCTGGCTGGGTTGTTATTGGGTTGGTAGCTGATGTTTTTTCACGTGACTTCTGACGCTGTCGCAATTCTCTTGTAGTTATTTCTTTCACTCTTTGTCTGCGCTCAGGTGTAGGATGAAGCAGTGTGTGGTGTAACATGCTGTCGCATTTTCGGCATGTATCCATTGATGGACATACCCTTAACTCATGGCTCCTTGCCAAACAGTTGGTGCAATAATGGTGATTTTGCACCAATTCCTTCCTCTTCTCTGGGGTCATGTTCAGAAATTTTCTACAAAATCTGATGGCATGAAATTTCTTGCATAGAGTGCATTTGTTGCTATCGGACCCAGGATAGACGTTCTGTATTCTTCCCAATCGCCATTCATAGGGAGGTTGCAAATCGTCCATTACAACCACAAGATCTCCTACTTGAATATTTGGAATAGAGTCTTTCCACTTATAACGCTTGTGCAAAGCCTTAAGATAATCGTCTTTCCATCGAATGGCAAACTGAAGAGCCTTTAGCTTTTCCCACCTATTGATTAGAGACATGCTTTGGACGTTTTGATCTGGGAAAGCCATCAGGGGTGCGCCTCGTAAGAAATGGCCTAGAGTCAATGCAGTCAAATCTGAAGGATCTTTGGAGAATACCGATATGGTAGCAAATTCTTCGAAGGTGAATTTTTGAGAGCCTGCAATCCGTTTCAAATGGAACTTAAAACTCTTTACGGCGGCTTCCCATAATCCGCCCATGTGGGGAGCGTGTGGCGGTATGAATTTTCATTCAAATCCGTGGGTGACATACTCCTGTGCTATGTCTTGTGCTGCGTGTTGCGAATTCACGTTCTAAAGCTAAGTTTAGATGATATGTTGAATAAGCATATATATGCTGACACCCATTTGATTAAAAGTAGCAGCAAATTCCTATGTCAACATATATCATATGTTAGGTGTTTACATCATATGCTGAAACTACCAAATTTTTTAATGTCAGCATATATCAGCAAATCGAATGTCAACATAAAAGTTGGCATACGATTTTTGTGTTTATACGATATGTTGAAATTTATATGGTAATATATATGCTGCGTATATGAGCATGTGTTTATGAAATTAGTGAGTTTGACATTACTATTATTTGCCAAAGTTGTCCAAGTATTCTTCATTAGTTGGACTCATTACTATGTATGTGCACATGTATGGATGTGTGCATGAAGAAAAATAGTACTATTATTGTACAAAATAAAAGTAAAATATTGCAGAACTTGCCAAGAAATAAAATAAAACAGCAAAACAAAAGGAAAGACAATAAAAAAGCATTTTATAATTTATTGTTTACTGTTTACATACTCCACTGTCCCTTAATTTGTACGTTTGCCGCCGTTGAAAACAAAAATGCGACGTCAGCTAAAATCCGGCTGTGAGCATTTAATTAATCGCCTTGCCGTTGATTGCAAATTTTCAAACCATTTATTATTTTTTGATTTGAGAGTTACGCATTGCTTAAATTTCAACTAAATTTAATTTTGGTATGTGTGTGCTTTAATGCACATTTTCGACACGAATTGTATTTACACTAAAAAGAAATTAACGGCGGCTCGGTTAAGCCATTCGCCACATATGCATAAAAATTTAATTTTTAATTTAAATAACATTTTCAACAAACAACATATCTGTCAGCATATACAGGAAATTTGTCAAGCACTAAAAATATGCTGTTCAAACGATATGCTAAAATTACCAACATACGTTTGTTTCTATTGTCAACATAAAGCTAACAAACGTTGTCAAACATGCGTATGCTGAAAAATTTTGCGTTTACACAATATGCTGGCAGTTGTAACAAATTTTTCAGCATAAATATGCTGATTCAACATATCGTCTAAACTTAGCTTAAGATTATACTGGCGCCCAAGAAGTTTCTACCATTATCACTGACTACCCTTTGGGGGAGCTTCCGCCTCCCAACGAAGCGAGTAAATGCCGCCTGGAATGCCGCAGAGGATAAGTCTGAGCATGCTTCTAGATGTATTGCTCGAGTACTGAAACACACGAAGACACTAGCGTATCCTTTGATTGAAGGAGATCTTCGTAGGAGCGACGTTTTTAACTCAAAGGGCCCGCAAAATCAACACCTGTGACTTGAAACGGAAGAGATAGAGTGCACCTCTCTGGTAGTAAGGGTGCCATTATCTGGGTACATGGCTGCTGCTTATATAGGCTGCATGTCTTGCAGTGACGTATAATCTTTTTTACGCGTGTTTTAAGCCTGGCTACATAAAATTCAGTTTGTATCATTCGGCACATTTGATTGCATTCAGCATGGAGGAGAAATTGGTGCAAATGACTGAGGTAAAGGTAGGAAAAACGGGAGTTTCCGGGTAGAATAATAGGATAACGCTCGCCGTAAGGAAGAGATGATTCTGACAATCTACCGTTTACCCGAAGAATCGAGTTTTTATCTAAAAATGGGTTTAAAGTTTTGAGAGAACTTTTGTTGGGTATAACTTGACCACTGAGTAAGCATTGATACTCTTCTGAATAAAACCTTTTTTGCGCCAGCATGAGAAGTCTAGACTTTATATATTGAGCTTCTGACTGTGTTAGTTCATTTTGGCTTTCATAATGAATCTGAGGCCTGCCTTTTCTAATGCTTCTATTAAAGAAATGGAACACATATCCTAAAACTCGCAGCGCTTTAGTATATGTCGAAAATCTGGTCAAAATATCTTCTTCTTGAGTGTTTGAGTGAAAAGTATGGACTTCTGTGGGGATCTCTACTATCTTCAAAGGATTTCTCTTTGGCCACTCGGATTCGGGTTTAGTTAGCCATGGTGGCCCAAACCACCATTGGGTGTTATTGGCTAGTTCTTGAGATTTACATCCCCGAGTTCCGAGATCTGCAGGGTTATCGTGTGTTGGAACATGTTTCCACATTGCCATTGGAACAAGACGATGAATTTGGGCACTTCTATTTGCGACGTAAGTCTCCCATGTTGAGGGTGGTTTTGAGAGCCAACCCAGGACTATCGACGAATCCGTCCATAAAAACACTTCCGTGTCTTGAAAACTCAAAGACGACTGTACATACTTGATGAGGTTTGCCAAGAGTACAGCTCCATTAAGTTCTAAACGGGGTAAGCAGACTGTTTGTATAGGAGCTACTTTACATTTTGCTAGCAACAAGTTCGAAAAAGTTGCATGAGATTTAGTTTTACAACGAATGTATCTCGTAGCGCAATACGCTGCTTTGGAAGCGTCACAAAACCCATGTATTTGGACTTCATCTGAGGGTGTATATTGGAGCCAACGAGGTATGGTAACAGTTTCTATCTTGGATAGATCTAAAACCAAATCATTCCACTTTCGTAGCAATTCAGTTGAGATGTCTTCATCCCATTCTAACCCTTCGAGCCATAGCTGCTGCATTAGTATCTTGGCCCTGATGACTATGGGTGCCAGCCATCCTGCAGGGTCGAATAACTTTGCAACAGACGAGAGGATTTTCCTTTTTTTATTTATGCAGACTTATCCACTGGAGAGAAATTATAAGTGAATGCATCCGAGACTGTATTCCACTTAATACCAAGGGTTTTAGTAGAACTTTATTCTTGAAATCGAAGAAAATCTAAATCATATAGATGATCTTTTGGCAAATGGGTGAGAAGTTGGGAATTATTAGCTGTTATCTTTTTTAAAGGTAAGCCAGCTGATTTTAATGCTTTATTGAGTTGAGGCCGATTCGGGGGGATTTTTTCCTCCTCCCAAAACTTTTTTAGCAGTCTGTGGAGATCTGCAGTTTCAGAGGGAATAACAGAAGTGGTGAAGGATTGGATTGGTTGTGATTTTATTGGACCGCTAAGTACCACAATATTTTTCTTTATGCCTTCAATGTTAATGTTTTGCTCATAGTCATTACCTAGTATAAGATCTATTTGTGCAGATTTATTAAAAGTTGGATCGGCAAGATCTAATTTTTTGATCTCCTTTGAGAAGGGAACTTCAAAGCTACAAGCTGGGAGTTTTTTCGTCACCTTTGGTAAGACTATGGCCCTAATGGCGATACGTGTGTTTGTTCTTCTGGCGTAGAGAGTGAACTCACATTCTTTGGTGGCTGTTTGCTTCTGACCTCCAATTCCAACAATCTCAAAGTAAGACTTTTGATAAGGGAGTTCAAGCCTATTTCTAATTCTTTCAGCTAAAAATGTACGCTGAGAGCCTGGGTCTATTAAAGCTCTTATAGTGAAACGCTCACCCCTGAATTCTATTTGCATTAGAGCGGTGCGTAATAGAATATTTTCACTGCTTGTCGTGCAATTAGCATGAATTTTGCTTGATGTGCAAGGAAGCTCATCATAAACATTATTCTCCTTTATTTGAGTTATATTTGAGGAAGCAGTTTCAGAGGTATTGTTTTTATTTGGGACATATCGTTTTTTACTATTCTCAGTATTCTGTGCAATATTTTGGGACTTATTTGGCATGTGTAGTAACGTGTGGTGAGACTTTTTACAATACAAACAAGTGTGTTTGCTTTTGCAATTCGCTTTTATATGAGATGATCCTAAGCAGTTATTGCAGTACTTGTTTTGAAAAACGTAATCAACTCTCTGTTGTATTGTGAAGGCTCTGAATTTAGGACAATTTCTGAGAGGGTGATCTTCACTACACAACTTGCACATTGGGCCTACATTTTTTTGAGAGACGTATGTTTGAATGTTAGTTGGATTGGGCTTCTTGAGACTAAAGCTATCTTTGTAGTTCTTAATACTTGATACGCGTTCCACAGCCTCGTATCTGTCTACAAGAAACTGAGACATTTGAGCCCACTTTGGCAGTTTACGTGGAGATGTAAGAGACTGTTCCCAAAGGGCTAAATTCATATCTGGGAGTTTTGTTGATATCAACCGAATGAGAATCGGATCCCAGCTTTCAACTTGAACGTCAAGAGTTTTAAGGGTTGCTAACGAATCGTTGACGGAAGACTGTATTCTCTTAATCGATTCGCTATCTTCATTTTTCGCTGCTGGGATATCGAACAAGATCTTGATTTGATTGTCCACTAGGACACGCTTGTTTTCATAACGGGTTTTTAGAGCATCCACGCTATGTCAAAATTATCATGAATAAGAGGATATCTCTTGACTATCGCACCTGCTTCACCCCTTGTTTTATTACGCAGATGGTATAGTTTAGTGACGGGATTGAGCTTTGAGTGATTAATATACACAGCTGTGAACATGTCACGAAATGATGGCCATTGTTCATAGCTGCCATTGAATATCTCCGTATCACAAGGCGGGAGCTTGATACAATCATTGGAATTGTTTTGTACAAATGTTTCGTTTGGAGCGTGGTGGAAACTTAAGTGACGAGACGTGGACTGAAGTCTTGGAGCACCCGGATTCTCCTGTTGGAGTATTCTCGTAAGGTCGAGTATTCGCGAGGAACAATCGTAATACAAGGTCCTACAATCTTAAAATTTTTGTTTTATTTCTTGTTTTATTTCCTGAGTGATTCTTGCATCCCTGGAGAACATAACTTCCTCATGAGACAAGTTTAATTTATCCCAATTTATGTCCAAGTCTCTCAATAGGACTTCAAGGATTGTATCAGTGTACTCCTACGTTGGGGTCGCGTCGAACCTTTCGCACAATGCCATTACTTGACTATAATCAAAGTCAAAGTGCTCTTTGGCAGACGCCATCGATCTTCGTGGAGTGGAAGGCATCCTGATATGAAATGTGTTTCACCTGATTTGAGTACAAGCAATATTTTTGCAGAGTCTATGAGACAGGCTACCGCAATTAAATGGGGTTTGAAATTCTAGGGATGCGCTATTTACTAGGTGAATAGATTACAGTTGTTATATGGTATACATAACACAAATTTTTGATTCACACTTAGTTGCTTTTGTAATTAAGGCTTGATTAATATTTTCTATTCTTTGTTGGATTAGGGGCAAATGAATTAGCACCAGATATTTGTAATCTGGATAAATCAAAGAATTGAAATACTGTTGTGAGAATTTGGGGATTGCTGATTCTTTTATCTATATTATCGTTTTAGAAAGGGGCTAATGAGTTAGCACTAAATATGTTCTATTAAGTTATATAGAGATAATATACAGATAATATAAATTAACCAGTTTTGCACAATACTAAGCCCCTAGTGAGAAGTTAGAAATTTAGAGATATTTAAGAATTTGGAGTTATGCTAGACTGTATTTAGCCTTTATATATTTCTTAATTGAGAGCTGAGTGATGCTATATAATTTTTAGTTGAGAAATATTTTTAAATATTTTTCTTCTTTTCTTTACCAAAAAAAACAACATTGTGTATAAATTTAAGGTTTTAAAACGTAATTCAATCTGATTCTTCAATAAACCTTTTTTTTCATAAATTAATTTAAAATTGTAAAAACGTGTAAATTGATATACCCGGTTTTCGTACTTTTGCCCGATAAACCGTAAATTAATGGTAACCCTTACGTGAAAATTAATGTATGTGCATACGTATGTTTAATGAAATGTGTTATCAGCCAGTATGGACCAGCGAGGTTTCCAGCTACTCATTCATCGGTGAACATGTCTCAGTAGGTCCCAACCCTCTCACTGGGTACGCTGAACATAAAAAAATTCAACTGAACTACACTGAAATTTCTCTACAAAGTATAACAAAACAAACTCATATCACCTTTACCTACATATGTACCATTTAAATTCTTTTTTTGTTTTCCAGGCAGCTGATATTCCTGGCTTTGCCCTCCCAACCATGTCATCGACATTCCTTGGATATAGACCTTGCTTTTCGATGACCCACTTATGGCCGACTTCACTTACCCACTTCTTAAACCATCATGCCACTACCTTTCAAATTTATTCCATACACATATTCATTTCTTTTTTTTTTCTTTCAAACGTTATAATACATATTTATCTTTATTATCTTTAAATTATCTACAAAATAAATTCCAAACTACAAATATACTCTTTATTTTATATCTACTTATAAAGTCTAAACTATTATTACCTAAACTATTTCCCTTTCAACTAGAAGAATCAAATTTGCGCAACATTAAATGATTATTATATTTATTATCTCCTTTCCGTATTTCACAAGAAAAATTTTCCGTCACCTATCCTTCAGGAGCTCCCTCGGGTCAGTATACTGGGAATTTTTTTTTGCTAAATGATTATCTTTAAATAAATTTTTTTTTTTTTTTTGATTTGTTTCCGGCGAACTAAACAAAAACGGAAATACACGATTATCTCCCTCTATTGCAAAATTTTCTATGCGCAAACTTAATTTTTCTGTTGCCCACTTTTGGGGTTAAAACACTTTTATAATGTACACCTAACACTTGACCAACGTTACACAAACTTTTCTAAAAACTAAATGGAAATAAAATTTTTGATAATAAAATAATATAATAGGAATAAATACTAATAATAGGAATTAATAATAACTAATTAGATTTTTCTATCATAATATATACTTTTTTTTTTTCTCAGGCCTAAATTTTCTATTATTTCTGTTATATATCTGTGTTTCACTTGCAATACCTTACATAGGTTTTATCAGCTTCACTGCTATATTATCGACCCTCAGTTTTAGTCAACTTAAGCAAATTTTTAAATTCTTTTACCTGGCTGATTCAGAATTCTTGGTGTTATTTCTGGGATTATCTTTCTAATACTGGGATTAAACTTTCTCTCCGCATGTGAAAAATTTTCTTCGCCTACACGACTCCTTCAGCCAGGCCTTATTTTCTTTTGAGTCGCACTGTTTCCTTCGCTGCACAAAAAAAAATTTTATTTGGTTTTTACTTCGCTCCTACACCAATCTAATTTAAAAATTTTTCTTGATTTTTTTTTTTTTTTTTTTACTTACTTAATTTTTAAAATTTGTTTATTTAAATTAAATTGATTATTTAAATTTCTTAATATATATGTATATTTTGTAATAAACTTTCTGAAAAACTTCTTTCTTTGTTCACTGCTTGTTTGCTATTAATTTCTTGAATCTTCTTTTATTTTTTTATACAATACTTATACCTATATAAATTTTTCCAACCATCTTCCAAACTTTCCCTAATTTCCCTGGCCGCTAATTCTTTTCCGCTATTTTCTAATTTTCTATATATATGTTTTTCTGGATTTTTCTCCAACCTTTGCACCGATTTTTACATATATAAATATTTAGTTTGCCGTTTTCTTTTTCAAACCAGTTTTAATTGCGTCTTAATTTTTATTATTTTTTTCTCTACCTAAGCCATTTTCTTTTCCTGAATTTCCCGGTTTTCTTCACTTTGCCTTTTTCCTCGTAACAGGCACTCAGCAATATTTGTAGAGTTATATGTTTATTGCAATTTTCATAAATTTTTTCCTAACTGCTTTTTTCATTCATTCATAAAAATACCGGCTCTGATCTCGAATTCGCTTTACTACTCTATCATTCAACCGTACCATTTCTACACTAACAAATAATGCATAGCTGGTTGTCGTTCATCGGCAAGTTGGCGGCACTGTTTGGTTTTTTCTCTTTTGCTTTGCCTGCTTTATTTACATCTTTTTCTATTAATGGCCTCTAGAATTTAATTAGAGAATTTTTATTTGTGAAAAAAATTAGATGTTTTTTCGAATTAAAAAAAAAAGGTGTAAACAAATCATGTTTGTTCAAAACAAAATATGTAAAGTTAAAAGAAATCTTGCCGACTGTCAGTGAAAGTTTTAATTTGAAGAAAAAAGAAATACATTTATTAAGTGGATTCTCAGTTTTTAGAATTGTTTTTAAATAATTACTACAATATTTATTTCTATTAGGTGTTTATTTATTGACATTTGATTCGATTGGAATCTCTTTTTTTTTTTTTTTTATATTGAAAAAAAGAAGAAACCCAATATGTAACGCATTACAAAAAAAAACTTGGTTAGAATAAGTACTCAATCAAAATTAGGCAAAGGCCGCTTTAATAAGTGATGTGCTTTTCTTATATTTTAGAAGAAAACCTTAGCGGCAGCAGCGAAAAATAAAGAACATGTACACATTATAGAAAAAGGAATAATTAATGTAAGAAGATCTACTACATAAAAATCAATAAACATAAAGTTTTTGGTACTTTGTTTTATTTTTGCCTGTGCATAAGATTTTTTTGCAAAAAAAAAGATGTTATAAAAAGAAACAAATTTGGGTCTGTCAACAGTCCCGCAACAAATGAGATATATGTAGATATGGATGTATGGATGTATGTATTTTAAATTTCTTAGTTGAATTTTCTTCTTTTTATTTTCTGTTTTGTTTTTACTAAATATTTTACTGTGCTCTTTCTGATTTGTATTTTTTTTTTTTTTTTTACTCTACGTGCTCTTTTATTAAAATTAAATTACCCATGCATTAGGCCAATTTAAAAATATTTTGGGAAATTATTTATCTTGGTGAGTATAATTTTACTTTTATTTATTTTCCGTAGAGTTGCCATTGAGTCATCCAAATGTCGTTGAATATTTTATTATGTCCTGCTTTTACAAGTGGAAGCTGTATATGTAGCTACTAGGTAATAAAGTTTTCAGTTTTATGTTTTGTTTTATCTGATTTTCCCAAATTCTTTTTGGTAACCCTGTTTGCATTTGCAAATGTTGCTTATTCTCTTTAAATTAAACTTGTATCATGGTAAAACTAACAGGTATGCGCAGTTCGACAACAACTACAATAATCCAAAAGACACTTTGTATTTCGTTAGTGTAAGGCAGGGATGATAAAGTTGATACTTTGGTATTTTTTTTTGATACTTTCTGATCTTCCGAAGTACCTTGGTACCCCAGTGACACATTTGATACTTTTTTGTACCATCTCAAAGAAATACGTGATATGGTAACAAATTTTTTTTACTTCATCTTCTTTGCTGAGGTTTTCGTAACAGTTGATGAAATGTGTATGCTTTTTTACAATGACAATTGCAAACGTCTTCAGTTGAGAACGAATTGTTGCATTTATTGATCGGCTTGTTACAGGTACGAAGAAAAAAACCAACATATTTTTCATCTTCTTTGATGAGGTTTTCGTAGTAGTTGATAAAATGTGTATGCTTTTTTACAATGACAACGGCAACCGGCTTAAGTTAACAACGAATTGTTGCATTTATTCATCAATATTCATTGAATAAATTCTTAAAATCTTAAAAACATGTAATATTGAGTATAATTTGAAAGACAGTGAAATATGTGCATAAAAAATGTATTATTAGAAAATTGATACTTTTTCGACCTGAAAAGTACTTTTTTAAAACTTTTTTAGTACCATTTTATCGGTCTCATTTATCATCCCTGGTGTAAGGTACTCGCTTCAGATCAAATACACAAACAAATATAAAGCATTTTCTCACGTATGAGTACCATTATTTATGTACTCTTTCAGTTTGTATGAAAATTTGCAATAAAGCGAGCTCAGTCAGCTGTGCTAGTAAGCTCACCTGTTGGATGCGCTTCGTTTTGTCTATAGTGGACTGTATGGGGGTTGATTTGTGAAGTTAAAGAGAATTGAGTTGATAATGCTTTATATTTGCAGACACACTCACAATATTTGTGTACCTTTCGTTTAGTTTTTAGTTTTTTTTTTTATAAAATTTTACCCCTTAATCATTGTTTTTAATGTGAATCTAACTTTACAAAGACCACGAATTTTTTTTCTTAATTTTGTAGATTCTATTTTGTTATCATTCACTGTTTAATAATAAAATAACCAAATTATAAGAGCACGTATTGTAACACAAGTTTAAGAGCACAGTATATAAAGAGAGCAACTTACTTGAGATGAATATGCAGCTTGAACAACTTGAAGTAATCCAAAGAGAGGTTAGATAAATTTCTCCAACTTTAATCGAAGCGAGCATCAGCAACCGAATTAAGAGCGATGTTAAGTTTTTGTTTCTTATTTTACAGTGAAAGCAAAAACTGTTTGTATAATTTCTTTTTAATTTTAATTAAAATTTATTTTATTACAACTTTTTCGTTGGTTTATGCTCTTTTCTATTAATTATATAATTTAATCTTTTTACACAGTATGCACACACTTTATTATTCACTTGATTTTTTCTTTACAACATTTGGGTTTAATTTATTTTTGCTGCAATTATTTTTTCCTTCTTTGTACTCAAAAGACAAGTAGTATATATGTATGTACATATGTTTGTTAAATCATATACATACATACGTATATGATTATGTACTTATGCATGGGTACAATATTTTTATATTCTTGTTCCTTAGTTTCTTACTTTTAATTGCTTAGGTATTCACTGATCTTTATATTATACATAAGTACATATGTATATTATTTCCAACAAATTTTTTTTTGTAATCTTTCAATTTGTATATATGTATGTATATACATATGTATGTATTTCCTTGAATCTACATAAGTATGTAAATATGTATGTATGTTTGTATAAGTTTATAGCGGCTTTTTTTATGTACTATAAAAACGTTAGGCACAAGGAACAACCCAAATATGTTGAGGAAGATTTAGAAGGTATTCATATGAGCAACATTAAAAGACCCTTAAAATTTGCAGGCCTTCGTGATAATGTTTCTGTTGTCGGCCATTCACCCAACGAAGTCAACTCTAACAATCCACCCACTAACGAGTGACAATGGGTATACAACAATTAAAATGTTTAAAGTGGACCTTATCAACGAAACAAAAATTATTCTACACCTTATTAAACCAGGGGAAATTCAAAATATACTACGTGATTTGGAAAAAAGCACTGATTCACTAGAGAAAGAGTATAGGAATATTATAAATAATGAAATTCAAACAGTTAAATCAAAACTGAAGTCAATCACCCCAAGCCAAACCCGGCCTAAACGTGGCCTTCTGAATGTTATAGGATCGGCACAAAAATGGTTGTTCGGACTTAAGGCTGCTTTAGCCGACCGTAACTCTAGAAATGTAAATGCCGATGTGTCAGCTGATTGCTTCTGTTATATGCAAAAGCTATGAAAATACTTACTTGACTGAAGTGAAATGTTGCCGTAACGTACCAACCTGCAGAAAATAGAATTTCATTACGAGGTTACGTGACAATTGTAGACAGTGATGGGATGTTTTATTGTGAATTGTAATGGGGCACAGAACCCTTTGTTGGTACTTTTTTTGTTTTGACTAGTTTTAGTTGTTAAATATGTACACATGCATGCTTTATTGAGTAAAGAAAGTTTTCTAAATAATTTTTTTTTTTCAATATCTAGCAAGAGACTGTACCGATCGTTTGTGCTTATACTTATGTATATTTTATTGTAATGAATTTGATAATTGTTTAAATTATAGTTTAACATTCATATCTATGTATGTATGTATGTACATCATAATTTTGATTATTAGTGTTACTTATTATTTAAAAGATTTCTTTTTGTATACTTGAATGTATGTATGTATATATGTATGTATGTACATAAGAACAATATATATGAAATTACAAAGTGAGCATATCAATTTATGTACATACATATGTACATACATACATACATTCAAGTATACAAAAAAAAAATCTTTTATATAATAACTGTCTTGCACATGATGTCGAACGAATTTTTCTTTCGTACAAATTACATTTAATACAAAAACAAAATTTTTAAAATTGTATGTATGTACATACATAAATTGATATGCTTATTTTGTAATTTCATGTATAGTGTACTTATGTTCATACATATATACATACATACATTCAAGTATACAAAAAGAAATCCTTTAAATAGTAAGTAACACTAATAATCAAAACAATGATGTACATACATTTATAGATATGAATGTTAAACTATTTCTAATTCTCCGGGGCACAAGATTTCGGAGAAGAACAGAAAAATATGATTTAATGTGTTTAATAAGAATTTCTGTTCTTTTTATGTATGTATGTACATACATATGCATGTCTGCACATTCATGTGTCACGTGACACGTTTTTAAGCATTCTATAACTACAAAAATGTTGGCTCTTACTTTACATCAACATTTAGCTTACATCTACGATTTCAACCGTCGGCTAAATAGGCCTTTATGGATGATGAAGACAGACAACATACACTTGAACACCTAGAGGTAACTAAGGCAAGTAATCACAATATTATCACAGCCACAAACCAACAAATAATTATAAACGAACATTTTAACAAGAGTATAACAATGCTCAAAGATAGTATAGAAGAGGATAGACTTAAGATAGAAAACTCAATTAACCAGATACAGGGCTCATACAACGAAATATTTAATAATTTACAGTTTCATAACCTCATTATGAAACTAAAAATCTTAGAAGAAAAAATTGATCAAATCCAAGATAATATAGCATTCGCAAAATATAATATATTCCATCCCTCAATATTGACGTCTGAAGAAATTTAAAAGAATAATATCGACTTTTATAAACTCAAACTCATTAGAATGGGAGTACTAATTTTTGCAAAAGACACAATAGTTTTCGCTATCAAAATACCAGATAGTTACATTCATTCAACAATTAAGCTAATCATTCCATTACCAAACGAACAAAAACTAGAAATACACCAAGACAGAGAACTAGTAACAGAAATTAATGGCGTTTATTATACATTTGAACAAGAAAAATTACTTAGGCCCAAATTCACAGTTATTAGTTAGCTAATAGCAATAGTTTAACTAATAATATATGATTCACAGCTTCTAGTTTAACATTAGTTAAACCATCAAACGTCATTGGTTAACTAATAGTTAGGCAACAGCTGATTCATTGGAATTTATTATTAGTATATTTTTTTGTGAAAAATTTTAGATATGGCATGTGAAATTGAAAACGCGGAGTTCGATATTGAAAGTGACACTGATACTGATAATACGCGGAATATTGTTGCTGAGCGTCGCCAACGTAATCTAAAAAGATTTTATGGAAAGATTCCGTCTTAGCAAGTAGGTGGCAAGTTCTTGAATGTATACGCTATTTTTTAATAAATAATACATCAAATGTAAACAAAAACCGGATGCTATAACGGAATTGCCAGTAACGAAAGTTGATAGTTTGATAGGGTTACCATTTTTTGTTCATATTAAGAGTTTTGGTTAAATAATACATTGTGAATATGAAGTATTAGTTAAACAATAGTTATCATTTTAGTTTACTAATAGCTAACTAATTACTGTAAATTTGGCCCTTAAAGATTTAAAAGTTAGCAAAAATTGCATATTTTATGAAAGTTGCTATCGGGTTAAAAATAACAAAACGTTAATAGAAACGCTTACTGATGACACGATCTTAATAATTAACGTGAAGAATATTTCAATTTATCATGATTGTGAAAACAAAAATAATATTAACTTAAATAAAAACTATGTAATAATAATTGTACTTTAAATATCGATAATAACAAGTATACAAATAAGAAAACAGAGTTTTATGATAGAATTATAGACCTACCTATAACAAAACATGATTTTCCTCGCAAGTTAACTTTTGATGAAGTTGTATTAGAACATATTGAGAATGTAAAAGAAATTAAAGAAATCAAATTTAAAAATGAAATTATGTTGTATGGTGGTCCAACTATTTTAACAATTATAATAATTACTGTAATAATAATATGTATTAAGAGAAAAGAAACAATTATAGTGAATGACAGAATTCAGGAGAATCCTTTATCCAAGGGGGGAGGAGTTTCATATGTTCTTTCGCAACCACCCCTCGTGGACATTAATGAAATTATAACTAAATATGTATAACAAACAAAATATAGGCTAAGCCAATGACACTTTCTGATATAAGAATGTCTTTGGCACAAGCATAAAAACAGAATGTTTACTTTTTATACTATTTGCTTACTGAAATTTGATTCCTCCTTCCGTTGATTTCATTCATTGTATTTTTTTTAATTAAAAGAGGCCAACGACAATTATATTACAAAGTTGTAGAATAAATAAAAAATTAAATTGTATTGTTAAAAGAAAACTACAAACCAAATGATTTAATGAGTAAGCGGAATTGACAAAAAGAAATTTTACGATCGATTTTAGTAACACAAAAAAATAGAGTTCGGTCTTTCAGAGTTTAATAATCAATTCTGCTTGCTCAACATTAACCCATAGAAATAAGTTTTTAGGCTTAGAAATATTGTATAAATTTAATGAATAAAGAGTCAGTTGATATTGATAACTCAAAACAATAACTTAAAACACGTTACTCGCGTGTTATGTACCTCCAGCTTAACGCGGCGGTAACGCGGCGGCAACATTTTGCAATTGGAAAATCCGATTTTGACAGCGCGTTTAATAGTGGAGTTAGCTGCAAAAGACAAGCACACATAAAATAATGACTATAAGGTAGTCTTACAATCCCAGCTGATAATTGTTGTAAATCACTTGTTTTTTATTTCAGCTGTTAAATTTTGATTTGTATTTATTTTTTCGTATTTGAATGAATAATTTTTATTTCTATTTTTGTCACAGGTTGAAAAATACACACATACATATATATACTTTTGACTTCCGAGGAATTTTTTGTTGTTGTGTTTCTTGTAGAGCTGCATGTATTATTCGGTTATGAGTATACTATTATAATCAGGGTTGTTATATATTTTGTAATAACCCTGTTTTTATGACAAAGCGTTGACGCTCTTGTATTTGTATGGTATTTCAGCGTTAACGATTGGCGGTAGAAAACGTTCCGCTTTCCGCTCTTGTTTAGGTATGGCTGTAACTATCGACTGGTTTTACGTTTTAACGTAATCATTGTCAAATGACTGTATTGCCACAAAAAATATTCCCTGTAAGTTGAGCCATAAATATGGCTATTTGAACGTGGCACAACCACCATGTATGCACAGTTCCATTACAAGTACAACAATCGACAATTTATATAATGGTATAAAGTACTCACTTTTTAAAAAAAAACACAAATAAATTTAACATTTTCCAAGCTGTAATAATTATTTGTGTATGCTTTAAAACTGTATCAGTTAGTATGAATATAAAGTTAGTATATTCACCCCTATCGCGAATATTATGGGAGTAAGTTGTTTGGGAGAAAAATTGTATTCCCATCCCCAACAAATTGCTATCGCGAATATTTTGGGAGTTTAAGTCTCTATTGTGAATTACTTGGGAATAAAAATTTTTATTTTGAATAGTTTGTTTTGATTTAACAAATAATTTTTGGCGGGATTTATTTGTGGTGTATGAATAAAAGAAATTAAAGCTAATAAGGTAAAAATTATAAATAGCGTTTATTTGCGTTTTCTGTTGCTGGAAAAGGAAAATCAATCCATAGAACGACTGCAGCGAAGACAAATACGTGATAAATCTGATCCGCTTTGTTTTGTTGCGTTTTTTTTTTTTGTTTTCAGTCAGTTTTTTTCTTATATTCCGTTTTTGGTCGATCCTCATCTATGCATAAAAAATTTAAGTTACGCTTATTAAACTAATAATTAACACCATTTACAAAAGCTTAACTCGTTTAAAAATTTACCCACGTCCTCTTTTTTATCCTTTTGGAAACCTTTGCCATAGTCTTGTTTCGCATACATTGCATCAACCAGACAACTGGTTACAGAAGTTCTGGATTAAAAAACAAATTGCTACTTACATGTTCACTTCTTGTTCCCATTTTCAATTGTTGTGAATAATTTTAGTCAAATTATTCGCGGGAGTAAACATTTGCGATGCCATATTTGTAAGGTATGGGAATTCATTCCCAAAAAAAAATTATGGGAATCATTCACGATAGTAAAACCAAAAAAAATTGGGAGTTTTTTCATGGGAATGTTTATTCGCGATAGGGGTGCATATATTATCATTTAGTACATTTCAAAGTATATTTATACAAGTATATGCATCTCGGCAACAACTTAAAACATAAAAAACCATCAGGCTTTTTGTTTGTGTAAAATAAATGTACAATAGTCAAAAATAGCTCAGTAGCAGAGCTGTAAAGGAATGATTCCTTTTTGAAAGAATTTACGAATCATAAATGCTTTTGAAGTTTTTGTTAAAAAATTCAAGAGTTTTTTAATGACCATGAATTAAAGAATTGATTTTCTTTAGATCACTAATGAATTCACTCAAACTTTAATTCAATTAATCTTTTTGGTTATATGAATGCATGCGAGAATTTTTAATTCATGAGGAATGCATTCGTGTTTTAATTAAATTCACATTTTGTGTAAAATTAATTAATTAAACTTTTTGTAAATCATTTTGAATTAAAAACCAAATTTTAATCATTCCTTTACAGCTCGGCCAGCTGTGCTCTTGTATATACTTGTATAAATATGCTTTGGTACATTTCCTGTCAGCATATAATACATTTCTTAAAGTACGCAGTAGTGATGTTACGAATATCAATTTTTAGTATTCGCGAATACGAATACGAATATTTAAAACAGTATTCGCCGAATACGAATACGAATATTTCTTTTGAGGTTTATATATCAAATTTAATTGGAAAAAATCCCTGCCTTTGCGTTAGTAACTATAAATGAAAAAAAAAAATTTAGTGATTTAACATTATTATTGCATTAAGATGCCGAATTTGAAAACCTCTACAGAACATTTTTTAATTATTTTACTTACATACTTTCAGATTTCGTTTTTCTTACTCTGTTTGGGGTTTTAATTAATAATTCAGTGCTGTTTAGCGAACATATTTTTGCAGAAGGCGCATCCACCTGTGTCAGTGGAATTTCATATATAAAAAGTTTTAGTTTGATTCCTGTAGCTTCCCACCCTTGTACATTTACATATAAACAGAATCTAAACATCTCACCGAGTTTCTTTAAATATCATGCATTTAAGTTATACGAGTATATTCCAATTTATTGCTGATAGATGATGTACTTTGTTCAATTCACTGCTGCGAAAGCATTTTTAATTTTATTAATACATTTGAGACAACTTAAATTATAATTTAAATATATTTTCGTTTGTTTTTTAAGAAGGTTATTACTTTGCGTGAAATACAATTTTTTTAAACTTTTGTATGATTTTTTTTTGGAAAATGTATGGGAAAATTATTCGAAAAATATTCGCTTGAATTTGGCGAATACGAATACGAATATCTTAAAACAGGCGAATAGTCGAATACGAATACGAGTATTCGTAACATCACTAGTACGCAGTAATCATTGTATAAAGCATAATTATCGACATCATTTTTTTGTTTAATTTTCAAAACAACTTTTTCTGGATTTAAAAATTTTGACAGAATTTATTTTTTCTTCATTCTTGACAGACATCAACAATTCTTGTGAAGCAAGATAAAAAAGCGGGTGGGAAGCCTAATGTATACTTAGCGGATACTACGCTAAAAAAATAACAGCATTTTTTTATTTATTGAACAAAAACAAATGTTTTTAAAAATAAATGTATTTGTTATGGGCAAAGTAAATTTATACCAAGTACATATATGCAAGTGTACAACAACAAAAAACAACATGATTTTGTTTGTCTAAAAATAATGGATGAATGTCAAAAACAGATGAGAACAACATGAAGAAAACAACAACACAATTTGTAGAACTATCTATAACAAAGGGAAACAAACCAAAATGGCGTACGAAAATTGTTAACAGCTTTTGACAGTCATACATTACCACTAAACGCGAAAAAAAATGAATCAGCTGTTTAGTTGCATATACTTGGTACACTGAGAAAAAAAAAATGAGCTTTAAAATTAAATGTGAACACTTTCAAATTTTATTTAAAGTGCCTCAGTCTATAGGTTCTTATGGGAGGCACAAAAAAAATATATTGTAAAAGTCCTAATTTTAATTTTTTAAAGTGTTTACTCTTAATTTAAAATTTAAAATTTTTGTTTTTAATGTAAAATTTTTAAATTTCAAAATGTTGACTTTATTTTATAATGACAAACTTTATATTTTAAAGTAAAATATATTATTTATAAAGTAATCACTTTTAAAAATGTATTAAAAGTGAATCTATTTAATTTAAAATTTTTAAACTTTAAAAAATAAAATTAAAACGTTTATTTTCAAAGTGTTAACTTTAAAATGCAAAGTGATCAATTTGCAGAAAAGTGTTAACGTTTACATTTAAAGTGTTCACTTTATAAATCAAAGTGACACTTTCTAATTTAAAGTTTCAGTTTCTAATTTAAAGTGTTCACTTTAATATTGAAAGTTTTAGTTTTGAGTAAAAAGTTTTAACTTTAATTTTAAAGTTTTCACTTTAATATATAAAGCGTCAGTTTATTATTAAAAGTGTTCACTTTGACATTTAAAGTGTACATTTTGTATTAAAAGTGTTAACTTTTAAACTCAAAGTGTCTTTGTTGGAACTAAATGAGAACACTTTAAAACGCGACGTAAAATTTTTTATTTTCAAAGTGTTTAAGTTTATTTTAAAAGTTTGACTTTAAATTGTATCGTTAGCGGCATTTGTGTGATTTCGTTATAGTAAAGTGAATTTAGAAGTGTGAACAAGATACAATAATGACCAGTGAGGGTAAAATTATATAAGAAAGTGACTTGCTGCAAATTCTTGGCAACGATATCCAAATTAATGAGCAGGGTGATTTAACGTACACATGTGTTGAGGAAGATACGGATCTCCTTAATCTGCTAAAGGATTTTGATCTGGAAATACTTTTTCTTGACCTAAAAAGTAAGTAAAAATTCTTAGGCAATATTAACACTTATGCAATATTATTAATGATCCTTAGATGCTGGAATAACTTTTCGAAGCTTAAAATTTTTGTCAAAAGAAGACATTGCGGAAGCAGTAAGAAATAGTGGTCTTCGAGTGGAGTTTAGAGAAAAGTTGTTTTTCTGGCGCAAGTCAAAGGTAAATATAATATTAATTTTCAAGCTTATTTGAGATGTTACGCACGTACAAAGATACAATTCCCATTTCCATATTACTACGTTTATAATTTAGCAAGCTTATTTGTTCAGTTTGGAATAGAAGATGAAACATTGAGCCAGACTTCGAAGGTTGTTGGTTGGCTAGAAAAAAACTATCACAACGATTCACCTTGTTCTTCAAATAATTCAATAAGAATCGCATTTGGATCACAGGTAAGAATGTACAGTAAAAAGTTTTGTATTAAATTTAATAATACACTGCATTGCAGCCCCTTTTAACATTTTTAAAGGATAACTCAGCCGGAAAGCAACTTATTAAATATTATGAGGAAAGGGCATTGTTAATGCTTAGGCTCGTTTGCCTTGCTTAACGGAATAAATAAGTGAATAACAAAAGAGGACTAATAGGTTGGTAGTTCACCAAACTATTATATAGTAACTTTGTAGAAATGAAAGTTATCCGAGTGGTACACCAGAATAACTTGTAGTGAATTAATGAAAAAACGCAGGTTGATTGATTGATCAGT
This sequence comes from Lypha dubia, assembly GCA_947311025.1. Classification (NCBI taxonomy): domain Eukaryota; kingdom Metazoa; phylum Arthropoda; class Insecta; order Diptera; family Tachinidae; genus Lypha; species Lypha dubia. Next base: position 77,304,333 of record OX371261.1, on the reverse strand, counting down.
TATGATGATTTTTATTAAAAATTCAAAATTATTTATACTAAAACTAAAGAAAAACATAAACAAAAAATATAATAAAATTAAATTGCAAATTATCAAATAAATAAATAAAGTGCAATGTAGACAAAATAAAACAAAAAAAATAAAAGAAAGAAATTAGAATGTTTGTTTAAGCAATAGGTCTCTTGATTTAATATATATACACATTTTAATGTTAATTGTTTTGATATATTGAATTCAATGTAAAATTTTTTTTAAATACTATTTTTATAACATAACATTTTTAATAATTTTTTCTATGTTAAAAAACAGCCTGGATACATACTATACATTTTAATGTTAATTGTGTTGATATATTAAATTCAATGTTAATTTTTTAAAACTATTTTTATAACATAACATTTTTAATAATTTTTTCTATGTTAAAAATTTTATATCTATCCAATACTTAACTCATTTTCAATAATTTTTTTATGTTAAAATTTGGAAACAATTTTTGTGACATTTCATACAAAAACCTTTTTATATACTGTAGTTAAATTTTCCTAGACTTTTTCCATAAAAAATTATTGAAAAAAAATTTTATGACACCCAATACACAAATCAATATTAAAATTTCAAATAATTTATAAAATTTTCCTGAAGATGCTAACAAATTGTTAGCGAAATATCGAAAATTAATATAAATAAAACAACAATATATATATATATTAAATCAAGAGACCTATTGCTTAAACAAACATTCTAATAAATATAAAGAAAAGGTCAAATAAAATAGAATATAAATATAAATAAAGAGAGCAAATCAAACAACAAAATGGACTATAGCTGTTTTAAGAAGAACAACCAAACTAGGAAATATACAAACTTGATGAAGTCAATTAGGAATAAATTTGTACGGACGAAGTCAGCAATAACCTTTTTAACAAGATGTAAGAATGCAGGGATAATTCCAAATTTCATAAAGGTCACAACGAGGAATATTTCGAACATTTTCAATAAGGATAGACTACCCAGGATTCAACAACAAATTTCAAAATATACACAGGATATACAGAACAGAGTTTTAAGGATAGCAATAACAGAAAAACACGAATTATTGAAACATTTTCAAAGGGAAAGGGAAATAATTATTGGTGAATTGAAGAAACATTTCACTCTGGAGGAAATGGTTGAGTTTTTATATTTTGAGGAGAATTTAACGGTTACATATATGAAGAAGGTAAATATTATACATAAGAAGAAATTTGATAATCTTAAAATATTACAATTAGAGGAGGTAAATATTAGGTATAATGAGAAATGGTTTGTTAATAAAACCAATTGTGATATACCTAGAGATGTTCAGTGGATTCTTTCACTCGGGAAAAAATATGCTTTACCAGTAAAAGCAAACGAATTTCCTATTTTAAAAATAATTTCTGAAGGAGAAGAGTTAGTTAGAACTTTTAATAGAAAGGAAGAACAAGAAATAGCTAGAAATAGATTAACAGCAGTTATTGATAATCATTTAAATAAAAATAGATTATCTAATAGAGATAGGTTTATGATAGATAAGGTAAATATAGCTGATAGATTTTTAAAAAAACACAGGGATATATTTATTGTTAATTCAGATAAAGGTAATACTACTGTAGCAATTAATAGACATGATTATAATTCTAGGATTAATGATATTATAGGAGATACTAGAGAATATACTTCATTAAATAGAGACCCAACTAGCAAGTTACAAAAAATTAACAATAATATAGTTGAAGAATTATATAGGAAGGAAATAGTATCTTCTACTGAGAAAAATAGGCTTAAAACTAACGTTGCAATTGCACCGCGTTTATATGGATTACCAAAGATCCATAAGGAAGGTTTTCCATTAAGGCCTATATGTTCTTTTATTAATTCTCCATCATATGAGTTATGTAAATACATAACAAATATTTTACGGAATATTACGAAGAACTCTAGATATAATGTCAAGAATTCTGTAGAGTTTAAAAACAGGATAAAAGATCAACAGATATCAAATGATGAAATATTGATTTCTTTTGATGTTGTGTCTTTATTTCCCAGTATACCTGTTGATGTTGCGATAAATACCATTGAAGAAAAATGGGATATGATTAAGGATTATACAAATATAGATAAGGATTTATTTTTACGTATTTTAAAATTTTGCATAGAGGATAATAGATATTTTCAATATAATAGAAATATATTTATGCAACAAAATGGTCTTCCAATGGGATCTCCAGCATCTCCAATTGTTGCAGATATAGTTATGGAGAAATTATTGGATTTATCTATTCAAAAACTGAATGCGATTCCCAGATTGATGACTAAGTATGTAGATGATCTGTTTTGCATTATTCCTGAATGTGAAATTGATAAGATGCTTTTGACATTTAATGAATTTAATTCTAATATTAAATTTACTGTTGAAAAGGAATATAACTCAAGGATCAATTATCTAGATACTAGTATTATTAGAAAAGATAATAGATTATTGATAGATTGGTACCAGAAACCAACAGCATCGGGGAGGTTAATTAATTACTATTCTAAACATAGCAAACATATTATTATTAATACAGCTAGAAATTTCATAGAAAGAGTTTTAACTATAAGTGACAAACAGTTTCACAACAAGAATGAGAGGAAGATAAGAAGTATTTTGAGAGAGAATGATTACCCCAGTTCTTTAATTAATAAATTAATATATAGACACAAACATAAAATAATTAATAATATAGATAGTAATACAGAACAGAGAATATACAAATCCTTAACGTATATTCCTGAGATTTCAGAGAGATTGACAAAATCAAAGATTTTTGATACGAACAAATATAGAATAGCTCATAGAACCTATAACACATTAAATAAATTATTTAGTAGAACTAAGGACAAAATTGATAAATGGGATAGATCGAATGTAGTTTACAAAATACCTTGCAAGGGAAATGATGGAGAGAATTGTAACATGGTATATGTAGGTACTACCAAAAATAAATTAAAAACGAGAATAGCAGGTCATAAGTCAGATCAGAAATATAGGCATATCAATTCACAGAAGACAGCGTTGTCATCTCATTGTTCCAGATTAGTTCACTTTCCTAACTTTGAAAATGTTTCAATTCTGAATACAGAAAATAATTATAAACAGCGTTTGATGTTAGAAATGTTAGAGATAATTAATACACCAGCAACACAAAGAATAAATTTCAAAGTAGATACAGAAAATTTAGCACAGAATTATAGATATTTAGTTAGTAAAAATCTAAATGTTAAATGATTGTTTCTTGTTTCACTATAAATTTTTTTTGTTACTTTGTTTAATTACATATCTAATTATATTATGGTCCCACAGGAAAATAATCACATTATTGCTTCTTGGTTTTACACCAATAATAACTTAATTTCCTGTAGGATTTTTATTATTCTTAACTTTTATAAAGCTTATAAAAATTTGTAAATAATTTTTGATATTTATATTGAAAAAACAGCCTAGATACATACTACACATTTTAATGTTAATTGTTTTGATATATTGAATTCAATGTAAAATTTTTTTTAAATACTATTTTTATAACATAACATTTTTAATAATTTTTTCTATGTTAAAAAACAGCCTGGATACATACTATACATTTTAATGTTAATTGTGTTGATATATTAAATTCAATGTTAATTTTTTAAAACTATTTTTATAACATAACATTTTTAATAATTTTTTCTATGTTAAAAATTTTATATCTATCCAATACTTAACTCATTTTCAATAATTTTTTTATGTTAAAATTTGGAAACAATTTTTTCATACAAAAACCTTTTTATATACTGTAGTTAAATTTTCCTAGACTTTTTCCATAAAAAATTATTGAAAAAAAAAATTTTATGACACCCAATACACAAATCAATATTAAAATTTCAAATAATTTATAAAATTTTCCTGAAGATGCTAACAAATTGTTAGCGAAATATCGAAAATTAATATAAATAAAACAACAATATATATATATATTAAATCAAGAGACCTATTGCTTAAACAAACATTCTAATAAATATAAAGAAAAGGTCAAATAAAATAGAATATAAATATAAATAAAGAGAGCAAATCAAACAACAAAATGGACTATAGCTGTTTTAAGAAGAACAACCAAACTAGGAAATATACAAACTTGATGAAGTCAATTAGGAATAAATTTGTACGGACGAAGTCAGCAATAACCTTTTTAACAAGATGTAAGAATGCAGGGATAATTCCAAATTTCATAAAGGTCACAACGAGGAATATTTCGAACATTTTCAATAAGGATAGACTACCCAGGATTCAACAACAAATTTCAAAATATACACAGGATATACAGAACAGAGTTTTAAGGATAGCAATAACAGAAAAACACGAATTATTGAAACATTTTCAAAGGGAAAGGGAAATAATTATTGGTGAATTGAAGAAACATTTCACTCTGGAGGAAATGGTTGAGTTTTTATATTTTGAGGAGAATTTAACGGTTACATATATGAAGAAGGTAAATATTATACATAAGAAGAAATTTGATAATCTTAAAATATTACAATTAGAGGAGGTAAATATTAGGTATAATGAGAAATGGTTTGTTAATAAAACCAATTGTGATATACCTAGAGATGTTCAGTGGATTCTTTCACTCGGGAAAAAATATGCTTTACCAGTAAAAGCAAACGAATTTCCTATTTTAAAAATAATTTCTGAAGGAGAAGAGTTAGTTAGAACTTTTAATAGAAAGGAAGAACAAGAAATAGCTAGAAATAGATTAACAGCAGTTATTGATAATCATTTAAATAAAAATAGATTATCTAATAGAGATAGGTTTATGATAGATAAGGTAAATATAGCTGATAGATTTTTAAAAAAACACAGGGATATATTTATTGTTAATTCAGATAAAGGTAATACTACTGTAGCAATTAATAGACATGATTATAATTCTAGGATTAATGATATTATAGGAGATACTAGAGAATATACTTCATTAAATAGAGACCCAACTAGCAAGTTACAAAAAATTAACAATAATATAGTTGAAGAATTATATAGGAAGGAAATAGTATCTTCTACTGAGAAAAATAGGCTTAAAACTAACGTTGCAATTGCACCGCGTTTATATGGATTACCAAAGATCCATAAGGAAGGTTTTCCATTAAGGCCTATATGTTCTTTTATTAATTCTCCATCATATGAGTTATGTAAATACATAACAAATATTTTACGGAATATTACGAAGAACTCTAGATATAATGTCAAGAATTCTGTAGAGTTTAAAAACAGGATAAAAGATCAACAGATATCAAATGATGAAATATTGATTTCTTTTGATGTTGTGTCTTTATTTCCCAGTATACCTGTTGATGTTGCGATAAATACCATTGAAGAAAAATGGGATATGATTAAGGATTATACAAATATAGATAAGGATTTATTTTTACGTATTTTAAAATTTTGCATAGAGGATAATAGATATTTTCAATATAATAGAAATATATTTATGCAACAAAATGGTCTTCCAATGGGATCTCCAGCATCTCCAATTGTTGCAGATATAGTTATGGAGAAATTATTGGATTTATCTATTCAAAAACTGAATGCGATTCCCAGATTGATGACTAAGTATGTAGATGATCTGTTTTGCATTATTCCTGAATGTGAAATTGATAAGATGCTTTTGACATTTAATGAATTTAATTCTAATATTAAATTTACTGTTGAAAAGGAATATAACTCAAGGATCAATTATCTAGATACTAGTATTATTAGAAAAGATAATAGATTATTGATAGATTGGTACCAGAAACCAACAGCATCGGGGAGGTTAATTAATTACTATTCTAAACATAGCAAACATATTATTATTAATACAGCTAGAAATTTCATAGAAAGAGTTTTAACTATAAGTGACAAACAGTTTCACAACAAGAATGAGAGGAAGATAAGAAGTATTTTGAGAGAGAATGATTACCCCAGTTCTTTAATTAATAAATTAATATATAGACACAAACATAAAATAATTAATAATATAGATAGTAATACAGAACAGAGAATATACAAATCCTTAACGTATATTCCTGAGATTTCAGAGAGATTGACAAAATCAAAGATTTTTGATACGAACAAATATAGAATAGCTCATAGAACCTATAACACATTAAATAAATTATTTAGTAGAACTAAGGACAAAATTGATAAATGGGATAGATCGAATGTAGTTTACAAAATACCTTGCAAGGGAAATGATGGAGAGAATTGTAACATGGTATATGTAGGTACTACCAAAAATAAATTAAAAACGAGAATAGCAGGTCATAAGTCAGATCAGAAATATAGGCATATCAATTCACAGAAGACAGCGTTGTCATCTCATTGTTCCAGATTAGTTCACTTTCCTAACTTTGAAAATGTTTCAATTCTGAATACAGAAAATAATTATAAACAGCGTTTGATGTTAGAAATGTTAGAGATAATTAATACACCAGCAACACAAAGAATAAATTTCAAAGTAGATACAGAAAATTTAGCACAGAATTATAGATATTTAGTTAGTAAAAATCTAAATGTTAAATGATTGTTTCTTGTTTCACTATAAATTTTTTTTGTTACTTTGTTTAATTACATATCTAATTATATTATGGTCCCACAGGAAAATAATCACATTATTGCTTCTTGGTTTTACACCAATAATAACTTAATTTCCTGTAGGATTTTTATTATTCTTAACTTTTATAAAGCTTATAAAAATTTGTAAATAATTTTTGATATTTATATTGAAAAAACAGCCTAGATACATACTACACATTTTAATGTTAATTGTTTTGATATATTGAATTCAATGTAAAATTTTTTTTAAATACTATTTTTATAACATAACATTTTTAATAATTTTTTCTATGTTAAAAAACAGCCTGGATACATACTATACATTTTAATGTTAATTGTGTTGATATATTAAATTCAATGTTAATTTTTTAAAACTATTTTTATAACATAACATTTTTAATAATTTTTTCTATGTTAAAAATTTTATATCTATCCAATACTTAACTCATTTTCAATAATTTTTTTATGTTAAAATTTGGAAACAATTTTTTCATACAAAAACCTTTTTATATACTGTAGTTAAATTTTCCTAGACTTTTTCCATAAAAAATTATTGAAAAAAAAAATTTTATGACACCCAATACACAAATCAATATTAAAATTTCAAATAATTTATAAAATTTTCCTGAAGATGCTAACAAATTGTTAGCGAAATATCGAAAATTAATATAAATAAAACAACAATATATATATATATTAAATCAAGAGACCTATTGCTTAAACAAACATTCTAATAAATATAAAGAAAAGGTCAAATAAAATAGAATATAAAAGAAAGAAATATTTGCTGGTAGCCGGAAATCGTTCATTCATATGCTGCCGTTGTAATAAATTTTTCTCACACGTTCAGCTCTAGCAGAATAAAAGACAAACATCCAATTTCATTCTGTCTGGAACTAAACGGTAACAAAACAAAAAAAAAATGTAAAAGAAACTAAATTTAAAATCAAAAAATTCTGCTGACTTATTGAATCTCACGCTTTGAATAAAACGTAGACAATAAGTTCGTAAAACAAGAAATATAAATATAAGTAAAACAAGAAATATAAATATTTGAGGATTAATTCGAATGATGATTCTTTTTTTTAATTTGTTAACAAACAAAAAAAAAAATCATAAAGAATTAACATACTGCGGCCCCCAGGGGGTGCAACATAATACAGTGGTATTAAGAAATGAGGCTTGTTATCATATATGTGTGTGGGATATGTAAGCTTATGGTTCTACAGCAATATCCCAATTCGATCTTGGCCGTGGCTGTGGAGTTGGTATTGTAGGTGGGCCTTTAATTTTTCTTTTGCGTATTTGTTTTAGTGAAATGACGATAATTACAGTCAATATGAGAGCTAGTCCTCCATAGCTCACTGCAAGACTGTGCACGCCATGGTTGATGGTTGGGGTAGGTATATTGCGCATCTGTTCCCTTACTTCCTCTTGCAGCCTGGTTATGTTCTCAATGCTCTCTAGGCTTGGCGATGCTCGAGTTAAATTGATAACTTTCTGTGGTAAATGTGGAAATGAAATGCCGGTGCTTGTGTAGGATTGATGCAGAGTCGAGGTGATGGTTTGGTGGCCATATATGGTTATTACCTCGTTTTTCATTGTGCATCCTGCTGCTAAGGTAAGCAATCCAGTTCCTTGCAGAACTTGATAATTGCTTTCGCCATTGCATACAGTACTTAATTTGAGCGGATTTTTAGTTGCGAATATCCATTGGTTCTTTTTATGGAGCTGGTACCATACATTATCATTGGCTATTAGCTCTGGATTACAGCTTGAATCTGATTCATTATTGAATAAATGTATTTCACAGCGACACATTGGTGAATTTTTGGAATGTGTAGCTTGGATATTCGGGCATAAGAAAATATCATGCTCAAGTATGTTGCAATCATGAAGCTTGGTATCATCAATCGGGAAATATTCATCTCGGTGAGCGTTAAGAGCCATCATTTTGGTTGTTGGCATGATGGCAACCAACGAACCATTTACTAGCTGTGGAACTGGAGTAATATAGAACAAGTCGAATTCCTCTGTATGTGCTACTGGGATGACCAAGGTGCAAATAATGTGCTGATTTGAGACGGCTGCATGGGCTGTCACTATCCTGTATAGATGAAGTATATCCGTGACTGGTAGTGCTAAATCCGATGGAAGATTTGCCTTGATATTGTCAACTTCTGTAGCGAATTGTTGTGGTGTCAGTACAGAGGGACTTTTTCTACCATGATATGTAGCGGTTAGTAGATTCATTATGGCCTTTAGCATTGTTTGCACATTGTCCGCAATAACAATTAACTGAATGCTAAGCGACAGAATGAGTTGTGATTGATGGGTATCATTGACTGTGAAGTTCTCTAGCCTTTTCAGTCTAAAATTGAATTTTTCAAGGATAGCTTATGTGTGAGCTTCAGTTTGCTTCATAATATTAAGTGTAGAGTCAAGATATGATGTTTGATTTCGTAAGAGCTGCGACAAGTGGTCTTCGTTGGTTTTTATACTGTTGATAGTGCTGGTCATTTTTTCGGCATACTGTGAATCAAGGACTCCAAATAATGAATTTGCTACATTTCCAACGAAATCAATTGCTCCTCCTTCGAAACTGGCCACTACTTTGCCTTTAATGTTGTTAAAGTGTGTCGCAAGGCCGATACATTGATGCTTGAGGTCTGAATTGTTGCAAGAGTTCATTAAAGTATTGGTTCCGTTTGTAAGAAGTTGTAATTCATTGAGGAATGGTACAAGTTCAAAATATACTAGGAGTTTCCAGTCTCAGATAATTGGTTTAACTTGACCAATCTGTTCAAAGTGCAGCCCAGGAGTGCTACTGATTTTTGTGTGAAGACTTTGTTGGCATGTCGCTAGTGGAAAGAATAGAGCGAGAATAAATAGCAGGCTTGTTGTAGCTAAGTTGAACCGTTTTGGGGATGGTGTGGCAGTTTTGTCAGTGGAGGATTGGTTTCTTTTGAGTCCAGAGCTAGTGTTTTTACTTGGGTTGGTGGATTGATGGTTTCCTTTGAGAAGAGGACTGTTTTCTGCACGTTCACTGCCAGTAGTGGTTGGAGGTATGTCCATAGGAAGTGGAGCAAGTAAATGAATTGCCCGTTTAATGATACCAGTAGATTTTTTAACCGTTGCCGTTCTGACGATTCCATCGGGCCCAGGGAATATTTCGATCACTTTCCCGAGTCGCCACGTCATGACAGGAGTGCTATCTTTGATTATAACTATAGTACCGACTTGTAAGCTTTGAGACCTGGATTGCCATTTGTTGCGCTGCTGGAGTTCAGTGAGGTACTCGTGGAACCATCGTTTCCAGAATTGATGCTTGATTTTTGATACCAGCTCCCAACGGTTGGCGAGTGATGCCGATGTCGATTGTGCAGTTGCATCGACTTGTGCCGTGAGAGGTTCTCCAATCAAGAAATGGCCAGGAGTTAAAGCAGCTGCATCGTTAGGGTCATTTGATAGTGCTGTAGAGGTCTGGAATTAAGAATAGCCTCGACCTCTATGACCACAGTCTCCATTTTTTCATACGTTAAGGACGCAGTTGCCAGCTCTTTGACTAATAGTTTTTTGGCTGATTTAACTGCTGCTTCCCATAATCCTCCGAAATGCGGTGCTCGTGGAGGGATGAAATGGAAAGTAATGTTTTTCCTCGCACATTCCCGTTGGATTGTTTCTTGAGCTGTTGTAGTAAAGAGGGCTGTTGATAATTCCGCTAGCTGGTTTCGAGCTCCGACAAAATTGGTTGCGTTGTCGCAGTACAGATTCTGGCAGTGCCCCCTGCGACTGATGAATCGTTTTAGTGCTCCGATAAACGCCTCTGTTGTAAGGTTTGTGACGAGTTCTAGATGTACTGCTTTCGTGGTGAAACAGCAAAATACTGCAATATATGCTTTTTGTGGTCGTTTCCCTCGGGTTTTGAAGTGAACCCATCTTGCACAGGAAACACATTTATGAATGGTTTCTCGTGCTAAGTGTTTGCCTTTGATGGTCCAAAACCGTTGCCGGACGGCTGCAAGGAGGGCTTGGGCTCCGCAATGTTTATTTTCCTTGTGTATTGACTCATAAATTAGTCTGCTGACTATGTCATTATACGGTAGGAGCATTGGATGTTTTGTATCGAATGGCAAAGTTGATTCTTCGAGCCTGCCTCCAACTCTTAAGATGCAATTTTCATCGAAAAATGGTGACAGACTTTTGATCGGACTTGATCCTTTAAGTCCCTTCTGTCTTTGCAACTGCTTGATGTCTTCAGGAAGTGCAAACCTTTGAGTCGCTCTAACGATGATAAGAAGTGAATCATGGAGCTCAACGGGAGTCAGAGCTCGTCGAGTTTGTCGGTCTGCTTTGGGAGTTCTGGCGTTTTTTATGAATCTGAAAACATATCCTATAATTCGCTGAAGGGTTTTAAACGAATTTCGGTGATTTATACTGTGTAGCGGATTCTCATCTTGGAAAGATGCAAGTAAGTTGTGAGGATTCTGTTTTCGTTCGATAATTGTTGCTTCGGAGCTCAAAGTAAATGTAGCTGGCCAATGGTTTTCATTTCCATGGAGAAAGAAGGGCCCATAGAGCCAATGTGGCGTTTGCTGCAGCTGTGGTGGGTCCAATCCTCGGGATATAATGTCTGCTGGATTGTCTTTTGAGCTTACATGTCGCCATTGTTCGGGGAGAGTAGATTCATGAATAGCAGCGATTCTATTTGCTACAAAGGTGTGAAATGAAGAAGATCTTGAATTTATCCATGTCAGCACTATCTTTGAATCAGACCAGAAGAATGTTGGTGTAGAGGCCATATCCAAACTGCTTTTGACTTTTGCAGCTAGATTAGCTCCCAACTGAGCAGCACACAACTCCAGCCTAGGTAACGTTTGTTTTTTAAGTGGTGCTATGCGAGTTTTCGCACAAAGTAAGTATACACTGAGAATTTTATTTGAAAGGGAAGTTCGGACTTATATTGCTGCTCCATATGCCTTCTCTGAAGCATCGGTAAAGACATGTAGCTGGGTACTGGAAGGAGTCTCTCCTTTGTAGATATGGCGATGGACTTGAAAGTTTTCAAGCTCACTTAGACTATTTCGGAACCGCCGCCAGCGAGTGTCAAATTCTAAAGGAACAGCTTTGTCCCATGATAGATTCAGCATCCATAGTTCCTGGATGAACATTTTTGCCTTGACTACTACTGGGGATAGGAGCCCGAGTGGGTCAAATATCCAAGCCAGATCTGAAGTTACACTGCGTTTAGTTACAGCCTTTATTGGTTGAAGGCTTACTTTAATCTTTAGCAAATCATTTTTAGGTAACCATGCTAACCCTAATGTTTTTGTATAGTCGCTATCGTCGGTTGAGAGATCTAAATTAAATTCTTGATCATGACCTGGGATATTGTGAAGGAGCTGAGGATGATTAGCGCACCACTTTCTTAAATTAAAGCCGTACATTGCCATGACGTGTTGCAGTTGGCGTTGAGTTTCTAGTGCTGTAGTCAGACTGTCGGCTCCCCCCAATCCATCATCAACATAAAAGTTTTTATCCAAAAACGTAGCAGCTAATTCGAATTGACTCTTGACAGTTTTGCTTATTTCTTTTAAACATTTAATGGCAAGGTACGGGGCTGGCCTGGTTCCATAGGTAACTGTATTTAGCTTGAAATAACTTATAGGCTCAGTGATATTTTGTCGCCATAGGATTATCTGAAATCGCCTGTCGTCGGTATGGATTATGATTTGGCGATACATTTTCTCTATATCTGTTGTAAAAACGAAACGTGGCAGCCTAAATCGAAGCAAAATAGTAAACAGTTCATTCTGTAGAGGTGGTCCAGTATGCAATATATCGTTTAGTGATGTTCCTGACGATGTTTTTGATGAGGCATCAAAAACAACCCGAAGTTTGGTGGTGCTGCTTTCAGGACGTAACACTGAGTGATGAGGAATAAAGTACTTAGATCCTTCGAGATCAGCTAAATTAGTTTTCGTCATGTGTCCCAACGCTTCATAATCTTTCATAAATTGGGTATATTGTTCCTTTAATGAAGGGTCTCTTGCTAGACGACGCTCTAATGAGAGGAAACGGTTAAAAGCGATACTGTGTGAGTCTCCCAAAATAGATGTATCATCACAAAATGGAAGCCGAACCACGAACCTTCCGTTTTCATTGCGTCGAGTATGCTGACTAAAGTGTGATTCACATTGTGCATCAAAGGGGGATAGTTGCTGCTGTGGATTTTCGATTTCCTCAAGTTTCCAAAAACGTTCAATTGCCATCGTCATTGTATCGTCTTCAGTACATATACCGCATGTTGCCGCTGATAGTTGCTCGCTAGATACCTTTCCTGCTACTATCCAGCCGAAGGTTGTATTTTGCAATACTGGAAGATCATCAGCCAATTTGATTTGGCCGATGGTGAGTAATTGGTGATAATATTTCGCTCCCAATAGTAGATCAATTTTGTCCGGTCGATTAGAGGTTGGGTCTGCCAGGGTGACATTATTTGGAATGGACCATTTTTCGATGTAAAGTGGTTGCGCTGGTTGGGGAGCAATGATTTGTGAAAGTACAAAGGCCTCCAATCGCGTCGAAAAATTATTCACTCGAGATTGAAGTTCTATGTTGACTCGATGTTGAACCTTGGTCCTATTTTTTCAATACCATTGATAGAAACGGATGATGGTCTTATTGGGAGCCTAAGTCGTGTTACTAATCTTTCGGTTATAAGGTTAACTTGTGATCCTGAATCGTGAATAGCCTTGCATTCGATTGTTAAATCATTTGTTTTGACCTTGAAGTGCTGTTCCCAAGAGGACATACGGTCTCTTGTTTGCATAGCTTACTGCCATACCATTGACTTCTACCTTTGGCGTGGCGACCAAAGATGCCGGGTGTTCGGTTGATTGGCAATTCAGCGTTGTTGATTGTATCGGGGGTTTGTATTCTCCTCTTGTTGCAGGAGTTTCCTTACTAGGAGATTTATTTACGTTAGAGGATAACATGTTTGATTGATTGGTTGATTCCAAATGAACTAGAGTGTGGTGCCTTTTTCCACATTTCTGGCAGCGGCCTAATATCGTACATTGTTTAGTTGAATGATTATGGTTGAAACAGTTCGCACAAAGCTTGTGTTTTTATGCAATGCTGAGTCGATTTGCCGGTGTTAATAGTAGAAATTCCTTGCACCGATATATGGGATGATAGTCTCGCTTGCCAATTATGCATCGTCGAATCTCCTGTTGAGGTTGTGATACCAGAGTGCATGTTTTGTGATTTGAGAAAGAGGTTTTCTCTTTTTGTCCTATTGCTTCTAGAGTTTAGAAATATTTTTCGACGAAAGCAAGAAATCTGCTGATTGGTTGTAACTCCTTTGGGTTAGATATGGATTGCTCATATTGAGTGTAAACTGTTTTGTCGACCTTTTTAACGAGAAGGTGAAATAAAAGCGGATCCCATGACGTAGTTTGGAGCCCCATGTTGGAGAGGGCTGCTAAGCACTCCCTTGTGGTGTCGTGCAATCGCTTGACAGCACTCAGCGTACACGCACCTGATGGTTGGTCGAGCAGTCTCTGGATTGCTGTTGACACCATCAACCTCTTGTTGTTGTAGCGATCCTGCAGCAATTGCCAAGCAGCTTGGTAATTCTCCTCAGTAATGGCAAGATGACGTATGAGATTTGCTGCTTCTCCAGCGACATGATTCTTTAGGTACCACATTTTATGAGCATCGGACATTCGTTGCTCATGAACAACCCTTCTGAATAGGTCGGAGAACGATATCCACTTCATGTAATCACCATCAAATTTGGTAATTGTGATAGTGGGTAATGGAAGAGTAGAGTTTCTCGCTGAAGTATCTGGGGTTGGAAAATGGTGGCTTCTATTAGCAGCGCTGAGCTGAATGATTGCTGACTGAGCAGCTTGTTCAAGGTGAATGTATCTGCTTGAATCATAGCCGGCAATGTCTAGATTATTTGTCCAATACTTCATCATTGAGCTGCTCTATTTGTTGCCAAAGCTGGGTAATCGTGGCCTGCTTAACTTCATAGTAAGACCTATCTTGTCCTGGTTGCTGATGAAGGCCTTCTAATTGCCTGGTAAGCGCTGCCATCTTCCCAAGAGACCGGCTGATAAGTCCATCGTGACCACCAGCTGCACCTGCTTGTGGCTGCTTTGTAGGTTTTGAAGCAGGCAGTACTTTACTTGCAGATTCTTGGTCGAGCTTACCGAGCTCTCGCTCCATTATTGCGATGTGCTTTGACGTCATGCTCTCGATTCGGGCATAGAAGTCTGACGTGAAGTACTCATCAGACGTATCTATGTATATCCTTTAAATCTCGCTACTCATTATCAGTACGTTCGAACTCTGTCCATGCTGTCGTCAGACGGGACAATCGCTCTTGGTAATAGCTTAGTGTTTTACGACTGGCAGAATCCTTGTTGAAGTTTCGAATAATCGAGGCAATATGCTCCCCGATTTCCTTTAGCTGTTGAAGGAGGTTCGCAGCGGTTTTTTCCATAATGGTTGTGTTTAAGGATTGTAGTTGATGGCTTGGAATTTCTTTACGCGGTGGGTGCTTTCTGACTTCGAATCTGAAGATTGCAGTGTCCTGTCACGGTCGCCAAAAATGTTAATGCTTAGGCTCGTTTGCCTTGCTTAACGGAATAAATAAGTGAATAACAAAAAAGGACTAATAGGTTGGTAGTTCACCAAACTATTATATAGTAACTTTGTAGAAATGAAAGTTATCCGAGTGGTACACCAGAATAACTTGTAGTGAATTAATGAAAAAACGCAGGTTGATTGATTGATCAGTTATGATGATTTTTATTAAAAATTCAAAATTATTTATACTAAAACTAAAGAAAAACATAAACAAAAAATATAATAAAATTAAATTGCAAATTATCAAATAAATAAATAAAGTGCAATGAAGACAAAATAAAACAAAAAAAAATAAAAGAAAGAAATATTTGCTGGTAGCCGGAAATCGTTCATTCATATGCTGCCGTTGTAATAAATTTTTCTCACACGTTCAGCTCTAGCAGAATAAAAGACAAATATCCAATTTCATTCTGTCTGGAACTAAACGGTAACAAAACAAAAAAAAATGTAAAAGAAACTAAATTTAAAATCAAAAAATTCTGCTGACTTATTGAATCTCACGCTTTGAATAAAACGTAGACAATAAGTTCGTAAAACAAGAAATATAAATATAAGTAAAACAAGAAATATAAATATTTGAGGATTAATTCGAATGATGATTCTTTTTTTTAATTTGTTAACAAACAAAAAAAAAAATCATAAAGAATTAACATACTGCGGCCCCCAGGGGGTGCAACATAATACAGTGGTATTAAGAAATGAGGCTTGTTATCATATATGTGTGTGGGATATGTAAGCTTATGGTTCTACAGCAATATCCCAATTCGATCTTGGCCGTGGCTGTGGAGTTGGTATTGTAGGTGGGCCTTTAATTTTTCTTTTGCGTATTTGTTTTAGTGAAATGACGATAATTACAGTCAATATGAGAGCTAGTCCTCCATAGCTCACTGCAAGACTGTGCACGCCATGGTTGATGGTTGGGGTAGGTATATTGCGCATCTGTTCCCTTACTTCCTCTTGCAGCCTGGTTATGTTCTCAATGCTCTCTAGGCTTGGCGATGCTCGAGTTAAATTGATAACTTTCTGTGGTAAATGTGGAAATGAAATGCCGGTGCTTGTGTAGGATTGATGCAGAGTCGAGGTGATGGTTTGGTGGCCATATATGGTTATTACCTCGTTTTTCATTGTGCATCCTGCTGCTAAGGTAAGCAATCCAGTTCCTTGCAGAACTTGATAATTGCTTTCGCCATTGCATACAGTACTTAATTTGAGCGGATTTTTAGTTGCGAATATCCATTGGTTCTTTTTATGGAGCTGGTACCATACATTATCATTGGCTATTAGCTCTGGATTACAGCTTGAATCTGATTCATTATTGAATAAATGTATTTCACAGCGACACATTGGTGAATTTTTGGAATGTGTAGCTTGGATATTCGGGCATAAGAAAATATCATGCTCAAGTATGTTGCAATCATGAAGCTTGGTATCATCAATCGGGAAATATTCATCTCGGTGAGCGTTAAGAGCCATCATTTTGGTTGTTGGCATGATGGCAACCAACGAACCATTTACTAGCTGTGGAACTGGAGTAATATAGAACAAGTCGAATTCCTCTGTATGTGCTACTGGGATGACCAAGGTGCAAATAATGTGCTGATTTGAGACGGCTGCATGGGCTGTCACTATCCTGTATAGATGAAGTATATCCGTGACTGGTAGTGCTAAATCCGATGGAAGATTTGCCTTGATATTGTCAACTTCTGTAGCGAATTGTTGTGGTGTCAGTACAGAGGGACTTTTTCTACCATGATATGTAGCGGTTAGTAGATTCATTATGGCCTTTAGCATTGTTTGCACATTGTCCGCAATAACAATTAACTGAATGCTAAGCGACAGAATGAGTTGTGATTGATGGGTATCATTGACTGTGAAGTTCTCTAGCCTTTTCAGTCTAAAATTGAATTTTTCAAGGATAGCTTATGTGTGAGCTTCAGTTTGCTTCATAATATTAAGTGTAGAGTCAAGATATGATGTTTGATTTCGTAAGAGCTGCGACAAGTGGTCTTCGTTGGTTTTTATACTGTTGATAGTGCTGGTCATTTTTTCGGCATACTGTGAATCAAGGACTCCAAATAATGAATTTGCTACATTTCCAACGAAATCAATTGCTCCTCCTTCGAAACTGGCCACTACTTTGCCTTTAATGTTGTTAAAGTGTGTCGCAAGGCCGATACATTGATGCTTGAGGTCTGAATTGTTGCAAGAGTTCATTAAAGTATTGGTTCCGTTTGTAAGAAGTTGTAATTCATTGAGGAATGGTACAAGTTCAAAATATACTAGGAGTTTCCAGTCTCAGATAATTGGTTTAACTTGACCAATCTGTTCAAAGTGCAGCCCAGGAGTGCTACTGATTTTTGTGTGAAGACTTTGTTGGCATGTCGCTAGTGGAAAGAATAGAGCGAGAATAAATAGCAGGCTTGTTGTAGCTAAGTTGAACCGTTTTGGGGATGGTGTGGCAGTTTTGTCAGTGGAGGATTGGTTTCTTTTGAGTCCAGAGCTAGTGTTTTTACTTGGGTTGGTGGATTGATGGTTTCCTTTGAGAAGAGGACTGTTTTCTGCACGTTCACTGCCAGTAGTGGTTGGAGGTATGTCCATAGGAAGTGGAGCAAGTAAATGAATTGCCCGTTTAATGATACCAGTAGATTTTTTAACCGTTGCCGTTCTGACGATTCCATCGGGCCCAGGGAATATTTCGATCACTTTCCCGAGTCGCCACGTCATGACAGGAGTGCTATCTTTGATTATAACTATAGTACCGACTTGTAAGCTTTGAGACCTGGATTGCCATTTGTTGCGCTGCTGGAGTTCAGTGAGGTACTCGTGGAACCATCGTTTCCAGAATTGATGCTTGATTTTTGATACCAGCTCCCAACGGTTGGCGAGTGATGCCGATGTCGATTGTGCAGTTGCATCGACTTGTGCCGTGAGAGGTTCTCCAATCAAGAAATGGCCAGGAGTTAAAGCAGCTGCATCGTTAGGGTCATTTGATAGTGCTGTAGAGGTCTGGAATTAAGAATAGCCTCGACCTCTATGACCACAGTCTCCATTTTTTCATACGTTAAGGACGCAGTTGCCAGCTCTTTGACTAATAGTTTTTTGGCTGATTTAACTGCTGCTTCCCATAATCCTCCGAAATGCGGTGCTCGTGGAGGGATGAAATGGAAAGTAATGTTTTTCCTCGCACATTCCCGTTGGATTGTTTCTTGAGCTGTTGTAGTAAAGAGGGCTGTTGATAATTCCGCTAGCTGGTTTCGAGCTCCGACAAAATTGGTTGCGTTGTCGCAGTACAGATTCTGGCAGTGCCCCCTGCGACTGATGAATCGTTTTAGTGCTCCGATAAACGCCTCTGTTGTAAGGTTTGTGACGAGTTCTAGATGTACTGCTTTCGTGGTGAAACAGCAAAATACTGCAATATATGCTTTTTGTGGTCGTTTCCCTCGGGTTTTGAAGTGAACCCATCTTGCACAGGAAACACATTTATGAATGGTTTCTCGTGCTAAGTGTTTGCCTTTGATGGTCCAAAACCGTTGCCGGACGGCTGCAAGGAGGGCTTGGGCTCCGCAATGTTTATTTTCCTTGTGTATTGACTCATAAATTAGTCTGCTGACTATGTCATTATACGGTAGGAGCATTGGATGTTTTGTATCGAATGGCAAAGTTGATTCTTCGAGCCTGCCTCCAACTCTTAAGATGCAATTTTCATCGAAAAATGGTGACAGACTTTTGATCGGACTTGATCCTTTAAGTCCCTTCTGTCTTTGCAACTGCTTGATGTCTTCAGGAAGTGCAAACCTTTGAGTCGCTCTAACGATGATAAGAAGTGAATCATGGAGCTCAACGGGAGTCAGAGCTCGTCGAGTTTGTCGGTCTGCTTTGGGAGTTCTGGCGTTTTTTATGAATCTGAAAACATATCCTATAATTCGCTGAAGGGTTTTAAACGAATTTCGGTGATTTATACTGTGTAGCGGATTCTCATCTTGGAAAGATGCAAGTAAGTTGTGAGGATTCTGTTTTCGTTCGATAATTGTTGCTTCGGAGCTCAAAGTAAATGTAGCTGGCCAATGGTTTTCATTTCCATGGAGAAAGAAGGGCCCATAGAGCCAATGTGGCGTTTGCTGCAGCTGTGGTGGGTCCAATCCTCGGGATATAATGTCTGCTGGATTGTCTTTTGAGCTTACATGTCGCCATTGTTCGGGGAGAGTAGATTCATGAATAGCAGCGATTCTATTTGCTACAAAGGTGTGAAATGAAGAAGATCTTGAATTTATCCATGTCAGCACTATCTTTGAATCAGACCAGAAGAATGTTGGTGTAGAGGCCATATCCAAACTGCTTTTGACTTTTGCAGCTAGATTAGCTCCCAACTGAGCAGCACACAACTCCAGCCTAGGTAACGTTTGTTTTTTAAGTGGTGCTATGCGAGTTTTCGCACAAAGTAAGTATACACTGAGAATTTTATTTGAAAGGGAAGTTCGGACTTATATTGCTGCTCCATATGCCTTCTCTGAAGCATCGGTAAAGACATGTAGCTGGGTACTGGAAGGAGTCTCTCCTTTGTAGATATGGCGATGGACTTGAAAGTTTTCAAGCTCACTTAGACTATTTCGGAACCGCCGCCAGCGAGTGTCAAATTCTAAAGGAACAGCTTTGTCCCATGATAGATTCAGCATCCATAGTTCCTGGATGAACATTTTTGCCTTGACTACTACTGGGGATAGGAGCCCGAGTGGGTCAAATATCCGAGCCAGATCTGAAGTTACACTGCGTTTAGTTACAGCCTTTATTGGTTGAAGGCTTACTTTAATCTTTAGCAAATCATTTTAAAGTAACCATGCTAACCCTAATGTTTTTGTATAGTCGCTATCGTCGGTTGAGAGATCTAAATTAAATTCTTGATCATGACCTGGGATATTGTGAAGGAGCTGAGGATGATTAGCGCACCACTTTCTTAAGTTAAAGCCGTACATTGCCATGACGTGTTGCAGTTGGCGTTGAGTTTCTAGTGCTGTAGTCAGACTGTCGGCTCCCCCCAATCCATCATCAACATAAAAGTTTTTATCCAAAAACGTAGCAGCTAATTAGAATTGACTCTTGACAGCTTTGCTTATTTCTTTTAAACATTTAATGGCAAGGTACGGGGCTGGCCTGGTTCCATAGGTAACTGTATTTAGCTTGAAATAACTTATAGGCTCAGTGATATTATGTCGCCATAGGATTATATGAAATCGCCTGTCGACGGTATGGATTATGATTTGGCGATACATTTTCTCTATATCTGTTGTAAAAACGAAACGGGGCAGCCTAAATCGAAGCAAAATAATAAAATAAACAGTTCATTCTGTAGAGGTGGTCCAGTATGCAATATATCGTTTAGTGATGTTCCTGACGATGTTTTTGATGAGGCATCAAAAACAACCCGAAGTTTGGTGGTGCTGCTTTCAGGACGTAACACTGAGTGATGAGGAATAAAGTACTTAGATCCTTCGAGATCAGCTAAATTAGTTTTCGTCATGTGTCCCAACGCTTCATAATCCTTCATAAATTGGGTATATTGTTCCTTTAATGAAGGGTCTCTTGCTAGACGACGCTCTAATGAGAGGAAACGGTTAAAAGCGATACTGTGTGAGTCTCCCAAAATAGATGTATCATCACAAAATGGAAGCCGAACCACGAACCTGCCATTTTCATTGCGTCGAGTATGCTGACTAAAGTGTGATTCACATTGTGCATCAAAGGGGGATAGTTGCTGTTGTGGATTTTCGATTTCCTCAAGTTTCCAAAAACGTTCAATTGCCATCGTCATTGTATCGTCTTCAGTACATATACCGCATGTTGCCGCTGATAGTTGCTCGCTAGATACCTTTCCTGCTACTATCCAGCCGAAGGTTGTATTTTGCAATACTGGAAGATCATCAGCCAATTTGATTTGGCCGATGGTGAGTAATTGGTGATAATATTTCGCTCCCAATAGTAGATCAATTTTGTCCGGTCGATTAGAGGTTGGGTCTGCCAGGGTGACATTATTTGGAATGGACCATTTTTCGATGTAAAGTGGTTGCGCTGGTTGGGGAGCAATGATTTGTGAAAGTACAAAGGCCTCCAATCGCGTCGAAAAATTATTCACTCGAGATTGAAGTTCTATGTTGACTCGATGTTGAACCTTGGTCCTATTTTTTCAATACCATTGATAGAAACGGATGATGGTCTTATTGGGAGCCTAAGTCGTGTTACTAATCTTTCGGTTATAAGGTTAACTTGTGATCCTGAATCGTGAATAGCCTTGCATTCGATTGTTAAATCATTTGTTTTGACCTTGAAGTGCTGTTCCCAAGAGGACATACGGTCTCTTGTTTGCATAGCTTACTGCCATACCATTGACTTCTACCTTTGGCGTGGCGACCAAAGATGCCGGGTGTTCGGTTGATTGGCAATTCAGCGTTGTTGATTGTATCGGGGGTTTGTATTCTCCTCTTGTTGCAGGAGTTTCCTTACTAGGAGATTTATTTACGTTAGAGGATAACATGTTTGATTGATTGGTTGATTCCAAATGAACTAGAGTGTGGTGCCTTTTTCCACATTTCTGGCAGCGGCCTAATATCGTACATTGTTTAGTTGAATGATTATGGTTGAAACAGTTCGCACAAAGCTTGTGTTTTTATGCAATGCTGAGTCGATTTGCCGGTGTTAATAGTAGAAATTCCTTGCACCGATATATGGGATGATAGTCTCGCTTGCCAATTATGCATCGTCGAATCTCCTGTTGAGGTTGTGATACCAGAGTGCATGTTTTGTGATTTGAGAAAGAGGTTTTCTCTTTTTGTCCTATTGCTTCTAGAGTTTAGAAATATTTTTCGACGAAAGCAAGAAATCTGCTGATTGGTTGTAACTCCTTTGGGTTAGATATGGATTGCTCATATTGAGTGTAAACTGTTTTGTCGACCTTTTTAACGAGAAGGTGAAATAAAAGCGGATCCCATGACGTAGTTTGGAGCCCCATGTTGGAGAGGGCTGCTAAGCACTCCCTTGTGGTGTCGTGCAATCGCTTGACAGCACTCAGCGTACACGCACCTGATGGTTGGTCGAGCAGTCTCTGGATTGCTGTTGACACCATCAACCTCTTGTTGTTGTAGCGATCCTGCAGCAATTGCCAAGCAGCTTGGTAATTCTCCTCAGTAATGGCAAGATGACGTATGAGATTTGCTGCTTCTCCAGCGACATGATTCTTTAGGTACCACATTTTATGAGCATCGGACATTCGTTGCTCATGAACAACCCTTCTGAATAGGTCGGAGAACGATATCCACTTCATGTAATCACCATCAAATTTGGTAATTGTGATAGTGGGTAATGGAAGAGTAGAGTTTCTCGCTGAAGTATCTGGGGTTGGAAAATGGTGGCTTCTATTAGCAGCGCTGAGCTGAATGATTGCTGACTGAGCAGCTTGTTCAAGGTGAATGTATCTGCTTGAATCATAGCCGGCAATGTCTAGATTATTTGTCCAATACTTCATCATTGAGCTGCTCTATTTGTTGCCAAAGCTGGGTAATCGTGGCCTGCTTAACTTCATAGTAAGACCTATCTTGTCCTGGTTGCTGATGAAGGCCTTCTAATTGCCTGGTAAGCGCTGCCATCTTCCCAAGAGACCGGCTGATAAGTCCATCGTGACCACCAGCTGCACCTGCTTGTGGCTGCTTTGTAGGTTTTGAAGCAGGCAGTACTTTACTTGCAGATTCTTGGTCGAGCTTACCGAGCTCTCGCTCCATTATTGCGATGTGCTTTGACGTCATGCTCTCGATTCGGGCATAGAAGTCTGACGTGAAGTACTCATCAGACGTATCTATGTATATCCTTTAAATCTCGCTACTCATTATCAGTACGTTCGAACTCTGTCCATGCTGTCGTCAGACGGGACAATCGCTCTTGGTAATAGCTTAGTGTTTTACGACTGGCAGAATCCTTGTTGAAGTTTCGAATAATCGAGGCAATATGCTCCCCGATTTCCTTTAGCTGTTGAAGGAGGTTCGCAGCGGTTTTTTCCATAATGGTTGTGTTTAAGGATTGTAGTTGATGGCTTGGAATTTCTTTACGCGGTGGGTGCTTTCTGACTTCGAATCTGAAGATTGCAGTGTCCTGTCACGGTCGCCAAAAATGTTAATGCTTAGGCTCGTTTGCCTTGCTTAACGGAATAAATAAGTGAATAACAAAAAAGGACTAATAGGTTGGTAGTTCACCAAACTATTATATAGTAACTTTGTAGAAATGAAAGTTATCCGAGTGGTACACCAGAATAACTTGTAGTGAATTAATGAAAAAACGCAGGTTGATTGATTGATCAGTTATGATGATTTTTATTAAAAATTCAAAATTATTTATACTAAAACTAAAGAAAAACATAAACAAAAAATATAATAAAATTAAATTGCAAATTATCAAATAAATAAATAAAGTGCAATGAAGACAAAATAAAACAAAAAAAAATAAAAGAAAGAAATATTTGCTGGTAGCCGGAAATCGTTCATTCATATGCTGCCGTTGTAATAAATTTTTCTCACACGTTCAGCTCTAGCAGAATAAAAGACAAATATCCAATTTCATTCTGTCTGGAACTAAACGGTAACAAAACAAAAAAAAATGTAAAAGAAACTAAATTTAAAATCAAAAAATTCTGCTGACTTATTGAATCTCACGCTTTGAATAAAACGTAGACAATAAGTTCGTAAAACAAGAAATATAAATATAAGTAAAACAAGAAATATAAATATTTGAGGATTAATTCGAATGATGATTCTTTTTTTTAATTTGTTAACAAACAAAAAAAAAAATCATAAAGAATTAACATACTGCGGCCCCCAGGGGGTGCAACATAATACAGTGGTATTAAGAAATGAGGCTTGTTATCATATATGTGTGTGGGATATGTAAGCTTATGGTTCTACAGCAATATCCCAATTCGATCTTGGCCGTGGCTGTGGAGTTGGTATTGTAGGTGGGCCTTTAATTTTTCTTTTGCGTATTTGTTTTAGTGAAATGACGATAATTACAGTCAATATGAGAGCTAGTCCTCCATAGCTCACTGCAAGACTGTGCACGCCATGGTTGATGGTTGGGGTAGGTATATTGCGCATCTGTTCCCTTACTTCCTCTTGCAGCCTGGTTATGTTCTCAATGCTCTCTAGGCTTGGCGATGCTCGAGTTAAATTGATAACTTTCTGTTGTAAATGTGGAAATGAAATGCCGGTGCTTGTGTAGGATTGATGCAGAGTCGAGGTGATGGTTTGGTGGCCATATATGGTTATTACCTCGTTTTTCATTGTACATCCTGCTGCTAAGGTAAGCAATCCAGTTCCTTGCAGAACTTGATAATTGCTTTCGCCATTGCATACAGTACTTAATTTGAGCGGATTTTTAGTTGCGAATATCCATTGGTTCTTTTTATGGAGCTGGTACCATACATTATCATTGGCTATTAGCTCTGGATTACAGCTTGAATCTGATTCATTATTGAATAAATGTATTTCACAGCGACACATTGGTGAATTTTTGGAATGTGTAGCTTGGATATTCGGGCATAAGAAAATATCATGCTCAAGTATGTTGCAATCATGAAGCTTGGTATCATCAATCGGGAAATATTCATCTCGGTGAGCGTTAAGAGCCATCATTTTGGTTGTTGGCATGATGGCAACTGGAGTACTGGAACTGGAGTAATATAGAACAAGTCGAATTCCTCTGTATGTGCTACTGGGATGACCAAGGTGCAAATAATGTGCTGATTTGAGACGGCTGCATGGGCTGTCACTATCCTGTATAGATGAAGTATATCCATGACTGGTAGTGCTAAATCCGATGGAAGATTTGCCTTGATATTGTCAACTTCTGTAGCAAATTGTTGTGGCGTCAGTACAGAGGGACTTATTCTACCATGATATGTAGCGGTTAGTAGATTCATTATGGCCTTTAGCATTGTTTGCACATTGTCCGCAATAACAATTAACTGAATGCTAAGCGACAGAATGAGTTGTGATTGATGGGTATCATTGACTGTGAAGTTCTCTAGCCTTTTCAGTCTAAAATTGAATTTTTCAAGGATAGCTTGTGTATGAGCTTCAGTTTGCTTCATAATATTAAGTGTAGAGTCAAGAAATGATGTTTGATTTCGTAAGAGCTGCGACAAGTGGTCTTCATTGGTTTTTATACTGTTGATAGTGCTGGTCATTTTTTCGGCATACTGTGAATCAAGGACTCCAAATAATGAATTTGCTACATTTCCAACGAAATCAATTGCTCCTCGCTTCTTTCTTCTTATGAGGTTTTCGAAACTGGCCACTACTTTGCCTATAATGTTGTTAAAGTGTGTCGCAAGGCCGATACATTGATGCTTGAGGTCTGAATTGTTGCAAGAGTTCATTAAAGTATAACAAACAAAAAAAATCATAAAGAATTAACAGGCATGTTTTACGAATAAGCAACGCGATGACCTCATTAAAATAATTTTAGAAGATGTCATGTTAACAAAGGCAAAGCTTAGACCGGAGCACTTTGCTAGTATTGTGGAAGAAATAATTGGTTTATTTCCCAAAGAAAAAGAGTCCCAGGTATTATTAAAAACGATATATTAAAAAGAACATATTGTAAACTGATGTTTAAAAACTTCGCTTCAAAAAGATGCCAGTAATTGGGATGAGGTTATTGACAAATGGCAAAAAACATTTACATTTCGGAAGAAGGATTTGGCAAAGCGCTCAAATTCTGATTTTTTGCAGGAGTGGCCAATTTTAAAAGACTCCAGAGCACCATTTCTGGTATTTAAAAAGCACTTTAATACAAAATTCAAGGATATACAAATTTTTATATTTGTTTTAGATTAATCTAGATTTCAATTTGATTTGTCCACAAAAAGATAATCTTTTGAAAACAAAGTGGGATAATTTTAAAACCAAGATTGTGAACTACTACGATGTCAACATACGGAATCAGCAATCTATAGATCTTCTGAACCAAGCAAAAACGACGAAAAAAATTGGTGAGTAACAATTATAGGCTTTTCGTTAAATTAATAAAATAACACTAAATAATTTTTTTTCAGATTATCAAGACTACATTTTTACAATTCTTCTCAATTCAGTTCTGCTGCCTTCAGCAAGATTTAGTGCAGATGGAAATACAAAAAAGAAAGCCACCATTAAAGATGCGAATGAAAGCTTCGTATTGCAGTTAACAACAATTAGCGATTACTCAAGACGAATAAAAGAACTTATCGGTAAATACTATTATAATAAATTGACTGTACAGCCGTTTATAATTGTGGTAGGAGACTCCGTGGACGATCTTAACAAAAGAAGAATATTTTTCTCTAATATTGAACTTTGAAAATATTAACTATCAATCTGTTTATGTTTCGACTATAATACATTATAAGGGAATCGAGTATAAACAAAATAATTTTTTAACATTACTGAATGAAATAAATTGTTGTATCTATAAAATCAAACTTTTTATTTACGAAAATGAAATTATTTACGTTCTATGTTATCCTATTGAAATTATTAAATTTGATGTACATTTTCAATCTTACGAGAATGGTATAAAACAAAATTGCCTAAAACTGATTAACATTTCACAAGCCTGCCTATGAATTTACATCCAATTAACAATGGAAAGATATATGCAAGATTAAAAAAGATGGGCTAAATAATCTATTGGCTGCTTTTCTTTTTTTGCGAATTAACAACTCACGAGTAAAGCTACGTTCACGTTTATCAAATATTTGTCTAAAAAAGCGTGACCAAGAAGGAAACTGTATAAAAATACTTTTTTGTAAAATAATATATTTTTTGTTATATAAAAACCAACTTAAAGTTAAGTTAGGTATAGTGTACCTAAGCAACACTAGTGGTTACGGTTTCTTCGACAAATATTTGATAAATGTGAAAGTACCTTAAGTAGATCTTTCCCAACATGCTTGAGAAGTTTTCAAACTAATTTGCTTATACACAATCTATCAATTAATAAGCGATAATTAGTAAAGCAAAGCAAATTAAAAAAAATATACAAACAACACAAAACAACTTGTTTTTATTACATTTTTATAATTCTATTTATTTTTCTTACAAACTATTTTAGGAAAACATAAATTC
This sequence comes from Lypha dubia, assembly GCA_947311025.1. Taxonomy (NCBI): domain Eukaryota; kingdom Metazoa; phylum Arthropoda; class Insecta; order Diptera; family Tachinidae; genus Lypha; species Lypha dubia. The sequence continues at coordinate 77,276,901 of OX371261.1, read as the reverse complement.
AAAAAAAAAAAAAAAAAGATTTTGAAACATGGTGCAAAAGTAGCAAATTTACCTTTTAAGCATTATACCAGATATTAACTAACATTTTGGTGGAGTTTTGGGGTTATACTATGTTCAGATATACAAATTTGGTTTATTGTCAAAACTATTTTACTGTTCACACATACAGAATTAAGCTAACTCAATAAACTTTGACAGCTGGAAAATAACTTTGTTTTTGTTTTAAACTGGCCCCATTATAGTTCATTCACTTTTTCTTTTCTTTTAAACCAGGGGCAAGGCGTATCCAACAGGTGAGCTTACTAGCACAGCTGACTGAGCTCGCTTTATAGCAAATTTTCATACAAACTGATATAGTTTGAAGAGAGTACATAAATAATGGTACTCATACGTAAGAAAATGCTTTAAATTTGTTTGTGTATTTTGATCCAAAGCGAGTACTTTACACTAACAGCCATACCTAAACAAGAGCGGCAAGCGTTTTTTAGCTGTCAAAAGTTCTCATGCCCATACAATTTGTATGGAGCATCCCGAAATAACGCGGCGGTAACGCGGCGGCAAAATTTTGCAATTGGAAAATACGATTTTGACAGCGCGTTTAATAGTGAAGTTAGCTGCAAAAGACAAGCACTCATGATACAATGACAATAAGGTAGTCTTACAAGCCCAGCTGACAATTCTTGTAAATTACTTGTTTATTATTTCAAGTGTTAAATTTTGATTTGTATTTATTTTTCGTATTTGAATGAATAATTTTTATTTATATGTTTGTCATAGGTTGAAACATACACACATACACATTTATACTTTTGACTTCTGAGGAATTTTTTTGTTGTGTTTGTTGTAGAGATGCATGTATTATTTTTTTTTTTTTTTTTTTTTTTTTTTTTTTTAATTAGGACCAGCACTCAGGGGATGACCCCTACGTATGCAGTGCATTGTGCCGGAACTCAGACTGAGGGATAGAGTAGAGAAGATAGATGTTGAACATGTAGAAGGCTTAACTCTTTTACAACTCTGCTTTGCGCGTTATGTTAATTTTTATAGCAGTGTAGAGGCGCCTCCGGTGTTAGGTAGACGCATTAACTTTGTTAAGCTGTATTGACAGGCATTTTTATTAATTGTTTTACTTCGCCGATGTTTCTGCTAACCGACGAAGGAGGGCGATGTTGTGTACATTAGCTAGGACCAGCATCAATTGCTATCGGAACATTTTTTTTTAGTGACCAGTGCTATGCCTTCATCACTTAAATATTCCGACAACAATTAATACAATGTCTCACTAATGTACATTACAGAACATAATGATGTTGATTGACTTGCACTGGTGAGGGTTTGAACCCAGGCCGCACGTCATTGTTTGCTTTGTAGTCAACGCGCTAACCACTTCAGCCAACACCACCCTCATATGAGTATACTATTATAATCAGGGTTGTTATATATTTTGTAATAACCCTGTTTTTATGACAAAGCGTTGACGCTCTTGTTTAGGTATGGTATTGAAGCGTAGAAAACGTTCCGCTTTCCGCTCTTGTTTAGGTATGGCTGTAACAAAATACTTTTTTTTTTTTGGATTATTGTAGTTGTTGTCGAACTGACCAGGGATGATCAAGATAAATCTAATGTATTGTAAGTAAGCGAAAAGAAGAACATGTTAGGCGGAGTGTCGCATTTTTTTCTAAATATAATTTAAAAAGTGGAAAGAACACACATTTACAATTGAAGCACAGCCGCGAATAACGTTGTAAGTGACAAATTGCAAATTGTTCAGGAGAGTAAAAAAACATTTTTTAAAGGCAAAATTATATATTTTTAAAATTTTTTTTTACCTTCTCAAAAATGATAATAATAAAAACTTATATTCAAAAAATCAAGAAATTTTAATTTGAAATTACATGTTAATTTACTGTTTAAAAATTTTTTTAGTGGAAAAACGTTTTATATCCAAAGCGCGATGTCAGTTAAAACGTTATTCCACTACAGCAAGCATCATGGAAAATGGCTTTTAAAACGTTATTCCACGATCCAAAATGTTATTGTCGCAAAGAAAACATTCCTATTAAAGACAATTTTGTTTAATTGATTTATATTCTTTAAATAAAGGATAAATTATAAAATTTTATATATTTATAACAAATAAAAATTCATTCAACATCAAAACAAAAATTTGTATCCAGAAAATCAAATTCGAAAATTAATTCGATTAAAGACGATAAAAAACATGTTTGTTCATTGTATTTTTTTCATAGAAATGATAAAAATGTTGTTGTATTTGACTTATGCTAATTTTTTTTACAAATTAAGTAGCATTGGCAATCACAAACCTATGTAACAAAAATTAAAATAAAAAATAAAATGTTGCGGACTTAAAACGTTTTTCCATGTTACCTGCTCTGGAGCGTTTTTTTTATGTATACTTTTCTTTTTTCTTGTTATATACGCATTTCCACTATTTCTCAACCTTATAATTTTATTGTCTTTCCAATTTTCAACATCAACTTTCCTTTTTGTACCTCTGTTCCACTTATCAATTACTTTCGATAATTCCGTTCGCATCATTTTGAATGTAACTTACAACGTTCTTCCACTGACTGTCTTTTTCTAATTGCATTTCGATAGCGATAAGGAGCATAATTTTGGCTAATTTGGTGTTTGAGTAATGTAAGAGAGTAATGTTAACGGTAATATGCAAAAAAAACATGTTTTGCGAAAAATGGCATTTGAAACGTTATTCGCGGCTGTGCTTCAATTATTCTATATAGAAAAAATTTTTATATATTAATAAAAATAATTCATATATGAAATTTTTTATGAAAGATTTTTTTTTTAATTTTAAATTTTAGTTGCCTTTCTTTTCCCTCATATTTTTTTAAATCACTATTATAAGTGTCATAATGATAGTTTAATGAGAATTCTCTATTTGTTTCAAATGTTTTGTAACAAACAAGACATTGTATGCAGTGAAAAGCATTCTAAAACATAAAATACTTTTCATATATTGTATAAAAATAAATAAATAATTCTGAACAATAACACCCGCTAGCCATGTGCATTCGTCGCTGTTTCAGTGAAGATTAAATTTCTCGCAGTGCGTTTGAGAAAAATGAGTAAAAAGATAAGCAAAAATTTGTCTCAGATAAGGCGAAATGAAAGAGAATAAGAATACGTGTGAATTCAATTTGCAAAAATTTGCTTCCTGATGATCACCCCTTTTTTAAACCTACATATGTATGTATGTATGTATTTATCTAAAAATTATATTGGTAATTTTTAACCTATTTCACTTATTTTTTGTTATAAATTACAAATTTCATTAAAAAAATTTAAATATAATAAATTTATAAATTATGATACAGTTTTTTTAGGCTCAGGTCACTGTTATAACTTATACATAACTCATTTATGTTTTATTGTAAGTATGAGAGCCTACAAAAACTGCATCATAATTTATAACACATAATAAGGTCGAATAAAAATAACAAACTAATAATTTAATAAATATAAATTAAATTTATTTTGTGGACATTTGTCACTGTAGATAAATAATTTTCCCCACTGAACATACTTGTGAACAGTGTGGCATTTCAAGTTTTACTCAATATTAATAACGATTTCGTATTTATTGAGCAATTTCTTTTATACAATTTTGTATCAATATTGAGCTCAATAATGACACTTATTGCGATAATTTCAATTAAGGGCATGTTTGAACACGGTATTACACAAAAATACATATCGAATATCAGCGCATAAACATAAATTTTTAAAAAATAGTTTTGAGAATTTTTGGGATTTTGAAAAAATAATTATTTGACAAAACTGAAACTAAATCTTTTCAAATAAAAAATCGGTCCATAAATGGGGTATATATGGGATAATATATATGTACATTTTCGGAGCCAACTTGCCCCTCTAATTTAACCGAAAGACCAAACTTCAAGCAAGACTATTCAAACTAAAGAAGAATTTTAAAAATCAGTCGATACATGGAAGATTTATGCAGTAACCAATAAGGGACTTAATTGCCTTTTAAAAATCTGTTCTTAATGATAGAGTTATTGTTAAAAAAAAGTACGTGTGGGTAAAAGGTTCACAACATTTGCATAAATTCATATTACATTAGAGTTTTCATGCAAGCTTTAATAGTTCCAAGATAAACGAATTTACAAAGTATAATTTCATTCATATTCTGTAACTCGATAAAGCTAAATCTCCATCGCTAAAAATTTTTAAAATCGTTTTAGAGAATTTTAGCTACATATTGAATTCTCTAATTCGTATTGCCAAATTAGGCAATGTCATAAAAATTATATTCGCCGCAATTTTGGCGTTTGCTCTCATCGCTAAAATGTTATATATTTGTATTATCTAAGCACATATAACCAACTTTTCTAGTTATAAACGCTAAAATTTAAGCTACGTTATTTTGAAGGCGGTAAAAGGTAATTTAAGCAAAATATTTTTTGTATCATTGTTGTTTAGCCTTTTTTCTTTAGAAAAATAATGTATGAAACTACAAAAAGGATAAACAAAGGACAAAAATACATGCTCATTTAGTATTTGGCATAGCATAAAGAGTTTGCCCATGATAGGTTGAAGTCTTTTAGCTGTTATGAGTAGTTTAAGTTAATTAAAACTCAAATACTAAATTTCATATAAAAAATTTATTTAATAAAAAAAAAAGATTTGTACAGTTTATATATTTGTCAAGCAGTAAACAAATATTACAAAATTAAAGACAACTATGTGCACAAATATTAAATTTATTATGATCAAAAACCTTTTTGTACAAATAAATACTTTCAAATAACTAAGCCACAGTTTTCACATAGAAAAAAATTTCAATTGTTTACTGAAATTATTTGTTATGAGTGATGCCATCTCTTATAAATGTTCCCATAACTTGAGATATTACTACGCAAATATTATGCGCTTTACAATTTTCGAAATGCATGTGCTGCAAAAAAACAATAGGTTTGGACTAGAACTTTGTGAAATAGCTTTAAAAAATAAACGTTTTAAAACATATTTTAAAAATTTTTTTAACAAAAACACAATCATTGTTACGGAGCATAAATTATAATGTAAGGTAACACTAATATAAAATGCTAAATATACACGCATATATGTATATTTGTTTCTTTTCAATACTATATTATCAAATAAGAAAGTAAGGAATGGTCAAATGATAGCAAATTAGCTACGGCGAAAAAAGTAAATTTTCGCTAAGCGATTAATTACAGAATACCTTTTTAGCAAAATCGCTAACATGTTCGCCCTAAAAATTTTAGCGATCGAGATTTAGCTTTAGCTATAAGAATTACAGAATATAGCTGCAGATTTTTTATAAAATTAAATTAATAATGTGGATGATTGTATGCAGCGTTGCCATTTTGGTGCTTTTTTACTTAAGAAATACCCGAAATTTTGTTATATACCCGTTTTTGAAAAGCGGCTATTTATAGTGCTTTTAAGAATTTCTCACAGTGCTTTTTAAATAATCAACATTTTTGACACTGAACCATTTTCCTACTATTCTTTAAACACACCTAATACTTTTTTAACCAACTGCGTATTATTTGCATCTATATTTTGATTAGTACTCGCAAAATGTTAAGAGTTTGAATTCTAGAATTTCTCAAGAACCTTTTTTTTAAATTCGTGCAGAAATTTTTATGATTTATTTGTTTAGCAATGATCTTACTTTTAATAGTACATATTCTTTGATTTGTTTTTTATACAAATTTAAGCAAGAAAGTGCCTTGGTTATTATCAAGCTGAACAGTTATTAAAAGTAAGTTCTTCATTGATGTTAAAGTTCATATGTGTTAAATTTCATCATCTAACAATGGTTTTCCTTAAGATCGAAAAACAAATATAAAGCTTGGGAAAATGATCCAGCTTTTAAAAGGTGGCTTAGGTCAGCAAAAGATGAACTAAAAGCATATTTTATTTGCTGTAATTGTGGAATAAATGCACGATAGAGCGATTTACTCCGACAAAGTCACATAAAAAGATATGAAAAAGCAATAGATCTGTTAGTGTTGTGGTTAGTGCTTTTGTACCCGAAATTTTTTTCATTTTTACCCTTTTTTACCCTATTTCCATGGGCTCACAGTGCTTTTGATGTTGCAAGAGTTGGCATCACTGATTGTAGGAAAATATTTTTTTCTTTTGCTCAGTATTTTTTTTTTTAATTTCTGCAAACTACAAATTTACATTCCATTAAATAGCTTTTTAAAAGCTTTACGATGTTTGCTGGTAGATTTTGTGTTAATTTTTTGAAAAGACCTTCGTGCCATACTTTATCGAAAGCTTGTGCGACATCAATAAAGAGCGCAGAGCAGTATTTCTTTTTTTCAAAAGTGTCTCTAACAACATTTACAAGTCTGTGAGTTTGTTCAATTGTGCTATGTTGTCTGCGAAAACCGAATTGATGATCTGGAATACATCCATTACTAGTCACTATTGGCATCAGCTTGCTCATACACAGCTTTTCAAATAGTTTTGAAATGTTAGACAGTAAACTAATAGGCCGATAGGACTCCACCTTTGTATGATCCTTGCCGGGCTTTGGTATCATAGTAATTAGCGAAACCTTCCATTCTTTAGGATAGTGTTCTAGGCGTAGAATACTGTTAAAAATGAATAGTATTATTCTTTTTGCAGTGTAAGGCAATTCTTGAAGCATTTTGTTGCTTATTTTGTCGACACCTGTAGTGGGATTCTCTATTCAATTTTAACGTCAATTGAATTGTTAAAAATTTTTAACAGCTAAATTAACGTCGATGTTATTCAGTAAGGATTTTAACAATATCGTTTAGCATTATATTCAATTATAACGTCGAATTTTTCAGTTAACTTAACAGCAATATTTTTTTCATTGTTTATTCTTAAAGTTGTTGTTATTTTGAAATGTTCAAAAAATATATTTTGGAACAAATAAAAAAGAGCGCACTCTCCTGTACACTATTCTGACTAAAAATTTATTGTTTAAATGTATTGATTTTTAACAAAAAATAAAGAGAGCGCCCTCTCTTGTGCACTCTTCTAACTTAAAATTCATTGTTTTTCAACAAATATGCCACCTTATTGAATTTTTTAACAATGTTGGTTATACTGAGTTACAGAATTGATGCATTGTTACCACAAGCAATAAATTGTGTTGGTAAAATTAACGTAACGTTTATTGTTAAAAGTTACAGAATCGCACTACTGGGGCTTTTCTGGCGTTAAGACTAGTAATAGTATTTTCAATCTCCGTCATGTTAAATCTCATCGGTATTTCTGGTAAGGAGACGACTGGTGGCAGTTCAACAATATCAGAGAAATATTCGGAGTGAAAACTTTTTCTAAGTGTTTAACAAAAAGTGCACCTTTTTCAGCATCAGTTTTTGCCCAGTCACCATTTGGGACTCGTAATGGGGGTTTGCATATTACCGGCCTTGTTAGTCCTCTGGCTGCACGCCACAGTGAATAATCTGTTTGTGGTGTTGCATAGAGTTCTTGAAGAAGTTTTTGCAGCGAAGCTGATTTTTTGTGTTTGTAAAACTTTTCTTAGCTGTTAGGTACATTACTTCAGCCTTAACTTTAACTGAGGGGATCTGTAACGTTGCCATTCTCGTCGAGCTCTCCGTTGTTCAGTCAATAGCCGTTCTATATCTACAGAAAAAATATTGCTTAATCTCACTTGTTGATTTGATTTATTTGAAGTAGCATTAAAAGCAGCTTGTTTAACGTGCGCTTTACACAACATAAGGGAATCGTCCATGTCAGAAGGTGTTCTCAGCGGCGGTCTTTCCGAGCAGTGAGCAATCATATTTTTTGTATTTCAGCCAGTTAATACGTGCAGATTTCATCGGTAAATCACATGTTAGTGTTACGGTTGTTAGTGAGTAAATAGTGACAATTGTAGGCAAGTGGTCTGAAGATAAATCCAAAGATTCAACTTCAAGCCTTTCGCTAGGCACACCTTTCGCTATTCCAAAGTCAATAACATCAGAAATTTTTGTCGATCTGTTGGCCAATATGTTAGCTGACCACTTGACACTACTTTCAAACCCGTTTTAGAAACTGCATTAAACAAAACTCGACCCCTAGGAGACGTGAACTCCAAAAAGTGTGTTTAGCATTGTAGTCGCCAGCTGCTAGAAAGCGGGGGCCCAGTGATTTTAAAAGCCGTATATTGACTTTCGGGAATTGAAAATGTCGGGGGGGGGGGGGGGGGGAGAATAGACAGATGATATAACAAGTTTTTGATAATAATTTTTAATAAAGATGCTCGTGGCTTTAATATATTCTTCACAAAGGTCATTTAACAGGTAGTGTTTTATTCGCGTTTTTATTAGAATTTCTGAGCCACCACAAGCTTTACCTCGAGGATCCTTTGTTTCGTAGAAATTATATCCACTAATTCTGAAATAGCTTCGAGATATCAAATGAGTTTCTGAGATAAGCATAACATCGATTTGATTATCCAGAAGAAAATAAAAATATTCTATTTCATTTTTATGTTGGCAGATGCCGTTTGCGTTCCAAAAACAGTTTTTCAAGTTCATGGTTTCTTTAATACAGCCTGCAAAAAGGTAGACTGCATTTTCAACCTTTTCTTCATCATACAGGACAAGTTGAGAGTAAAAGTATTTATTGTTTGAATTAAGCTCTCAATTGAGGTTTCAATACGACTAAAATTAGACCTTGGAACTTCGTTTGCGAGGACCGTTTTTTGCGATGTATTCTGGTTACTTTTTAAAATGTTAGCGTATGAAAATTGTCTATTAGGTTGTTGCTGAGCAATAGTTGTATTAGATTTCAAAACTTTTGACTATTGTTTCTGACTATTAGACTATTGAGGTAACTGTGGGTACCTTAAAAGTGCGGTGGTTTACTGGACCTTGTTGTATTTGTCTGTTCATGGTCTTGTTCATTCAAAATCGAGAATGAGAGCTCGAACCTCTATAATTTCTGTCCGTGTGAACATAGTATTATAGAAAATTACCAATGCTTACCATCTCTTCACCATTAAATTCACCAATTTCACGTTTTTTTTCAACATTTTCGGAATAATATTTTTATTTAATTAATGCTTTTATATGTACATATGTATGTACATTACTTGAATAAATATACACATATATACATACATATTAATAAAACAAAATGTATAAGATTTTTTTTGTTTTCTTGCCTGTATGAAATTTGAGAGACATTTACAAACAGCCTCACATGTCTCAATAACAATCAATCCAAGGGATGTAGGGGAGATAGCTGTTATAAATTTAAGGTCTTCAAATTTATTTCCAGTTGCCAAATATCTCAATGTTGCTGACAAACGCATACTGGGTGTTATTGCTTCTCGCATCCCCGTGTTCTGCTTTTCTATTAAGGGCTTCACCATACACAACAGCTCATCGAAATTAACATGAGAGTTTGTGAGAGTACCAATGAATAAGTTTTCAAAACTCTCTTCTTTGGTAGTAAACCGCACACAAATATATCTTTGACCAGACTTTCTCTTAAGCTGAATTCACCCATTGTTTCCGAACAAAATTTTTGTCCAGACAAAATTTTTTGTTCTGAAACAATTTTGCAACACGATTCACTCATTTCGAACAATTTGTCTGGAAAATCAAAGCTACCGTATGAAATACAAGTGTTTTATTAATTTTGCAAGGTGGCAGTACAGTGACAGATGAATTTAATTTGGTGTTTTATATGTCAAACGCACTTATTTTTTATTGTTTAATAAGAAAATTACATGTTAAAAAAAATTAATAAAAGTCAGTTAGTTTTTTTACTAGCAATTGAGCTTTACTTTATTTTTATTTTACTGGATATAAGTTACTATGTGCTTTTATTATACATACTTATAACATTATGTGGCAGCTCGCTTCAACTTTGGCTGAGAAAATAAAATAGGTGGCAGCTTATTTCAACTTTGTCCGGACAAAATTTAAAATTAAACCAATTCAACCAAAAAATGTTCCGAACAAATTTTGTTCTCTTTTTCTCTCACTCTCAAAAAGAGAAACCTCAAACTTCATATAAAAAAAATTTTGTCCGGACAAAAATTTTGTTCCGAAACAATGGGTGAATCCAGCTTTAATTCACCAAATTCCCAAGACAAACTATGATTTTTTAACACAGTAATATACTCCTCAATTGATTCATTGTATGCCTGCTTTCTTGAAAAGAACGTATGTCGTTCCATTGCAATGTTTGCTTTTGGAATAAAATGCGAATCAAATTTTGTAATTACTTCGTCATACTTTACTGTGTCCATATCAACATTAAATGAGTTGAAAACCTCAAGACAGTCAGGTCACAAATGGTGCAAGAGTAGAGCAACTTTTCGTTGATCTGTTTGCTGTTCCAGGTTTGACGCTCGCATAAAGATTTTATATAAATTCTTCCATGATTTTCATGTTACACACATGTTGCTTTCTTTGAGGTTAAGTGGCGAAATTGTTGTTGCTACCGACATCAATTGTGGCGTCGACATTTCTACAGGTTTTATATTTTGTTTCCCTTCTTCAGGCATTGACAGTATAATATATATATTTACAGAATTTTTTAATTTTCTTTAAATGGCTTATTTCTTTTGACTTTTTTTTTAGATATTTAATTTATATGTTTTTCGGTTTAACATCTGACACCATGATGTAAGTTCAGTTCATGTTCTCTTTATTGAATGAATCATATTTTAGTTACAATTATGTAATACTATGTTCACACGACGAACTGAAACACTAGGTTCGCTCCGTGAACCTCGATGGCGAACCCATGTGTTCAAAGGACATATTCTAGATTGGTTCGTACTTCGTTATTTAATATTATTTATTGTTTTTCCATTTTATTTAATTATTTACATAAATATAAATATATGCTTTTTATTTGTTCAATGTTTTTATTAAAATTTAGCACTTATCAATTGTTTTTCTTTGTTAAAATGTTTTTGGATAACTAGTTCAGATAAACCAGCGATAATTAGTTATCAAAATTAGAGATGATAGTAAATTATACGGGTTCGCAACAAGGTTCAAAATTAAACACGTAGGTTCGCTCTCAAAATTTTGTATGGCGAAACATGTAGGTTCAATCAAGGTTGGCCCGCGAATCAAGAATGAGAGCTCGAACCTCTATAATTTCTGTCCGTGTGAACATAGAACTTTGTGAAATAGCTTTAAAAAATAAACGTTTTAAAACATATTTTAAAAATTTTTTTAACAAAAACACAATCATTGTTACGGAGTATAAATTATAATGTAAGGTAACACTAATATAAAATGCCAAATATACACGCATATATATTTATCTCTTTTCAATACTATATTATCAAATAAGAAAGTAAGGAATGGTCAAATGATAGCAAATTAGCTACGGCGAAAAAAGTAAATTTTCGCTAAGCGATTAATTACAGAATACCTTTTTAGCAAAATCGCTAACATGTTCGCCCTAAAAATTTTAGCGATCGAGATTTAGCTTTAGCTATGAGAATTACAGAATATATCTGCAGATTTTTTATAAAATTAAATTAATAATGTGGATGATTGTAGGCAGCGTTGCCATTTTGGGGCTTTTCAGGTATTTTTTGGTGCTTTTTTACTTAGGCAATACCCTAAATTTTGTTAAATACCCGTTTTTGAAAAGCGGCTATTTATAGTGCTTTTAAGAATTTCTCACAGTGCTTTTAGGTGCGTTTTAAATAATCAACATTTTTGACACTGAACCATTTTCCTACTATTCTTTAAACACACCTAATACTTTTTAACCAACTGTGTATTATTTGCATCTATATTTTGATTAGTATAGTTTGAATTCTAGAATTTCTCAAGCAGTTTTTTTTTAAATTCGTGCAGAAAATTTTTTGATTAATTTTTTTAGCAATGATTTAATTTTAATATTCATATCCGTTGATTTTTTTGTTGTGCAAGCAAGTACATAAAAACCTTGGGGATCCAGCTTTTAAAAGGTGGCTTAGATCGGCAAAAGATGAACTAAAAGCATATTGCATTTGTTGTAATTGTGAAATCAATTCACGATAAAGCGATTTGCTCCGACAAAGTCGCACAAAAAAAACATGAAAAAGCAATATATCCAAATGCAAGTTTTTCATTGCGGCCAAGGCTGTCTTTTCATCCACCAGACCCAAAACAAATTTAGTCTAGTGCTTTTGTGCGCGAATTTTTTTTTAATTTTTACCCATTTTTACCCTATTTCCATGGGCTCACAGTGCTTTTGATGTTCCAAGAGTTGGCATCACTGGTTTTTACTATTTGCTTTCGAGGCTTTAAAGCACCAAATTTACATGATGACTTTTGCGACGTCGCTTTTTCGACGTCTCTTTTTGCTTGTTGGTGAGCGGTGTAGGGAAGAAAGAGGGGTAAACAAAAAGTCTTGACTTGTGTTTTTCAAGACTTTTCTTCTATTTCTCTTTGTTACCTTTCATTATTTTTCTTACTTTTGTTATTTATCTTTGTTACTTTCATTATTTCAAAACAAAAATGGGAAAAAGGACATGAAACTAAAAGACATCGTCTAAACGCACAAAGATTTTGGTAGCAACTTCAAAAGGGAATTCAGTAAAAACGACGTCGCAAAAGTCATCATGTGAATTGGGTGAAGGAAGCCAACGTTCAAGGGATCTTTACCGCAGAATAGCCGAAAGACGGTTTATTTTTCAAACTGTTTTAAATACAAAAATTAAAAGATCATGGAAACTTTTGAAATAATTCTTATAGAACCTATCGCTTAAAAAAAATAAAGAAATACCCCGTTTATACGCACTTCTTATTTGCAAATAAGAGTGGAAAGCGTTGCCGTATTACTTTTTTATTGTAACTTAAAATGTTTCGAAAACTATTTGCAAATAACAAGCTGTTTGCAAATAAGATGTGTGATGCTACCAGATGACTATATATTTACTGCGTGTCCATACAAAAAATATAACAATATTTCTGAATGATATTTGCGTATAAACAGTGAGTTAAGTTTTTGCAAATAGTTTTATTTGCAAATAAGAAATGCGTATAAACGGGGCAAAAGAAATAAAGCATTTTATGGTAAATTTCCTAAGCCAATTGAGTTACGAATTAATGATAAAGTCTTATTGAAAAAAACAACCCATAAAAACACAAAATAAACACAAAAATGTTTAATAAAACATGACCTTTTTTTAACATAAAATAAAAACAAATTTGTAATAAAGGTAAAAACTTTTAATTAAACCAAAGTGAAAAAAAAAAACAATTATAAGTACAGAAATTGAAAACAATAATATGTATTAACAATTTTTTTTTCCTATTTTGCACATATATATTTAAAACATTATAATAACCTTTACCATAAAACTTTATTATAATAACTTGTATCAATAACATGTTATACAAAAAAAAAAAAAAAAAAAACAGAATTTAATATATATTTAGAAATCTGTTTATTTAAACAAAATATATTAAAAAAACATATATATATATACAAGAGTTGTCAATTATTCGCCTTTCAACTTTGTTCGAATAATTATAATATAATAGTTTTTGTTCGTTCGATCAAACGAATGACGCTATAAAATTATTCGAATAATCGATGAGAACAACGAGTAAAAAAAATGCTTAAAAATTATTTATTGACAAAAAATAAATGTTTGTCATTAACACAAAAATGCATATATGTATAACCAAAATAAATTAAATATAAAATAGTTAATATATTTATTAACAAAATAAAATACATAAAATTAATAATACATAAAAAACTTAAAAATGTAATAACTGAGATTACTTTGAACTGATGTATGTCGATTTTAATACTTCAAATACACATGTTTTATTCAGTCAAAATATATCAAATGATAGTGAGACGAGCATAAAATAGTTAACATATCAAATTTTTATGTTCTTCTTTTAGATTTTTTTAAATATACCACATCGTCTAATATATCGCTAAATTCTTTTTATTTTCTGAATTTTATTAGTACAAAAAATAGACGAATAGAATTATTTAATTCGCATAAAGGATTGTTATTTTCATTATTAATAACTTCTTTTATATCATTACTTTTATCTGAAGTATTGTGTTTACTTTCAGTATAAAATAATCTAGAGTACACATTCTTTAGTTTAAATTTTTGAAGAATATTTTAAAAAACTTTCATTGCTCGGAAAATTTCCAGAATTTAAAAAATATTATTAACGTATTTAAAAATTTTATACGTCACTCATTTATTCTTATTTTAATACGTTTTCCAAAATCTGTTGCAAAAGAATTATTAATAATTTTGTTGTTGATCCAACAATTTTGTATACTCGAGGACACTTGTTACATGTGACTTTGTTTTTTTTTTTCATTTTTGTTCTTGCTAAAATACTTCCAAACCGAGCTCAATTTTATGGCTTTAGTGTATTTCTAACTTATTCACCTGAGAGTGAAAATAAACCCCCATTCTTGAAAATTTTTTAACGTTTCATTCAAAACATAGCACGACTATTAGGTATGCGCAGTTCGACAACAACTACAAACATCCAAAATAACAAATTTAAAAAATTTTTACGTATGCATTTGAAACTGAAAAAATTTGTTCGATTAATTGACATTAAATAATCGATTTATTCGTTATTCGATAATCGGCATTTTAAAATTATTCGAACAAGAGTTTCGTTCTGTTTGATCGATTAATCGAATTATTCTTAATCGGTTGACAACTCTAATAAATACTTATATACTAATACTTATATACAAATATAAATCAACTTATTTTAAATCAAAATCAATTTAATTACTTATAAACATAAAATTACTTAAATTATATTAAAACAAAAAAAATATATATATAAGAAAACATTGAACGTTTACTATTAAAAATTAAACAATTTTTTTTATAAACAAACAACAAAAAACAAATAAATTTGTAATTTTTTTGAAAATCAAACATATATAATAAAAAAAAAACATAAAATTTTTCCTATATCTAAAATTAAAACAATTAGTACAATAATTTTCTTACATTTATTATTAAACTTATTTCTATAACAAAAAAATTACTTAAATTATATTAAAATAAAAACATATTTTTAGTAGATTTTTTTACATTAAGATAAAAAAAATATAATAATAAAACTATATATATATATATGTCCTTTATTTAATTAAATACAATATAGATACATTGTAACAGAAAAGTACTTAAATAAATTGTTCACGAAGAACATTGACGCCCGTCAACGAATTCTCTCCATCTAATTCTGTCTCTGGCAAGTAGTTTAATTTCGTTCCAGGTTATTCGATCTGTTTCATGTTCGTGGCTTATGCACCTGATCCATGTATTTCGTGGTCGGCCTGGTTGTCGTTGACCTTGAGGGTTCCACTATAGTTCCACTTCTAGCTCTAGCAATATCACTTGCAGGTCGCCTAAGAATATGACCGATCCATGTCCATTTACGTCTCCGTATATCAAATTTGATGGAACAACAATCTGCCAGATCCCAAAGATCCTCATTTGATATCCAATTAGGCCAGTATAAACGTAATATCTGTCTCAGGCACCGATTCACGAACGTTTGAGTTTCCTTCAAGGTCAGTTTTGTAAGGCTCCATGTAGTGCAGCCATATAGTAGGACAGATTTAACGCTACAATTGAATATCCGTAACTTCGTTTTTTGTGAAATGTTGTTAGCGCGCCAAATTTTGTACAATTTTAGGAACGCAACACGGGCCTTGTTGATTCGGTCACCAATATCGGCTGCAGAGCCACCGTCTTTCGCAAATAATTAAAATTCTATTATTTGTAAATCACTAAAAAAAATAAAATTTAATTTGTAAATTCTAAAATAAACCATGAAAAATCTTGAAGCAAGCAAGATTGATCACTTTGCTTGTTTCAAAATTTTTTTATATAAAAAGGGAGGTACATAGGTAGGTGGCCAATGCCTATGCTTCAAAACTTTAAAAATAAAAATATAAACATTTTCAAAGATATCAACATTTTCAATAATATAACTATTTTCAAAATAAAAACAAAAATAAATATTTTCAAAGCTATTTTTGTATTAGAAGTTATAATTAATTTATATTATTTTTTCTTTAAAAGAAGGGAGGTGTAGTGCCATCCCTGGTTTATTAAATATACATATGTATGTAAATCGAGTCTCGTCGAGATCCCAATGTTGAGTAAAGAAACAGAGATAATATCTGCAAAATATCAGAACTTATAGAGTATGTATGTACATATGTGTGTATGTAAGTAAACCACCACCACAATTTATCAAATTTACAGCATATATGTACGTATGTATATAAATTTAATATACAGAGTATATAAGCACACACTAAATTATTTTATCACTTTATTTTCGAATTAAGTATATGCCGTAAATACTTAATATTATAACACCCAATTTACATGATGACTTTTGCGACGTCGCTTTTTCGACGTCTCTTTTTGCTTGTAGATGAGCGGTGTAGGGAAGAAAGAAAAGAGGGGTAAACAAAAAGACTCGATTTGTGTTTTTCAAGACTTTTCTTATATATTTTTTTTTACTTTTCATTACGTTTGTACTTTTGTTATTAATCTTTGTTACTTTTGATAATTTCAAAACATAATTGGGAAAAAAGACATGAAATTAAAAGACATCGTATGAACACACAAAGATTTTGGTAGCAACTTCAAAAGGGAATTAGTAAAAGCGACGTCGCAAAAGACATCATGTGAATTGGGTGTTACATTTTATTAAATTTAAGCGTGCTTTCATGTAGCATTTTCCAATAAAAACTGAACTTTTTTTTGCTTTTCGTTTTGTTTACTTTCATAACAATGTTGTCTCTTTTTCACAATCCTGGGTTATGACCAGAGAAGACAAAAAAAAAGCAATATTCAATACTTTTGCAGCAAAAAAAAATGTGAAAAAAAGCGAAGAAAAATTGATAAAACAGCAACAACAAGCACTTTAAAAATGGTTTATTCTAATTCTTCTATATCATCAAAGTTATTACAATATACTCTCATGTGGGCTTTTATGTTTTCAAATTTTAATTTTCTACGTCGATCTGTTAAAAGAGTTTTGTATAAAGAGAAACTTCTTTCCACATCGACGGAGGTTGACGGTGCAAATTTAAATTTGAGAATTTCATTTGATGACAAACTTTTTACATATTCATCTTTTGGAGCGGCACCAGACTCTAAAATATATTTTATTTCCAAAAACTGCTCATATCCGGGATTTCTTTTTAATATTGCCTCAAATTTCTTTTTATATTGTTGGTCTTCGATCTTACATAGTCCGTCAAAAACTGTTGATATAGTGTTAATGCTCTCTGAAATTAATAATCGCGCAGTTTGCAATTTTTTTATAGCAACCAAAATGTTTGCAAAATTATATTTTAGAAATGCAAGTGGACAACATAGTTCGCAGTTTTCAAATATTTGTTTGGCTTGCACAATTGAGTCAGCATCTTGACTGTCAAGCTCAAAAACAACTGCTTTAACTTCTTCAAGATGCTCAGCGTAGTACATTGCCGCTTCTAACCAAGTACCCCAACGAGTTGGGCATGGAGACGGTGGCAGCCCCACATTAGGATACATTTTTAAAAACAGTTGTTTTCTCCGCGGTGACTATAAAAGTATTTTTTTTTTAACATATCTTTTTAAAAATATATGTATTTTTGCAGTGAATATCACTATTTACCTTTAAAAAAATATTTTTAACGCAGGGAATCAGTTTATTGACTTTTTCAAAGTTTGTGCGAATAAATTCGGCTAGTCGATGTATACCATGTGCGAAACATGTCAAATGAAGCATTTTCGGATACATTGCCTTTAGAGAAGATATTCCACGTAACATATATGCAGCTGCATCCGTTACTACAAGTAACACTTTGTCATATTTTATACCTAAATACAGAAAATTAATATCAAGTCTGGACTCGATTTGGTTTCTAACTTACCATCAGGCCACAATATTTGTAAGGAATCATTACAAAATGCTGCAATAGATACACCATTTGCCGTTTCAAGTACTTGCATATTCAATAAATAAGATTTATTGTCCTTCAAATCTTCTAAGACGCCAAAAATAAAATTTGCAACATATCTCTGTTCGCTGTCAGTCGTTTCATCTACAGAAATCCATATATGTTTGCCTTTGGCTGCTTCACGCATTTTTTCTATAGATTCCTTATACAATTCTGGTATGTATTTCTGTCGAATGGTTGTTTCAGATGGAACCGACATTTGAGAATATTTCTCAATAAAATGTTTAAAACTTGGACAACTAACTTTTTTTATTGGAATATTGGATTCTAACAATGCTTTACAAAGATCTTTTTGAAATGTTCTGGCAGTTGGAGTCACTGGATATTCCGTGATTAATTTCTGCGGACGGTTCTCTTGTTTAGAGGACGCCAATTGGTGTTTTCCACATCTTATATGTTGTTCCACATTACACTTTTTCGAACTATTTATTTTGCAGCAGCATATATTGCAAAAGAGCCAGTTTTCTTCAATCTTGAAGACTCCTTCATAAGTTTTTACCATTTTTAATAATAAACTTCTATTACTTTTCTCTTTCGGCATTTTTAAACTTTTTCTATTTCTAACAGCCTTCTTTGTTTTCAGTAAATTGTTTTTAAAATGAAAGCAGAGTTGCAAAAAATGTAGTAAAAAATATGTGACCGTGAGGCTTTTAGTATAAAATTGGGAATTTTAAGCGAAAAATTCCCTAAGTATCAAATAAACACCAACATTAAAAAAAAGCTAAAAACAGCAGGTTTCATTAAAAACAGCAAAAAAAAGCAAAACAGCAAAAACAGCATTTTTGTCTTCCCTGTTTATGACAAATAAAATATGATCCAAGTCCAAATTTTTTTTTTCGTCGCAGCTGGTTACCTGTGGTCTTAATTCTTAACACTTTAATCTTTTTCTTTAATACAACGAAAGGATGTCATATTTTTTCTAATATAAATAAATGATCGCACAAAACAAACAGATGATTTGGAAACAGTTTTTCATGATAGTGTGGCATCTACAACACCATTTTAAAACGTGTTTAAAAAATTCGGTCACGAATGCACTACCACCTGTGCATTGTCCAATTACAAGGTCTGTGCAAATCGCCAGATGGTTTTTTAGGGTTGTGTTTTGACTGTTAAAAATGGTCAACAACATCGTAAAGATGTCATAAGTTGTTTAAATTATTGGCTGCACTCATGAATTTTTTTGCTTACGTTATGCTTTTTGTTTCACCATAACCACTAAATACAAAACACATTTTTCTTTATGCTGTATACAGCTGTTTTTGACATCATCAGCATGTTTTTACACAAACAAAATACATTTAGAGCTAGTACTAGTGGACAAACCTTGTAATTGAATAATTTACCTGGGTAAATGCATCTTTATTTTATGTTTGGCAAGGCAAAGTGCCTTTTTTCTAAATATGGAAAGCCTTAAAATTTGTCCCGTTACTTTTGATGATCGCGCTTTTATTATTCGCTTTATTTCTTTGCAAGTTTTTCTATGTTCAAGTGAGTGCGTGCATAGCTGCCAGATTTGACGATTTTAAATAATTGAAGTTTGCAACATATATTTGTACTATTAGAGCAACCCTGAACTGCTGAAAATTGTAATGAGAAACTTTTTAAAAACTAGTTTGCGTAAAACTGAAAACTTTCATTTAACTGATTATAAAAACAAAAACAATTTTTTAGATTTTGAAGACATTTATTTAGCAATATTTGCCAGAGACGTATTGGAAGAACCACAAATAAATGCAAAAGAAAAATATGATATTATTAATAATTTTGTTAATTTTTATATAGAGCTTTGTGATCAGATATTATGATTTGATTTTGAAAATAAATATAAAGCTCTGGCCAAATTAATCCATTTAATATTATTAATGAAGAAAAAAAAGTTGGTTCTCTGAAATTATAAAATAACTAGCTGATCCCGGTGTACTTCGCTACCCCCCTCGTTATAAAATAAAATTAAAAGTATTTATATATCCTATTGTTACGGTCCAGTAGTTAAGACTATATTACGATTTTTAATTTTCCTAAAAAGGAGCGTGGTCCCATCCACTTTTCTCCCGGTACGTATTCCAAATTATGCCAATACCATATGTACCAAATATCATCTACGTAGGTCAAAAAATGCCCAAAATATGGCGATTTAAATTTTTGGGTTATATGGGTGGTGCCACGCTTCTTTGTCCAATCCCGCCCATATTTGCAGCAGCACTAAAAAAATGCACACCAAAACCGACGTACTAAATTTTGTTCAAATACCGTTATCAGGAGCAGAAATAATAGATTTTTAATTTGTGGTTTGTATGAGAGGTACCACGCCCCTTTGTCCTATCCCGCCTATATTTGCAACAGCACTAAAAAAATGCTCACTGAACCGACGTACCAAATTTTGTTCAAATACCGTTATCAGGAGCAGAAATAATAGATTTTTAATTTGTGGTTTGTATGAGAGGTACCACGCCCCTTTATCCAATCCCGCCCATATTTGCAGCAGCACTAAAAAAATGCATACCAAACCGACTTACCAAATTTTGTTCAAATACCGTTATCAGAAGCAGAAATAATAGATTTTTAATTTGTGGTTTGTATGAGAGGTACCACGCCCCTTTGTCCAATCACGCCCATATTTGTAGCAGCACTTAAGAAATGCACACTAAACCGACATACCAAATTTTGTTCAAATACCGTTATCAGGAACAGAAATAATAGATTTTTAATTTGTGGTTTGTATGAGAGGTACCACGCCCCTTTGTCCAATCACGCCCATATTTGTAGCAGCACTTAAGAAATGCACACTAAACCGATATACCAAATTTTGTTCAAATACCGTTATCAGAAGCAGAAATAATAGATTTTTAATTTGTGGTTTGTATGAGAGGTACCACGCCCCTTTGTCCAATCACGCCCATATTTGTAGCAGCACTTAAGAAATGCACACTAAACCGACATACCAAATTTTGTTCAAATACCGTTATCAGGAACAGAAATAATAGATTTTTAATTTGTGGTTTGTTTGAGAGGTACCACGCCCCTTTATCCAATCCCGCCCATATTTGCAGCAGCACTAAAAAAATGCATACCAAACCGACTTACCAAATTTTGTTCAAATACCGTTATCAGGAACAGAAATAATAGATTTTTAATATGTGGTTTGTATGGGAGGTACCACGCCCCTTTGTCCAATCGGACCGAATTGTAAATCTAAACCACCCGGGCGCCACCCAAACGCCTACAAAAAAATTTATGCAAATCGGTCCAGTCAGCTGAAGTTTGTTTAAAGGTTTTTTTAGTCTTATTAACGAATTTCAAAAATATGGAAGAAAAGCATATTCTACACTTAAAATTAGCTCAATAAAGGCAAAAACTCACAAAATCTTGCAACTAACTTAATTTAGTGCTCATTTTCGCAAAATATTTGCTCAAAAATTAGCAAATATTTTTTCCATCGGATTGAGTAAAAAGATAAAATTGTTTTACTTCGCTTCCAGAATCGATTTCTTCGAAATTGGTTTTGGCGATATATGGACCGATTTCCCAATTCTCATTTTTTTCTAACTTTTTTTATCATCAGATTTACTCTGTATTCCCAAAAATTGTTTTACTTTGCTTCCAGGGCCAATTATATCGAAAATCGGTTTTGGCTATATCTCGGCTATATATGGACCGATTTCCCAAATTTTTTTTTTTTTTGGTTGAATGACCTATTTCTATTATCAGATTTACTTTTTATCACCAAAAATTGTTTTACTTTGCTTCCAGGGCCAATTATATCGAAAATCGGTTTTGGCTATATCTCGGCTTTATATGGACCGATATCGGGAAAATTTTTTTTTTGCCTTCAAATCTCCATAAGAAGTGATATTACCAACTTTGGCGCAAAAAAAAATTTTTCAAAAAATTTATCAAAAAAATGCATAATTTTGACCCCAAAAAACCGGATTTTGGATATATCTCCGCTACCCGTGAACCGATATTGCTGAATTTCAATAGCAAACACATGACCGATATTTCTAAGTCAAGCAGTTTTCAGTGTGTAGAAGTTTATCTACAGCGCCACCTAGCGGACAGTTACGGAAAAATTGATAGTCCAAAAATTTATTCTATGAAAAATTACTTATACATGCCAAGTTTCAACACGATCGGATGAGCAATGTAGGAGTTTATCGCTTACCAACCAACCAACCAACAAACATTCATTTTTATATATATAGATTGTCCTATTTTGTTGAAGAAACTGAAAACCAAGAGCTAGAAACAGAGTTCAGACAATTGAAATTATTGTCCTGATAAAAACATATAACTATTGGATTTTCTGAAAAAAATATCAGAGATGCAAACTAGGGATTCAAGTCTATTGTTTCCGGTTTTGACTAAATTTATTACAAAAACCCTACTTTTACCACATTATTAAGCAAATATGGAAAGAATATTTAGTCAGCTAAACGTAAATAAGACTAATATAAGAAATTGAAAAAGTCGTCTTTGGAGGCAATATTATATTCAAAAGATTATTTACAGCTAAACAAATGTACCTGCTATGATCCGAATTAATCGATGTTTAATTGCAATATATATTTGTAAAATATATTATACATATACGTATGTATATGTATATGTCTATTTTCTTAAAAAATTTTATTTTTATTGTATAAATTTTATTGTAGTTTTGATGCATTTTTAGAAAAAGTGTTTCCAAAAATGAAATTTAAAATGCATATTTTACTAAATTGAAAAAAATAACTAAAGGATTTGATTTTTTTTTTTGTTTTTTTCCATACAATGTATAAATATATTTCAAGGTATTGAAAAATATGCAATCTATTTACATGTGATTTTATTGTGAATTCTAAGTGAAGTATTTGATCTCTGTATTTTAAATAATGCTGTTTTTTAATAAGATTCGTTGAATTAAGAGCTTTTTTATGTTTTGCCTCTAATGAAAATATGTTTTGTTGGTAAAAAAGCGATTTTTTTCATTTGACGTTTTTATGACGATTTCAATAAGCTATATTGACGATAATGACGATTTTTGCCCAAAAATATGACGATATTATCAAAAAAAATCTGGCAGCTATGAGTGCGTGTGCAATAAACTTTAAAAAGTAATATTATATAGGGTTATCCATTTCGTGGTTTCAAAAGTATAGGACTGGAATTCGACATCTGTCAAACCAAGTTGTTAACCCAATTTTTTTCTTTTCAGTTGAAAGTCTGACATTGACGAAAATGGATCGCTTAACTATCACACAACGCATAAAAATTATCAAAACATACTACAAAAATGGTGATTCTGCCACATCCACATATCGTGCTTTAAGAGGATATTATGGTTTACATAATCGTCCAACTACGCAAGCAATTGGCAAAATTGTGAAGAAATTTGAAGAAACTGGAGCGGTTAGAAATATTGTAAGGCCTGTGCATCATCGCTTCGCTCGTTCCGCTGAAAATATCGCTGCTGTAAGTGAAAGTGTTGCGGAAGACCCGAATGTGTCGATTCCTCGTCGTTCTCAGGAATTAGGACTGTCTTACGGCACATTATGGCGTATTTTGCATTTAGATCTACACCTACATCCATATAAAGTCCAGCTCACAACACAACTGAAGCCAGCTGACCATTTACAACGTCGTAGATACGTGGAATGGGTGCTTGAACAACAGGCGGTGTACGGCGATTTTTCGAACAAAATTTTCTTCGGCGATGAAGCATATTTCTCACTCGGTGGGTATGTTAATAAACAAAATTGTCGTATTTGGGGTTCTGAGAATCCTCAAGTAATTGAAGAGAGGCCATTACATCCAGAAAAAGTCACTGTTTGGTGCGCTCTTTTGTTATGAGTCGTTTTCCCCCAACCAACAAAAATATCAGCAGCAGCGAAACATAAGCTGCAAACACATACTGACGTTGTTATGAGTCATTTTCCCCCAACCAACAAAAACATCAGCAGCAGCAAAAACATGCGCTGCATACATGCTGCTGACTTTGCAATATCGTGAGAACCACAATCGGCTGGAAGTTCCACGCTTATATTTGCTAAAAATCGCACACCCAG
Organism: Lypha dubia; assembly: GCA_947311025.1. Lineage (NCBI taxonomy): Eukaryota > Metazoa > Arthropoda > Insecta > Diptera > Tachinidae > Lypha > Lypha dubia. Next base: position 77,252,830 of record OX371261.1, on the reverse strand, counting down.
CAATATTGCGGGAACAACCACGCTGGCGGCAGCGAAAATCAACGGTCATCGAAAGGTATAAAAGGTGGGTTGAAATTGACAACCACAGATAACCAGAGATGACACGAGACGGAAGATTTTGCATACTTGTTTGTATACACTCATACAATCGCGGGTTTTGGTTTTTTTCTTTGTGCTGTCTTTCTATCCAAATTAAAATTATAAATCGCAAAACTAATTAAATATCCATATATTTCTCTAATTCACATTAAAAATATTATTAATTAATTAATTTAAGTTGGTTTTCACTGATCGTTTGTATTTTATCACTATAATAGCTGCAAAATATCAGAATTTATCAAGTATGTGTGTATGTAAGTTAAAAACCACCACCATTTAGCAAATTTCCAGCATATATGTACGTATGTATATAAATTTAATATACTGATTATATAAGAACACATTAAATTGTTTTATCACTTTATTTTCGAATTATATGACGTAAATACTTAATATTATTACATTTTATTAAATTTAAGCGTGCTTTCATGTAGCATTTTCCACTAAAAACTGAACTTTTTTTTTGCTTTTCGTTTTGTTTATCTTCATAACAAACACACTAATGTTGTCTCTTTTTCACGATGCCGGGTTATGATAAATAAAATATGATCGAAGTCCAATTTTTTTTTTGTCATCTCTGGGTATCTGTGTTGACAACAGACGTGTAACAACTAACCAAAAACCTGATCAAAGACTAGCCTAACAAGCGGCTCCCTGTACGTGCTACTGTACGTGCGTTGTAACTGAACTCCTCCTAAACGGCTGGACCGATTTGCATAAATTTTTTTGTATGCGTTTGGGTGGCGCCCCGGGTGGTTAAGATTTACAATTCGGTCCAATTGGACAAAGGGGCGTGGTACCTCCCATACAAACCACATATTAAAAATCTATTATTTCTGCTCCTTATAACGGTATTTGAACAAAATTTGGTACGTCGGTTTGGTGTGCATTTTGTTAGTGCTGCTGCAAATATGGGCGGGATTAGACAAAGGGGCGTGGTACCTCTCATACAAACCACAAATTAAAAATCTATTATTTCTGCTCCTTATAACGGTATTTGAACAAAATTTGGTACGTCGGTTTGGTGTGCATTTTTTAAGTGCTGCTGCAAATATGGGCGGGATTGGACAAAGGGGCGTGGTACCTCTGATACAAACCACAAATTAAAAATCTATTATTTCTGCTCCTGATAACGGTATTGGAACAAAATTTGGTAAGTCGGTTTGGTAAGCATTTTTTAAGTGCTGCTGCATATATGGGCGGGATTAGACAAAGGGGCGTGGTACCTCTCATACAAAACACAAATTAAAAATCTATTATTTCTGCTCCTGATAACGGTATTTGAACAAAATTTGGTACGTCGGTTTGGTGTGCATTTTTTAAGTGCTGCTGCAAACATGGGCGGGATTGGACAAAGGGGCGTGGTACCTCCCATACAAACCACAAATTAAAAATCTATTATTTCTGCTCCTGATAACGGTATTTGGACAAAATTTGGTACGTCGGTTTGGTGTGCATTTTGTTAGTGCTGCTGCAAATATGGGCGGGATTAGACAAAGGGGCGTGGTACCTCTCATACAAACCACAAATTAAAAATCTATTATTTCTGCTCCTGATAACGGTATTTGAACAAAATTTGGTAAGTCGGTTTGGTAAGCATTTTTTAGTGCTGCTGCAAATATGGGCGGGATTATACAAAGGGGCGTGGTACCTCTCATACAAACCACAAATTAAAAATCTATTATTTCTGCTCCTGATAACGGTATTTGAACAAAATTTGGTACGTCGGTTTGGTGTGCATTTTTTAAGTGCTGCTGCAAATATGGGCGGGATTGGACAAAGGGGCGTGGTACCTCTCATACAAACCACAAATTAAAAATCTATTATTTCTTCTCCTGATAACGGTATTTGAACAAAATTTGGTACGTCGGTTTGGTGTGCATTTTTTTAGTGCTGCTGCAAATATGGGCGGGATTGGACAAAGAGGCGTGGCACCACCCATATAACCCAAAAATTTAAATCGCCATATTTTGGGCATTTTTTGACCTACGTCGATGATATTTAGTACATATGGTATTGGCATAATTTGGAATATGTACCGGGAGAAAAGTGGATGGGACCACGCTCCTTTTTAGGAAAATTAAAAATCGTAATATAGTCTTAACTACTGGACCGAGCGTCACTATAGGATATATAAATACTTTTAATTTTATTTTATAGCGAGGGGGTAGCGAAGTACACCGGGATCAGCTAGTAAATTAATAAACTTATATAATGTAGAAAAGAAACTGAAAAATAAATGAAATTTAAATTGTTAAACTAAAATCTTCCAAGTCTTATGAGTTTCAATTCCGCAAAAATAAGTTGCAAATTAACATTGTAACATTTTGGCGCAGCCGGTAGCCGCGTTAATAATAACATCAAAGAAATACAATAATCCTTGTGTTGATCTTGCTCAAGATAAAACTGTCCGGTGTAGCAAAACCAACAATACATAAAAGTCTAAATTCTAGCTACCTTGTATTGTTGCATCCTACATTCGACGGTGTAGAACTGCACAGGAGACGACAAATTGAATAAAGTCTAAATTCTAGCTACCGTCATATTGTCCTAGCTTAGTGCAGGACTAAGCTCTATAGCGGATCAGGACAAAAAGGAGAATTACTTTGATTCTGCGCGGTTGCGAACAAAAAATAAAATAAAAAATAATATAAAAGTGAAAATAAGCCTAAACCACAGACCACTATGAAGATAATAACCAGTGGAACATGGGTAAGTAGAAGACAGTTTTAATGGACAATCCTCAGACAAAGACAGACGAATTGATAGGACGGATCGACAAGTGTAATTATTCAGTGGACAGTCTTCAAGTTCTTGTGTGGACAGAACTTAAAGGTTTAGAATCGGACAAAGTATTCCTTGACAATCATAGAGAAACAATAAGGATACAAAGACTGACAAAATTAGAAGAGGTGAGTTATGTCCTTCAATTAATAAGTGACTTGAGTAAAGATAGATCACAGGAGTTTGTAAAAAGGATCATAGAACTAGAAGAAACAAAGACATTTTTAAAAGGATATTGTGAAAAACTAAGAGGACAAAAAAAATTTACAGACAGTTTATTGGAAGACGTGGTAAGGGAAAATTCAGAATTAGTGGAACAGTTGAAAGGAAAAGGACTGAGTGAGGAGAATTTTAGGAAGCAATTGAAACAGAAGCAATTAATAGAGACACAGGACGACACCATTCAAAGACTACAAACAGCTTTAGAAAACGCATGAAGGGAGTTAGACACAATTTATAGAACGAGATCACCAAATCCTTCACTGCACGAAGAACTTAACGAAGCAGGACTACCGACGATTGTCATATCACGCGAGAAAGATTCATCTGCTTTAACGCTGCTGGAAAAATTAAAAACCCTGACAAACAACGCAAGGAAAGCAGGTAGCAGAGGGTACTCCGCTGAGACAATAGCAAGGAAACTGAACGAGTTGGGCGAATATAAGGCGAAATTCAACGAGTTGCAAGAAACGGAAGACATTGACAGTATAGTAGCGGAGGAATTTAATAGATTGATACCAGTGGCTCAGGAAAGAACGGTAAACGAGAGGATAAATATGACTTCGCTATCTGAGATCGTTAAAATATTGAAAGATTGAACGATGCTGCTACCGTTCGCTGCCGCCGGCGTGGTCATTTCTAAGTGTGCTAGTATGCAAATTCAGCATATTCTGTAGGAAAGTTACTGGCATATACATGTATGCAGCGGTATTGCATCGTCAGCATATATCTGTAGGAAAATTACTGGTAATAACGTCAGTAATGCATGCAGCGGTACTTTGCTGCCGTTGGTATTTTTGTTGGTTGAGGGAAAATAACTCAACATCAGTATGTGTGTGCAGCGTATGTTCTGCTGCCGCTGATACTTCTGTTGGTTAGGGGAAAATGACTCATAACATCCCTCCCCCCTTACGGACAAGGAACATCCTGTCTTAGGATGTTTCGTAGCCATCCTTCTGGAATCAAGTCAAGATAGATGTGTGTATGCATCCGACTACCTTGGCGATACAGCTTTTGCAGCTCTCGGAGTAATATGTAATTATCTCCCGAGCCTCGATTGCCTGAAGGTCCGCAGTTTACTATTAGTTGGTGGCTGCTGAGTGTCTGTCGACTTGGTACGTTTGCTGCGTCTCCAAGGAAAAAATATGATATTGTTGGTGAAATGTCGAGGTTGTTACTGACGTTGGGGTGATTTCCCATTTTCTAACGGAACTGCGTTTTCCGTCCATGTATGTGTTGTGCCATCGCATATAGCTTTAACTGTTGATTATGGTTGTGTGAGGTTGAAGGTTATGGCTGTCTGTCTGTTGATCGTTGGATTGGATTCTTTATTGTTGTCGGAACTGGGTGTTTCGTCCATGTATGCGTTGTGGTATCGTATATAGGGTTTGCGGTTGCGTGAGTTTGATAGATATAGGCTGCTGTTGATGATTGTTGGATTCTTCATTGTTAACGGGATGATGATTGTTGGTTGATTTTTAAAACGCTGGTTAATATTTTTAATCTTATAACTAACAATTTCTTCTTACATATACTTATATCAAAAATTTTTTTTTCTTACATGAAACTATTTGTTCTATCTATTCTAGAAGTAATTTCTCAATATATATATATATGTGTATTGTTAATGGTATGTTTTTTCTTATTTTCAACTTAATACAAAATTGTATGTATGTATGACACACAAAAAATTATAATAGTTATGCATTTACAAGTTAGTTGTATAATTATTGTGTATGTGTATTGATATTTATATATATGTACTCTTATATTAACCTTGAAATAAACTTATACAAGAAATTGAAAATTTTTAAATTATTTGAAAACGTTGCAAAAATAAGTAAGAGAAAAAAAAAAACTTCATTACATTTAGTACTACATATATCAAATTTCAACTTATTTAAACATTTTTTCCTCTCCTTTTTTTTTATATATATAAAAAAAATGAGTTTAGTTTAGCTTGTATTTATCCTTGTCTTTGTGAAAGAAATTTAACACCTTTGCTGTTTTAATGATTTGAAAGAAAAATTATTCACTTGCGTATAATTTTTTTAAATCAACAGCAAAAATGGCAGAAAATTAGGAAAGTTTAAAATTGCAAATAGTTTGTTATTTAGAAGAAAGACAAAGATAAATATTAATAGGAAATTTGTTGAAATTATTTCAAAAGTTGCTTGTTATTTGAAAATTAAATTTTAGTTTCTGTACTTGAAATTTTTATTCATTGTTCAATGTTCATTATTCATTTTAGCTTAAAAGCTTACATTCAAACATAGATCAATTCGTGCTTTTTATTATCATTGTTAGTATTACTGAAATACCATGCATGTATGTATGTTTGGCTTTTATTTTTGTTTCAAATGTCAATGCCAAACTTATTTGTATTCTCACACACATACATGCATGTGTATATCTGTTTATTCAGTTGTACCCGGCTGTGAAATAGTCTGGCAGAATTTTGCTGTGTAATCATATTTCACAGTCAAGTACTCAACTAAAGTCATGCAAAAAAAAATTAAGAAAAAAAAATTGTTTCAGTTTGGATATATTGCATTCATTTTTACCCTGCAGTTGTAAGCATGTGCAAACATTAAAAATGTTTGCAATTGCTTTATTTATGTTTCTACTAATGTGCATAAAACTGCAGGGTTTTGTTTTTTTGTTTTTGTTTTTTTTTTTCAATATTAGAACTGCACTAATGCACAAATTTAAAAATTAAATCTCATCGTGCAGTCTTGAAAACGGCATGAAACGGTACGGTTGCCGTAAAATTAAAAAAAAATTCCAAACACGATAAGGCTGAACAATAATAATTATTATTTATACAAAACAAAGAATTGGTGAATTTTTCCAAACAAAAACAAAATCATTCATACTTTTTTTTAATTTAATTTATTTATATTTTATGTGAAACATTCCAATTTTACAATGAGTAACAACAAAGAGAGAAAAAAAAACAAAAAGATAATACAGATCAAAACAAATTTACTAAATTAATTTGATTTAAAATTTAATTAATGAGCAACAAAATTCAAAAAAAAATTCATTTTGTATTTAAGTAAATATTTTTGTTTTGGTGAAAAAACTACTATAAAGAATGAATAAATGCAAATTTATTTAATGGATAACAAATTAAAATCAAATACACTTAATGCGCCACATTCATCCATACAAATAAAATGAGATAAATTTCTTTTTTTGTTTTCCAATAACCTTTCTAACTAAATTCCCTCTTTCTTATGTTGTCTCTTTTTTTTTAAAATAATAATACAAAAGATCAACATTTTTAAGGAAATAGAAGAAGGATAAAAAAAAGATAGAAAAGGATAGAGCAGTGAAACTTGTGTGGACTTAATTAAGGTGCTGCAAAAGATATCTTATGTTTGTTGTAGCTTTTAAAAGAAATACAATTTCTCCCTTTATAAAACTATATATTTATTAAAATTATGTGCAAATTTAAAATATTTAGTTTAACAAAAAAAAAAAAAAAAAAAAAACAAACATCTCAACAACATTCCGTTTCCTTGTTTGTTTGAAAAACATTTTTCCAAATTGTATATAAAAAGGAATATCAATTGTAATTTCACTGACCCTTCAAGTTAACTAATCACAACAGCTTAAGCAATGACAATTTATTAAAAAAAACGTGATTTCATACAAATGTCGTTTGACAAACAAACCTCCTTCTTTTATTAATCAAAAACATTTTCTATGGATAAACACTTTTTCAAAAAAATTTTTAAAAATATTGGAGACTGAAATTGAGCTTTTTTTCTAAAACTAGTCAAATTTTGAGGGACTACAACTCTCTGTTTTCCACATACTAAAAATCACTTGCATAATTTGTATAACCAATGAAAATGCCAAAGAAATAGTAAAAAGTTTGATCTTTTAAAATGGCATTGACTGTTTGTTGTTCGAAATCTACATTTTAAGAAACAAGTCTTTTTAGGTATACACAAAGGTTAGACATACATACATACTAATCATTTTACCTTAATACATGCAAACACTTTTTAGTAACTTTAATTGCAAATCTGGAGTGAAATTCATTTGGATATTTTTTAGTTTCATTTTTGAAGAATATTTTTTAAAACTTTCATTGCTCGCAAAATTTTCAGAATTTAAATATTATTAAAAAAATTTTATACGTCCCTTATTTATTCTTACTTTAATACGTTTTCGTAAATCTGTTGCAAAAGAATTATTAATTTTATTTTTTCTTTCTGTTGTTTATCCAACAATTTTGTATACTTTAGGACACTTACTTACTTACATGTGACCTTGTTTTCTCTTTTTTTTTTTGATTTTTGCTCTAATTGATTGATTAATCAAATTATTCTTAATTTTTATTTCTAGAGCAGTATTCGTTGGTCGATTAGAAGGTGATACCGGGTCAGTAGCTTTCCATCCTTTTTTAACCTTTTCCTTTTACTAATTATTTTGCTTCTTTCAGATCCTTGACGTCGACCTGGGTCCCCGGTTCCTTAAGTTGGAACCATCTTGACGCAATTTTTTCATTGTCCCTTTAAGGTATGTTTCATTGTTTCTTATTATAGTCCTGTATAAATATGCATTTCCTTTATTTTTCAGCCATTGAAGACCCTAAATATTCATCATCAATACCGTCGATATTGCGGTGAGTTTTTCCTTCTTCTCTTTTTCCAATTCATTTCCGTCATAATGTTGGTTTTAAGACGTCTTATTCTTTCCTCCTGTTTTGCCAATGACAATGTGTGTTGTTGTGTTCCTCCATACTGCGTGTAGTGGTTGAAATTTGAAAATTTCACTTTAATGTCCTTCCTCCATGGTATGTCCTGCTCGGTTGCGTTCAGTATGGGTACTGCTGTGCCTCCATTTTTAATGTTGACCACAGTATTTCCAACATAAACTCCAGGGGAAATCTCCTGTTTATGCACAACCACAGTTTTGTCTCTCGATACAATATTGACTGGTACTATAGTGACTGCTCTTTTCCTCAGACAGACACCTTGTTGATGATTTGTTTGACAATCTATTTCCGTACGAAGGGTAAACGTCTTCACCCAATGTTCGCTATCAAATATACTCAAGGTTCTGTCTATGGTGTTCACTATACATCTGTTTCACATATTATTTCTTCCGAGAATACCATCTCCAGGGATTTGTATTTCCCGCGACACAATATGGAACACCCACGGCAACTGCCTTTTATCTCCTATCCTGATCTCGGTAGTGCCCAGTGTCGTAGTCTTTCCTCCGAAGGCTCCAGAAAGAATTTTAGTTTGCTTTCTGTTCTTATTGAGAAAAATCTTCATTGAGTCTTCTTTTATTATGCTGAAATCTGCTCCGGTATCCACAAGTAGGACCAATTCTCCCCCCTTGCTTCTTGGCAGGGGAGCGTAATGAAAACTGTGTCCACATTGCCCGGTGATTCAGCACTATCTTCTATATTTCGCATCATCTCTTTACCTTTTTTCTCCTTTTTTTTGTTTAATTCACTATCTTTCTCAGTATTTTCTTCTATAGTTCTCCTTGTTCACCGAGTGTACAACTGCCTCGGTTACTATTCTGGTTGGCTGCTCTGTTTCTGAGTCAGTCTCCGTATCATCTTTATTTACCCGATTCTTTGTTTCTGTTTCTTTATTATATTTGTAGTTGTTCTCTTTTTTATGCCAATCTGATTTTCTGTTAATTTGCGGGACCCCAGTTATTGGCCCCCACCTGGATAACAATCTTGTCGCGATGTGGTGGCTTAAGTACTGGCTGTGGTGTCTGCCTTTTGCTCGGAAACTATGGGGTCAATGCTAAGCTTCCCCACAGTGCCTCCGAGCCAAAGACACGAAACTATAAAGGCCGGTATACTAAAGGTTATCCAAACCCTAAACCGAGGTGTTACGCGACCCGTGCCTATCGGATTTTTGCAGTCGGGTGCAAGAGACTGTATTATAACGGAGCCTTGCTGATACCTGGGCACCTCAGCAAGTAATGACGCCCTTACGACGTTACAGGGGGCTATGACGTGGTGGACCTACTGACCCCCACACTCGTGGGACTCTTATGAAGAACAACAAAACAAAACCAACAACAACAACAACTAACGACTCGGCACAAGGGAACGCAAATGACGGGACTCTGACGACGGCGAGCAGGGTGGCTACACCAGGCCCTGTCAGCTCACGGACAACTGGTGAGGCGAGGAGCCAGGGTGGCACACCCAACCTGGCGTTTCAAACAGAGGCAGCACAGCCAAAAGGCGACTGCCAAAAAACACGCGGTGAGGTACATGCGGACTCAAAGCCCTGCACCTCCAAAGCCGCTAAAGCCATTGCCGCTAGGTCGGCCAAATCCTCCCCAACCAAGACGGCAAAGGACAGGAGCAGAGACGGGACACTGTCGACGGCGAACAGGGTGGCAACACCAGACCCTGCCATCACACGGACAACTGGTGCGGCGAAGAGCCAGGGTGGCACACCCAACCTGGCACTTCACCAAAAAACAGCTGAGCTAAAAGCCAGCTGTCAAAAATCTCGCGGTGAGGTACCTGTGGACTTCAGGCCCAGTACCTCCAAAGCCGCCCAAGTCCTTGCCGCCAAGGCGGCTAAAACTCCCTTTTCAGGGGCCAGGTCGGTCAAGGCTAAGCCAGACAAACCTGGCGCCCTCAATGTGCGCACTGCAGGGGAAAGGACCGGTAGGATAACCTCCGGCCCCAATACCCTGCCACCCTCTGCCAACTCCGGCAAAACAACAACACCCGGGCACATTGCACATTCCAGAAGGGCTGCAACAACAAGGCGCTCCGCCTTACGTTTTATTTCGATCTTAGGATCTCTACCGGCTGATCAGCTCACAAATGAGCAGACAGCTTCTCTCACATGGGCGAAAGCTCACATGGTTGCACTGCGTAGCAACCCTCCCCCTGCAGGGCCTAAACGGCAACGTTCAGAGGAGGAAAACGCAGCTGCAGCTAACCCCCCGAGGACCAAACGTCCTAAATATACCCCTGTCGGCAATGGCTCCTACAGTGAGGTGGCCAAAGGGCATCTCGTAAGGGCCATCATAGACAGGGGTGTAGGTGACGGGGCCATGTCACACGACAAGTGGGACATGGTAAACAAGAAACTGGTGGGGGTTTTCTGGAAAGTTTACCAAGACAATCTGGGACCCCCCCCCCCCCAGTGCAGTGACTTTGGTTGGTACCAAAATCACATTAAGTTGATGGCCTGTGCAGACGAGCGCTCAGCGACGCTGCTAAAGCAGGCCATTGATTGCATAGCTGAGGTATGGCAGGGTGCTAGGCTGGATGCGGTTCCTATGGAGGAGATTCCCAGACTTCCTAGAGCCTTTGCCATAATACCTGACGAACCATCGGCACCGGAGGAAATCCTTAAGATCCTTCGGTGCTGCAACCCTGACCTACCAACCAGCGACTGGAAGGTAGCAAAGGTGTCTGCGGCCGAAGGGTGCAAAAGGAAGGTGATTCTGATCCTGAATCAGGAGTCGCTGGCGCTAGTGCGGGAGAGGCAGAACAAGTTGTTCTATTGTTTTAGCACAATTTTGTTGCGCGTCTACCGGACTGACGCCAGACGGAATCGCGATCCGGGCCATGAAGGCGTACCGCCAAAAGGCGGTACGATAAGTGATGCAACTGCGACCTCATCCGACAGAGAAGACGCTCAATCAACCTCCTCGTTGGTTGGCGGCTTCTTTGAACGGTTGAACGTCGCGGATGGTGACGAAGACGACCTGCTGGCCTCTGATGAGGACCAGGAGGACGTCGACGTCACCTTAACAGAAAAAATGGAGGATGGTGAAGGTGACTCAAGTCAACCTGCACCACTCTAAAGCAGCATCTGCTGCAATGCTCCTCCGGGTGGTAGAGAAAGAGGAGGATCTAATCATGGTCCAGGAACCCTGGGTCCATAAAGGACGGGTTTGTGGACTAAACCTCAGGGGCTACAAGCTCTTAGTTGCCAATGGTACAGGTAATATCAGATCTTGCATATTGGCTAAAAACTCTTTACGCATCTTCATTTTATCTGATTACAGTGATGAAGATACTGTGACCGCAGCAATGGAGACCGAGTCCGGCATCATCTGGGTAGTCTCCAGCTATATGGCCCATGACCACGGTGAGCGTCCACCAAACAACTTGGTACGTGGTATAGTGGCTAAAGCTGATAGCACAAGGACGCCAATCATAATATGTGCTGATGCGAACTCGCACCACATCACATGGGGCAGTAATAACACCAACGCACGAGGTGAGTCTCTTTTCGATTTTATTATCAATAATAATCTTGAAATAGTAAATAGAGGTTCAGAACCGACTTTTATTGTCTCAAATCGAAGTGAGGTTTTAGATATTACACTGATTAGTGCACACCACAACAGTTTAATTAGCGACTGGAAGGTCTCGGACGACTGCTCCTTTTCTGACCATCGTTATATTGATTTCTCCATAGGGTTTTGCGTGGATAGACCAAATCCTCTGATAAACAGAAGGAAAACTAACTGGGACAATCTCCTCCGTAACACTCTAAGCTCCGTCCCCGTTATAAACAACACGACGGATATCGATACAGCAATAGATCTCTTCAACAAATCTTTCTGCTATGCAACTAATATGTCTTGCAAAGCCACGACACGCAAAGGCAAAAGTAAACCACCATGGTGGTGCCCTGATATCGCACACTCGCGAAGCGAGTGCCGTCGACTTTTTAACGAGGCTAAGCAAACAGGTGACTGGTTGCGATATAAGTCCTCGCTAAACAGGTTCAAAAACCTTGTTAGAAGCGCAAAAAGGAAGTCTTGGAGGAATTTCTGCAGTGGCGTAGAGAGCTCCTCCGAAACCAACCGATTGCGCAAGATATTAGCTACCTCACCGGTGGTACCCAGCTACATACAAAAACCATGTAGTAGCTGGACTCTAAGCAGTCATGAAACGCTCAGCGTACTTCTTGACACTCACTTTCCCGGTAACGCCCCGGTTTCTACTACAGTTACCGCTACCGGTGATACAACTACTTCGCCTGAGCCAGTTATTGTACCGCTGGACAATGACAGAATCAGATGGGCGATCAGGACCTTCGATCCATTCAAATCTCCTGGACCAGACGGAATTATTCCGGCGGACCTACAGAGAAATATGGAACTAGTCGTGCCCTGGCTCTCTGAAATCTTTACAGAATGTCTGAAAAGGGCATACATTCCGGCTTGCTGGAACCTGTCGTCTCATACTAAACCTAAAGACTTTAGGCCTATCAGCCTGACGTCCTTTCTGCTCAAAACAATGGAAAGAGCTATAGATATACATCTTAGAATGTCCATACCAAAGGAACTTCTATCCCCCTCACAGCATGCCTACATAAAGGGCAAGTCTGTCGAAACTGCTCTCCACTCCCTGGTCAGTCACATAGAGAAATCTCTCGTACAGAAGGAATTCACTATGGTGGCTTTCCTGGCCATAGAGGGCGCCTTCAATTTTGTCGAACCGGACTCAATTATCAACAGCATGATAGATTTGGGGATTGACATCAATATCTGCAGGCTTGTACAAAATCTGCTAACTAGAAGGGTCATAAGTGCATCTTTTGGATCTGCCACTGAATACAGAGCAGTGAATCGGGGCACCCCACAAGGGGGTGTCTTGTCACCGCTCTTGTGGAATTTGACCATCAACTCTCTACTGCTAAGCCTAGAGCGGAAGCTGGTTAAAACCGTAGCTTACGCTGACGACGTGGCAATAGCTATCTCTGGCAAATACCTGAGCACAATATCTCAGTGTATGGAATCTGCTCTGACACTCCTCAGCAAATGGAGTGTCAGCTGTGGGCTTGGCGTCAATCCGGCGAAAACCGAATTGGTGCTATTCTCCAGGAGGCACAAAATCGGAGACTTTGCGTCCCCCAAACTAAACGGGACCACACTGAAAGTCTCGGACAACGCTAAGTACCTGGGCGTAATCCTAGATAGCAAACTATCTTGGAACCTAAACACCCAGTATAGAGCAAACAAGGCCCTCGTGGCAATTTACACCTGCAAAAGAGCAATTGGTCGCAGCTGGGGCATCGAACCCCGAGGGACCAACTGGATCTTTGACACGGTAATTAAGCCCATAATTTTCTATGGGGTTATAGTCTGGTGGGAAGCGGTAGAAAAAGACTCCCACCGACGAACTATAGAGAAAATTTTTCGGCTAGCGGCGATCCTGATAACGGGAGCGCTCAGGTCTACTCCAACGAAGGCATTGTTCGCTATGCTGAACTGGCTTCCGGTGGATGTTCTGGCCAATCAGCTAGCTTTGACTGCGGCGATCAGACTGAACGCTACATGTTCATGGACGAGAACCGATCTTGGTCACTCCAGGATTCTCAGGCAGCACCAAGCGCTCCATGACTTCAACGACTACTGCCCACCAGAACCTTATTTTGGCGGGCTTTTTCAATCCATTGTTCCCAATAGGGAATATCACTCCCTACCCCCTGCCACCGAAGGGCCCATCAGAGTTTTTACTGATGGCTCCAAAAGAGGCGTAAACACTGGGGGAGGCTTCTATGTGGAAAACTTCAACGTCAAGGTTCCATTCAGACTTCGGGATGGCTGTAGCGTCCTGCAAGCCGAAGTCTCGGCCATTACAAGGGCGGCAAGATGGCTTAGGTATTATAGGGTATCGGAAGACATCCATATATTTACCGACAGCAAAGCGGCCATTGCTGCTATCAATGGTGTATACACTACATCGACGGTGGTAAACGAATGCCGGAAGTCTCTAAACGAGATAGCGAGACATTCAAGAGTAACACTAGTCTGGATTCCAGGGCACTCAGAGTGCACTGGAAACGATATTGCGGACGAAACTGCCAAAAAGGGAACATCATTGAGCAACTCGATGATATGTCACTTCGTTGGCATTCCTCTATCTCATTGCAAGCGATTGATCCAGCAGGAATCATACAATCTTGCTCAAGAAAGGTGGGAACAAGAGCACACCTGTCGAGTCGCCAGGTCCACTTGGCCCCGCTGCACAGAACTCGCGATCTGCTTAGGCTTGGTAAATGTCATACAAGACGACTAGTAACAGTGCTAACGGGGCACTGGTGTTTCGGGACTCATGCCAAAAGGATGGGCCTAAGTTACAATGACTACTGCAGAAGTTGTAACGATGAGGAGGAAGAAGAAACAGTTCTTCATCTTCTATGTCAATGCCCCGCGCTTAACAGCATTAGGGCGATTACCATAGGCTCCAACACTCTGCCAGACCTCGACAGTCTGGCGAACATGGGGCTAACCAACATATCCTCCTTCTTGCAACAATCAGGATGGTTTGATCCGGCGACAGGGCAACTACAGGCAATTGAATAAACAATTGACTGAGCCCTGTCTGCTGTAGGGTATCACAAAGGGACCGAATTAACGGAACCAAGTGCGTCACGTCTCAGATGTGGCGGCCCTCGAAACCTAACCTAAACAGTTATTGGCGATAACTGGGCCGAATTTCGTTTCCTTGGGCATTTGTCCGATTTGTGTTGCTATGGGCCTCTACTGGTCTGTTAGCTAGGTCCCTGCCGTTGTTGCTATTTCGCACCTGTTGGTAGATCCCTGTTCCTACTGTCTGAGTTTGTCTGATATTGCTTCTGCAGTCCCGTGCAAAATGTCCTTGTTGCTGACATTTAAAACAGGTTGGGCGTGTACCATTGTTTCTGTTTGCCCCTCTGTTCATGTTTTGTCCCGTCGCTATTTGTGGGCCTCCACGGAATTCTGTGTTTGTTATCCTCCTATTGTTTTCTGCCGCCCTTCTATCCAATTGATTTTGGTTTGGTATGTTTCTTCTTGGCTCGCAGAAAGGGGTTTCCTTGTGACCGTTTATCCTACACAATCGGCAGTATAAGGAGCCTAATCTCTTTCTGCAGTTTTCCACATCGTGCCCGCTGTTTCCACAGAACGTACAGCTTACGACATTCCTGCATAGTGGCCCCATTTCATGGCCGTATTTTCCACAGCTCATACAGTATGGTGTGTTTAGCCGCTTTTTGCAGTTATTCCATTCATGCCCCATCCTGTTACAAAAACTACAGGGGACTTCTGAATCTATTGTGTTGATACTGTGCGTTGGTTCGCCAAACAATTCCTCAGCGTTCTCGACTATTTCTATCAACTTAGTGAGCTCTTCCTCCTCCTGCCCCACGAATCGAGCTTTAAGAGCATGGTCTTTCATACCCTTGATAAAGCTTCTTACCGCTATCCTCTTGAAGTCCTTCAGCATGGTTTGGCGGCCAGGTCCCACCGGCCATTCGTTCTCTATTGTTGTTTTTGCCTCATTTAATAGGCTATCCAGGCGTTCTCCAAATTTGCATGCTGACTCTCTGATGCTCTGTTTGCAACCCAAGATCAGCTCCCTTATCTTATCTAAGCTCTTGCTTTTTAGATAATATTTCTTGAGCGCATGACATAACGCGTCCACGGAACTGAAATTCATCTGGGAAATTCTTGAGTAGGCCCCCTAGGAGTCTCAATTTCAGGCATTGTATTACATCTTGTGTTAGGACGTTATTTGCACCTGTGAGTACTTCTCTTTCTACCATTTTGCATCCTTGTATGTACCTGAATACTTCTGATGACAAGTCTGGCCCATCAGTCCCGAAAAATGATGGGACGTGTTGTTTACGATCTTAATAATCTCATACAGCGAAGGCATGGTTTTGCTGGGGCGACGGTGATCGTCTTTCTATGTTCTGCTGGTAATCATCTTGATAGTGGGCTGTGTCCACGCAAGAACTTGTAGACTGTCTATTTAATAACTATACTTGTCGTTCTATTAATTTGTCTGTCTGCGTCTGTGGGTTGTCCATTAAAGCTGTCTTCTACTTACCCATGTTCCGCTGGTTATTATCCTCATAGTGGTCTGTGGTTTAGGCTTATTTTCACTTTATATTATTATTATTATTATTTTATATTATGTGTTTGTTCGCAACCGCGCAGAATTTTTACAATCAAAGTAATTCTCCTTTTTGCCTTGATCCGCTTTAGCGATTAGTCCTGCAACGACAATACAAGGTAGCTAGAATTTAGACTTTTATGTATTTGTCCTGTGCAGTTCTACACCGTCGAATGTAGGATGCAACAATACAAGGTTGCTAGAATTTAGACGTTATGGTATTGTTGGTTTTGCTACACCGGACAGTTTTTTCTGTTGCAAGATCAATTAAAAGGATTATTTTATTTGATGCAATTATTAACGCGGCTACCGGCTGCGCCAAAATGTTACAATTTATTTTGTAACTTATTTCAGAATTAAAACACAAGAGACTATTATGATTTTAGTTATTACTTTAATTTTATTTACTTTTTATTGTTATTTCTTAGTCTAATTTTATTATTTTATAACCGTCTCAGGGACCCGCTTAAGGCTGGTGTTTGATCAGGTTTTTGTTTATAAAAATATATTAAGCCTTCACAGGGACCCGCTTTTAAGGCTGGTGTTTGATCAGGTTTTTGTTATGTGTGTTATGTGTTAAGAATTGACTCGACTGACTAGACTTGACTAGACTGACTAGACTAGACCTCCATACCAACTCACCCTCCGCTTTTATACCCAATTTCGCTGTCTGATTGAACGATGCTGCTGCCGTTCGCTGCCGCCGGCGTGGTCATTGCTAAGTGTGATAGTATGCAAATTCAGCATATTCTGTAGGAAAGTTACTGGCATATACATGTATGCAGCGGTATTGCATCGTCAGCATATATCTGTAGGAAAATTACTGGTAATAACGTCAGTAATGCATGCAGCGGTACTTTGCTGCCGTTAGTATTTTTGTTGGTTGAGGGAAAATAACTCAACATCAGTATGTGTGTGCAGCGTATGTTCTGCTGTCGCTGATACTTCTGTTGGTTAGGGGAAAATGACTCATAACAAAATAAAGGTCCGCCTGGCCAAAAGGTAGCCAATGAAGGATGACATCTTCAATAAAATATCACCTCCATCAGCCAGCCAAAATCATCTGAAGAAAACCAAGAAGACCACAAAATCACCAAAATATATATATATTTACATATATGTATTTTACTTCATATGTATTTTAAATTTAATTAATTAATAACTTTTATTTTAAAAGTGGTGCGCTAAAGTCGCACACTAGGGCCAGTAAGCGTTAACCGCTCGTGGCAAACATTTTTTTATTGCGTTTACAAAATAGCTCGTAGCTAAAATATTTTAAAAAAACCTCATATTTACAAAAACACAAAAAAGGGGATTAAGAAATTTAGCAATGTTACTTAAATAAAAATTAAAAAAGTAACACTTAAAGAATAATTTTCAAAAATTCTGTTTGTATAAAATTAAACCTAAATAAGACCAACGTTTTAAAAATTTTTTTTAATGTGTAAAAAAAAAAAATTTTTTTATGTTTATATCCTTAAGATGGATAGAAGTAAAATAAATTAATTAAAAATATCATAATTTTAATAGAAATAAGAATAAATTAAATTAAAAGAAAAATTTATAAAATTTTTACACGGTCCTTTATAATGAATAGAAAACAGAAAAAGAGGGCAGGAAAATAAAAATAGAAAAACTAATTAAAGACATTAAATTAAATTATACTTATGGAATGGCATGAAATACTTAATAAAGCTAGATTAATAAAGGAAGATTTTGACCGTTCTTATAAATGCCTAAACATTGACAGACCTACAAAAGAGGAAACAATAAAAATACATTTCGATAAACTTTTATTAATGTGCACTACAATAGACTTACAGTTTCACACAAAACAGCAGCAGATGCATTCTTTGCAGATTTAAAAGAAAAAATTTTCAAATTGGCAGCTAAGAAAGGGGTAGAACTTGACCTACCAACATCCATCCACGAAAATTCACCTCATAAATTCAGAACTAAACCAATAAATGCTAAAATGGGCCAAGCAATAGTGGAATTTTTAAATACAGCCTCAAAGCTAATTCCAGACTTTGATGGCAGAGCAGAAAATTTACGCTCTTTCATAGATTCATTATCGTTACTAAATTCAATAAAAGGAGAACACGAATCCACAGCAGTATCCCGCATAAAAACAAAATTAAAGGGTACTGCAAGAAATCTTATCAACGATGAAGCAACAATAATAAACATTATAAATAAGTTGCAACAAACCGTTAAAGGTGAATCAGTAGAAGTAATATCTGCGAAAATAATGAACATTAAGCAAAGCAGTAAAACGGCGAATTCCTACTGCAATGAAATTGAAAGCTTAGCAAAATCATTAGAAAGTGCATATATAACAGATGGATTACCATCAGAATTAGCAACCAAATATTCAACACAAGTCGCTGTAAAAGCATTTACCAAAAACTGCAACATTGATAAAGTAAAGCTTATCATGGAGGCAGGCCAATTCAATAGCATGAGTGATGCTATAAGTAAATTTGTCAATAGCTGCACCGAAGCCACAGGCCAACAGAATGCCATACTATATTATGGGCAAAAACATAGACCCAATAACAATTATCGTGGCAATAATACACGGTTGCGTGGAAGAAATAATTTCCCACGTAACAATAATAGCAATAACAGCTATAACAACAATAATGACAATTATAACAGAAACCGACAAAGAAATAACAATAACAACAATAGTGACAATTACCGCCAAAGATACACCAATAACCGTAGGAACAACAACTACGTAAGAGCAACAGAATCTAATCAAAATGATTCGGAAAACTCCGAATTTCCCCTAAGACAAAATCAATAAATATCTATCATCTAAACCTCAACTTAAGTTTCTTTATAAATGTTCAACTAAATAATACCGACACTACACTCACACTTTTAGTAGACACTGGTGCTGATATTTCTTTAATAAAATCAAAATTTTTCAGATTAAACAAAATAAATACTAATGACACTACAGTTTTTAGTGGAATAGGACAGGGCAATATAAAATCAATGGGAAGTATATTTTTTGATCTAAAATTCGAAAAATTTTTAATACCACATAAATTCCAAGTGGTATACAATCAGCCCAATCACGAATAATAATTCCGCGTGAGTTTTCTCCCTTTCCCCATTCCTCCTATTATGAATAAAAATCCCGCATGAGATTTCTCACTTTACCTTTTCTACATATTTGTACGATTTTTATCAACCGTGTGAAAGAGAATAAAAGTGAATGGGGAAAAAAGTAGCTATTCTGAATGCCTTTGAATACAGTTTTTTCCCAAAAAATATTTCACTTAGAAAACTGAAGGGAGTTTACATAAAAATGTAAGTAATTTTTAATAAAACACAGTTTAAATAAATAAAAAAAATATTTAATTGTTTATTTAGGTCGAAGAGCACAAATAAAGCGCAATTGCAACATTTGGTAACATTAATGGAATCCAATGCAGCCATTGCCTGTGGTTTCCATAAAGGTAGCAAATACCTAGTAAATACCGAAAAGCCGGTTTATTTACTCTATAGTACTTTTGAAACCTGTTGCAAGCTAAAAACTTTAAATCGAGTAATTAATTGTATTTACATATGTACTTACAGTGACAGCGGCAACTCAAGAGGATTAGATGCATCCCGCAACTGCCTTCTGGTGATCCGTTGGTTATTTCTTTCTTGGTGTTGTTCTTCAATAACAAGTGCTCGTAAAGTTAAATTATTCATTTCAAATTTGTTTTAACACAAATTAATTTATATATAGACGTATGAAAATTAATATTATCAGGCTCAATTTCAGTATTTTTTATTTTTATTTAATTATCTTTGCACACACAAAACCGCAAATTGGAAACAAAAACAAGAAAATTATATGCCAATAAGCAAAACAGCTGGCTTCAAAATTCAGTGATGCCACTTTTTAACTTTTTTGTTCCCGCGGAATTTATAATTGGAGGAAATTTTTCTCGAGAAAAGTATTTTCCGTGGGAGAGAAATTCCGAGGGAATATTCGTGATTGGGCTGAATAACTTTCCAATACCATGCGATGGAATCATTGGAATGGATTTCATGAAAAAGTATAATTGCATGTTGGATTTTAACAAAAACAATGATTGCCTTACCCTAAGAGCATTTAATATGCCACACACAATCAATATACCAATTACAACTAACAATAGCGAAATAACTTTACCACCAAGATGTGAAATAATACATCAAATAAAATTTAAAAATTTAAACAGTGAAATTCTAATTCCTAATCAAGAAATTGCACCAGGCGTCTTCATTCCAAACACAATAGTTAACACTAACAAAGCATACGTTCGTTTTTTAAACACTAATAGCACTAATGCCAAAATTAAGAAAAGTAACATAAAAACCGAAAACATCTCTGATTATGATATAATAAAAGAAAATTTTAACAAAAATATATCAAGTAAATCAAAATAATTAAAAATTTTGAGGGAAAATTTTCCGGAACAATTTAAAAATACATTAACAGAGTTATGCTCAACATACAGTGATATTTTCGGTTTAGAATCAGAAAAAATAACAATAAATAATTTTTATGAACAAAAGTTGAGGGTAAAAGATAAAGAACCGGTATACATTAAAAATTATCGTATACCACATACACATAAAGAAGAAATAGATAAACAGGTCAAAAAGCTAATAGATGATCAAATTGAAGAGCCTTCGTACTCTGAGTACAACAGTCCAATATTACTCGTACCAAAGAAATCACTGCCCAATTCTGATAAGAAAAGATGGAGACTTGTTATAGACTACAGGCAAATAAATAAAAAACTAATTGCAGATAAGTTTCCATTGCCTAGAATAGACGATATTCTAGACCAGCTCGGCAGAGCAAAATATTTTTCTTGTTTAGACTTAATGTCAGGTTTTCACCAAATTGGCTTGGAGAACAAATCTAGGGACTTAACATCATTTTCAACAAACAATGGCTCATACAGATTTACTAGATTACCGTATGGCTTAAAAATAGCTCCAAATTCGTTTCAAAGAATGATGACACTTGCTTTTGCTGGTTTAAAACCAAACCAGGCTTTCCTATACATGGATGACTTAGTGGTTTTAGGTTGTTCAGAAAAACATATGCTTTCAAATTTAAAAGAGGTATTTGCTTTGTGTAGAAAACACAACTTAAAACTTCATCCAGAAAAATGTTCATTTTTCAGGACAGAAGTTACTTATCTTGGACACAAATGTACAGACAAAGGAATATTACCTGATGATAGTAAATACGCAGCTATCGAAAACTATCCAACACCTAAGGATGCGGATAGTGCAAAACGATTCGTTGCATTTTGTAATTATTATCGAAGATTCATCAAAAACTTCTCAGAATATTCCAGACATCTAACAAAATTGTCCAGAAAAGGAGTAAAATTTGAATGGACTAAAGATTGTGACAATGCATTCAAATACCGGAAAAAAGCTCTGATAAAACCCACACTACTTCAATACCCTGATTTCACAAAAGAATTTTGTATAACGACGGACGCAAGCAAACAAGCTTGTGGAGCCGTATTAACGCAGGAATATGATGTAAAGCAATTACCAATAGCATACGCATCAAAATCTTTTACCAAAGGTGAAAGCAATAAATCTACAATCGAACAGGAATTGAGAGCTATCCATTGGGCTATTACACACTTCAGACCATACATAAGTATATGGTAAACATTTTCTTGTTCGTACTGATCACTGACCATTATCATATTTGTTTTCTATGAAAAACCCAAGTTCAAAATTAACAAGAATGAGGTTAGATTTGGAAGAATAAAATTTTACTATAGAATATCTTAGGGGAAAAGATAATTATGTTGCAGACGCGTTATCAAGAATAACGATTGATGACTTAAAAGATATAAATATAAAAACTAATACGGTGTTAAAAATTACAACAAGATCTATGGCATATAAAAAGAAAAAACAAAGTAATACCGAAAATATTCAGCATCAAATTAAAAATAATGATAAAAAGCCCAATATATATGTACCACTAAAGAACACTGACGTCAGAAACTACTATAAATTAAAGATTACTCCTGTAAAATGTTACATCAAACGAGGAAAATCTGTTATTACATATATAAATATAAATGATTTGTTTACTAATGGGAATATTGACCTAGGACAATTTTTCCCAAGGCTTGAGAAAGTGGCCGGTAAACTTAGTGTAGAGACACTACAAATGGCACCCAGTGAGAAAATTTTCAAATTTATCTCCATAAATGAATTTAAAAATATGGGCAATAAATATTTAAATAAATTAAAAGTAGCGCTACTTAATGAGGTGACCAATATAAATGATAAGAATGCTAAGGCAATTCTTGATATAATGCTGAAATACCATGATGATCCGATAGAGGGAGGACATTGTGGAATATATAGAACAATAGAAAAAATAAAGAGGTATTACTATTGGAAAAATATGATAAAAGACATAATTATGTTAAATCATGTCAAAAATGCCAAAAATCAAAAACAGTAAACCATAATAAAAGTCCTATGACTATAACAGAAACACCAGAAAAAGCATTCGACACGGTGTATGTAGATACAATAGGGCCATTTCCGAAATCGATTAATGCAAATGAATATGCAATCACTTTAATATGTGATCTTACTAAATATTTGGTGACAATACCAACACCAGATAAATCTGCAAAAACAATCGCTAAAGCGATATTTGAAAATTTTGTATTGACCTATGGACCAATGAAGACGTTCATCTCGGACATGGGAACAGAGTATAAAAATTCTATACTGACGGAACTATGCACACTACTAAAAATTGAAAATATAACTTCCACGGCACATCACCATCAAACACTAGGAACAATAGAAAGAAGTCATAGAACTTTTAACGAATATGTTCGTTCTTATATATCTGTGGATAAAACGGACTGGGACGAATGGTTAAAATATTTCACTTACTGCTTTAATACGACGCCATCAACGGCACATAACTACTGTCCTTATGAGTTAGTATTTTCAAGATTACCAAACAATTTTAGACAATTTGCTAAAGTAGATAGTGTGACACCACTATACAATGTGGATAACTATGCCAAAGAGGCAAAATTTAGGTTAGAAGTAGCACATAAGCGCGCGCAAATACGTTTAGATAAAAATAAAATACAAAAATTAAATTATGATAGGAATATTTTAGAACATAATTTTAAAATAGGAGATTTAGTTCTACTTAGGAATAATTCAAGGCATAAATTGGAAAATCAATATAAAGGTCCGTATAAAATTAAAAAAATAGATTTAAGAAATAATGTTACCATAGAAGAGAAGAAAACAAATAAACAACAAGTAGTTCATAAAAATAGACTTAAGATATATAATAATAACTAACATTTAATATTATTGTATGGCCATAAGTACATCTAAATATTATAATTTTTTTTTTTCTTTAAAAACAAAATAAATATTATATTACACTTATACTTAGACTAATTAAAAACTAATTGTAAAAGAATGTCCATAAAACTAACGTTATATGAACATTCTTGTAAGGGGTGGAGGTGAGGTGTAGCATGTGGCCAACAGTGTGTAGTATGCATTGCGATTCAATAGTACCGCAACATGCAAGCATTGACAAACTGCAAGCAAGATATTTTGTGTGTGTCGGTAATTTGACACTTGTACGGTTAATCAAGTGCAGCAGCACAATGCACTTAAATTAATCACATTTATTAACTGCATTTGTTTGATTGTAAATATAAGCTACACAAAGTATCTGTTGCTTTTAAGTATGCACTCGTTGAACTTTAAAACTGTTGAACACATGTCATACATAAATAGTTGGAAGCTAAATATGCTTACCCGACAATAATATATATTTCTATTCTTTTACTCTTATGTTAAGGTACCCCTAAGAATTATTCTCATAATTAGTATATAAGCCAATGTCATTTAGTTTATAAGACAATTAATAAATCATCAGTCTTAGGAGCTCCAAATATACAAGCTCTAAGACAAAAATAAAATAAATAAAAACAATTTTATTACACAACATAGCAAGATGTCCCATGGAGGAAGGAAATCCAGTTGAAATTCTCAAATTTCAATCATTACACACAGTATGGTGAAACCGGATCAAACACCAGCCTTAAAAAGCGGGTCCCTGTGAAGGCTTATAATATAACTAAACACCTTGTAATGATATAAAAATAAAATAAAAAAAATAATCTAATTTTTTTTTTTGTGATAATTTTATTATTTATTGAATCTTTAATTATTTAAATTGAATTATCAATAAGTTTTTCAAATCTTAAATCTAAAAAAATATTAAATATAAGTTTAGCCAATGCTAAACAAAATTTTCAATTTCAACGGTTAATTTTTGTTGTTTTACATTTCTCGTGAACGGCTGAGAAAAAGAGTATCCCTTCTTTTCAGCCGGGTGTGGCCTCTATAATGAAGAATATTGCGCGCAAGTGGATTTGGGTGCAACTCAAGTTTTTTTATATATTTTTTATATCTTCACCAACGGAACGTCTAGGTCTTTATGAATTCGATGGTTTCTGACATACCAGGGGGCTGCTGTAATTGTACGTAGAATTTTATTTTGTCGCCTTTGAATTTTTTCGACATTTGATGCTGAGGCAGTGCCCCATAACTGGATTCCATAGAACCATATTGGTTTCAGGATCGCGTTGTATAATAGTAGTTTACAGTCTAGGCTTAGTATAGAATTTCTTCCAATAAGCCAATTCATTTGAGCTGCTTTTAATTTCATTTGAGTCAACTTTGCGTCTATATGCGATTTCCATGTTAAACGACGATCAAGATGAACGCCTAGATATTTGACTACAGTGTGTTGTGGTATAGTCTCGGTGTTAATTTTTATAGGCGGGCATGTTTGCCTGCGCAACGTAAAAGTGACGTGTGCACATTTCTGCTCGTTAACTTTTATACGCCATTGTTTGAGACATTTTTCCAGTTTGGATATATATTCTTGTAAGTTGCGGGAAGCTTCTACAGGATTTTCGTGAACGCTTAGAAAGGCTGTATCATCCGCAAATGTTGATGTATGAATGTTATTGCTTAACGGTAAGTCAGAGGCATATATTAAATAAAGTAAGGGTCCGCAGATACTGCCTTGAGGGACTCCGGCTTCAATCGACTGCGGAGGGCTTAAAAAATTGCCTTCCCTAACTACAAATTTACGTTCCATCAAATAGCTTTTTAAAAGCTTTACGATGTTTGCTGGTAGATTTTGTGTTAATTTATTGAAAAGACCTTCGTGCCATACTTTATCGAAAGCTTGTGAGACATCAATAAAGAGCGCAGAGCAGTATTTCTTTTTTTCAAAAGTGTCTCTAACGACATTCACAAGTCTGTGAGTTTGTTCTATTGTGTTATGTTGTCTGCGAAAACCGAATTGATGATCTGGAATACATCCATTACTAGTCACTATAGGCATCAGCTTGCTCATATACAGCTTTTCAAATAGTTTTGAAATGTTAGACAGTAAACTAATAGGCCGATAGGATTCAACCTTTGTATGATCCTTGCCGGGCTTTGGTATCATAGTAATTAGCGAAACCTTCCATTGTTTAGGATAGTGTTCTAGGCGTAGGATACTGTTAAAAATGAATAGTATTATTCTTTTTGCAGTGTAAGGCAATTCTTGAAGCATTTTGTTGCTTATTTTGTCGACACCTGGGGCTTTTCTGGTGTTAAGACTAGTAATAGTATTTTCAATCTCCGTCATGTTAAATCTCATCGGTATTTCTGGTAAAGGGACGACTGGTGGCAGTTCAAGAATATCAGCAGAAATATTCGGAGTGAAAACTTTTTCTAAGTGTTTAACAAAGAGTGTACCTTTTTCAGCATCAGTTTTTGCCCAGTCACCAATTTGGGCTCGTAATGGGGGTTCGCATATCACCGGCCTTTTTAGTCCTCTGGCTGCACGCCACAGTGAATAATCTGTTTGTGGTGTTGCATCTAGCTCTTGAAGGAATTTTTGAAGGGAAGCTGTTTTTTGAGCTTGCAAAACTTTCCTAAGCTGCTTGGTACACTCCTTAAGCCTTAATTTTAGCTGGGGCGATCTGTAGCGCTGCCATTCTCGTCGAGCTCGCCGTTTTTCAGTCAATAGCCTTTCTATATCTACAGAAAAAATATTGTTAAATCTCACTGGTTGGTTTATTTCATTTGAAGTAGCATTAAAAGCCGCTTGTTTAACATGCGCTTCAAACAACCTGAGAGAATCGTCTATGTCTGAAGGTGTTCTCAGCGGCATTTTTTCCGAGCAATGAGCACTCAGATATTTTCTGTATTTCAGCCAGTTAATACGTGCAGATGTCGTCGCTGAATCACATGTTGTGTGTGAGTAAATAGTGACAATAGTAGGCGAGTGGTCTGAGGATAAGTCCAAAGATGCTTCAACTTCTACCATCTCGCTGGGCACGCCTTTCACAATTCCAAAGTCGATAACATCAGGAATTTTTTGTCGATCTGTTGGCCAATATGTTGGCTGTCCACTTGAAACTACATTCAAACCCATTTTAGATATTGTGTCGAATAAAATTCGTCCCTTAGGTGTGATTAAACGTGAACCCCAAAATGTGTGTTTAGCATTGTAGTCGCCAGCTGCTACAAAACGGAGGCCCAGTGATTTATAAAAAGCCGTATATTGACTCTCGGTAATTGTGAATCTGGGGGGCGAATAGACAGATGATATTACAAGTTTTTGATAGTAAGTTTCGATGCAGATGTTCGTTGCTGGAAGATAATCTTCACAAAACTCATTCAACAGGTGGTGTTTTATTCGCGTTTTTATTAGGATTCCCGAACCACCACAAGCTCTGCCACGGGGATCCTTGGTGTCGTAAAAATTATATCCACTAATTCTGAAACAGCTTCGAGATGTCAAATGGGTTTCTGAGATAAGCATAACATCGATTTGTTTATCCTGAAGAAAATATTCTATTTCGTTTTTATGTTGGCAGATGCCGTTTGCGTTCCAAAAACAGATTTTTAAGTTCATGGTTTGCTTAGTACAGCCTGCAACAAGGTAGACTGCATTTTCAACATTTCCTGCATCATACAGGACATGTTGAGAGTAAATGTATTTACAGTTTGTATTAAGCTCTCAATTGAGGCTTCAATACGACTAAAATTATACCCCGAATCTTCATTTACATTTACGGTTTTTTGCGCCGTACTCTGATTGCTTTTTAAAATACTAGCGTATGAAAATTTGTTGTTAGATTGTTGTTGAGCACTAGTCGCGTTAGACTTGAAAATGTTTGAAAATTGATTTCGGCTGGTGGACGGTTGAGGTAACTGTGGATAGTTAATAGGGGTTTTAGGTTGAGCGGGAGTAGCATTGGTTTTTTTGGTTGATGAATTCTTAAAAATCGAGTAAAGGGGGCAGCCTCTATAGTTGGCAGTGTGATTTCCGCCGCAATTGCCACATTTTTTCGCCTTGGTATCACCTTTTATTTTATCACAGTTAGCAGTACTGTGTAACTCACCACATACAACGCAGACTGTAGGCAACTTGCAATAAGTCTTCGTGTGCCCAAATTCTTGGCAGTTCAGGCATTGAACAGGTCCAGCTCTTTTATGTGGAAGCTCAACAGTAACTCTTCGATGCAACAAGTACTTTAAGTCATATATTGGATGCGCTTCATTCTTTTTTATTTTTATGCCATCTGGCTGTAACTCGACTCTAAATATTGGTTGGGGGATTTTTTCTCTATTTTTAATGTTTGAGACATTTTTCACCTTGTAGCCACTATTTTCAAGGCCAGACTTGACCTCTTCCGGATCCACGCTAGAGTCTATACCTTTTATTACGACTGTTAGACCTTTAGCACTCTTTAATTGGTACGTGTAGAAGTTTTTATTTTTAGATTCTAAATCTGAAACAATTTTTCGGTAATTATTTTCATGAGCTACCTGAATTTTTGTTTCATTGATGTTTCCGCGCTTAATTGGAGTTACATAAAACTCATTTTCTCCAATTAATGAGATAAGACTTTTAACCAGCAAACTGGAATTCTGCTCTCTTAAATATATGGGTGGGGGCTTACTCGAACTTGTTGTAGTTGTGCCTTCATCGCCTTGTTCAGATAACATCGCGAAACGATTTTCGGAATTTATTATATTGTTTTTTCCATCTCTGGGAACTTTCGATGTTGAAGCAATTTGAGCTGATTTTGGACTTCTTCCCCTTTTTAACACGGTTATGTATCTGTCCATTCCTGTTTGAATTTTATTATCATTTATTGTACTCACCGCATCTACCATTTTGTGCACGTTGGTCACCTTGTTACTTATTGTTTGTTTGTTTGTTTGTACAGCTAAGCTGACAAGTTTGCTGATGGGTGCAATTGTTGTTGCTTCTTGATCACTATTTAACATGTTCAGAGATAATGATCGCGCACGAGTATTTGTGTTTACTGTTAAATTCAGGTTTTTGTTAAATTCATTTTTTTTACTGTCGTCATCAGCAACTAAAGTTATATATTGCACATTCCTACTGCTTGTAGGATTATTGTTGTTTTTTTCAGAAGATGAACTCATCAGAGTTCTCTTTTTTTATTTGCACTTATATATTAGTTTGTGTATGCAAATATTTATGTATATTGCACACAAGCAAAAAATAAAATAAAACCAGTAAAATAACTGTTCAATATATGTTTTGTTTTTTTTTATATTTTTTGTGACTTGAAAATATTTTTTTTATTTAATTTTTTTTTTTATATTCAGTTGCGACGATTATAAAAACGCGTCTGTTCACTACGAGAGTTGAAACACGATGCTTACCCGACAATAATATATATTTCTATTCTTTTACTCTTATGTTAAGGTACCCCTAAGAATTATTCTCATAATTAGTATATAAGCCAATGTCATTTAGTTTATAAGACAATTAATAAATCATCAGTCTTAGGAGCTCCAAATATACAAGCTCTAAGACAAAAATAAAATAAATAAAAACAATTTTATTACACAACATAGCAAGATGTCCCATGGAGGAAGGAAATCCAGTTGAAATTCTCAAATTTCAATCATTACACACAGTATGGTGAAACCGGATCAAACACCAGCCTTAAAAAGCGGGTCCCTGTGAAGGCTTATAATATAACTAAACACCTTGTAATGATATAAAAATAAAATAAAAAAAATAATCTAATTTAATGAATAAAAATAATGTTTTAATTTAACCATAACACTTTGGTCCGAAGGTGTGATTGGACCTTACTTCTTCGAAATCGACGATGGAACGACTGTCACCATCAATTCGGAGCGTTATGGTCATATGATAACCGACTTTTTTTGCCTGCTATTGAAGAATACGACTTGGGGAATATGTGGTTTCAACAAAACGGTGCCACATGCCTCACAACTCGAGCGAATATGGCTTTATTGCTAGAGATATTTCCTGGCCGCGTAATTTCTCGTCTTGAAATTCTCTTTTGTTCTTGGCTGAAGCTTTTACATATTGGAAATTAATAGACAAACAGAAATTGTTCGTATCCCCTTTTCGTTCTTTATCGCTGTTGTTGTGTATGAACATTATTTTTCGCAGCACATGCAGTAATACTAAAATGCCAGTTGTGTGAGAAAAATGATATGAAGCAACAACGTAAAAAATGCGAAGAGTGAAAGAGAAAAACGAAAAATGTCCGGTACAGAGGGTCGTGTACTATACAATCTGCATCTTCACCCCTTCTCCAACAAACTACGTCTGCCTGTCTTTCAATTGATATGTAAAAGGGGACTTTGCGTCATACAAAATATATTCGACTTAGAGCCGCCGTATATAAATTTTTTCGCAGCCGCCGCCACCGATGAAATACATTCGGCTGCGATCCCTTTGTACACCTGATAGCTTTACTATGTATGATCACAGCTGCCAGATTTGACGATTTATCGCCATTTTGACGATTTTAGCTCCTTAAAATAGGTCCGTTTGTTTACTTTTACAGTAAAATGCAGTAAATGCGGTTTCACAGACGAGATGAATTTATAAGCCGCACAATATTTGTTCTTTTTTTGACACACGAGTATAATTATGCTGGCATAAATTGTATACGTGTACTCAGCTTTGTATGTATTGGTGTTTTGTTATTCAATTGAAGTTTGTCTTTCGTTGTATACAAATTATTATTATTATACACATTACAATTATTTTAGGAGGAATTACAAGTACATATGTATAAGAAGCGAATTTACTGAATATTTTTGCAATGAGGGAAAATTTTTAACATCAATATAAAAAAATTTTTAATTGCTTCACAACTTCTATACTAAAAAAAAAAACTTTAGCCAACATTTTTCAAAGTTTTTAATTTAATTGTGTATGTAACTTATTAATTCTCTTAGAACTTTTGTAGTATTTTAAGTAAATTCTGAGAATTTTTATAATTAATCGTTAAAAAATTTTGTTTTTTAAAAGATTTATTGACAACTTTAATCAATTAATAAACATAAACCGCATTATTTACAAAAAATATTTTCTGCTTATAAATAAAATAAAAACATATAAAATACCAAAATATAAAATCTTACATTTATTTGAGAATGTTCCCAAGAAACAAAATATTTAAAAACATATAAAATACCTATAAAAAATTAAAAATTAATTGAGAATGTTTCATACTGTTTTATTAATATACATATAAATGCATAAATTTTGTTGGCGCGACCAACACCCTTCTTCTTTGTAATTGATGTTAACTCGACCATAGACTAATATAACTAGACAAGACACCTATAAAATCGTCACGGCGTTTTGCAGTGAAGGACAACAAATTTTAGGTATGGTATATATCTGTCTCTCTCTGTAAATCGCCAGAACTGTCATTTTACTTTTTTGTTTACAATAGTGAAATAGTGAAAATCTTGACATATTGATTGGTAATTTGTGGTCAAAATGTTACGTACTATTTTGTCCACATATTACCAATACATAGTCATACAAAAATACGTTGGAAACATTAAAAAAACAGGCGCAAAGATGTAAGTATAAAATTTTTTGCCATTAAAAAAATATAATATAAAACTTAATATTTCTTTTTTAAACTTTTTCAGGAGTCGACGATGTGCAAT
Source organism: Lypha dubia (assembly GCA_947311025.1). Taxonomy (NCBI): domain Eukaryota; kingdom Metazoa; phylum Arthropoda; class Insecta; order Diptera; family Tachinidae; genus Lypha; species Lypha dubia. The sequence goes on along the minus strand of OX371261.1, from coordinate 77,221,719 downwards.
GGGATGTCCAGACTGGGAGAATCTACACCAGGTTCCTAGCGATATTAACAGGTAAGTGAAATTAAATGATATATAATTGCAGCGTGAAAAACCACCCCTATTTTTTCAAATTGACATTGGGCACAAACAAAATACTTGTTTAAAAAACAATCAACTCCCAAAGAAGATTGGGAAAAACTAAAGCAAAAGTGAAGTGAAGTGAAACATATCCTCCCAAACAAGATTGGGGATAAGTAAAGTACAACCACTTAGGATTGTAATAAAATGAAAAAAATGATATGTGCTGTACAGCAACATACAACAACGAAATAATGTGAAGTGTAACATCAACTCCCAAACAAGATTGGGAATAACTAAAGTACAACTAAAGTACAAGTGAAGTGAAACATATACTCCCAAACAAGATTGATAAGCAACAGCAATGGCAAAACAAAAAAACATCAACAGCCAAAGGATAAAGGCTATAAAAGTGAAGTGAAACATATAGAAACACCCAACAGAAGCAGCAACAGCAGTGGCCAAGTGTTGAATTAGGCATTTTTACAACATTACAACACCCATATATGCGGTCATACATATGTACCTGATAATTTAAAACATATTAAAACAAAATCCAAACCATTGAAAGGTAACTTAAACTGATTGAAGCAATTGATAATTTGAAGAAAGTTTAAGGTACATTTGCAATAGTTTGGATTTATAATGGTTTAGGCCTACTGGGGAAGCCAGCCATTAAAAATAATTGGCAACGCACTGTGTGTAGTACCTCAATGGTTGTGTGGAAACCTACACAATTAATAAAAATTTTATTCACAAGCCTAGTTGTATAGCTTATTACTGTTTTTATTTTGTTTGAAACAGTGTTTTTTATATACAACAATAAGTGATACAAGTAGGCTTATGAATAATTCATTTAATTATTTATTATTAATATAGAACAGATTTAGTATAAAAACCTTACAGTATATCCTAAACACCTTTTTAATAAGAACACTTGAATGTCTTCTCTTTTTGTAACTACCATTTATTTCATATTATTTCATTTCATTAATATTTTGCAAAGGACAGAAAAAAAATTAAAATTTTTACATTTTTGGATATTTGAACATTTTATTCATCTTTTCATAAATATTTTAATAAAATATAAACAATTTAATTTATGTAATCTTTCCCATTTCTTCTTTTTTATTTTATTTTGCATATTTGTGTGCGGTTAAATTTATTCAAAGTACATAAATATTTGTTTTTGCTACTGACTATCATGGCATGTAAGTAATTGTTTCACAAACAAGTTCAATTTAATGTTAATTTACTTTTAGTTTTGTTTTATTTTTACTTAAATTTTTAGTTTGATAAATATTTCAGTCACAAATTGCACACTTTTTTCCTGTTGAGATTTGTTGCATTTTTTAAAAATTACAATTCTCAAGTAAATTCACGTTTAACAATTTTAATGACTTATTTTGTTTTAAGAGCTTAAGTACAATAGTTAAAACATTTACATAGTGGTAACTGTGTTGTTAATTTGTCTATTAAGTATATTTTTAGTTTGCTAGTAAAAATAATAAAATGAATGTGACTTTTGTAGCTGTGTTACTGCCGCTGTTGAAGGAACATTTAGTTGTTGCAATGGACTATTACGTAGTGGCGGTGGCACTAATGCACCATTTGCTGATATATTAGTTGCTTGTTTATACAAATCATTGGGCGAATTGGAGAATTGTTGTCAGCATATTGTTACGATCTAAAGCGTTGCGAAATTCAGCTAAATTTATTTCTTTTATAGATTTGCTATTGTGACCACCCAGTTGTTGATAAATATTATTTGAGTTATTAGATATGTTATTGTTGTTGCTGTTGTATTCTTTATAAGCACCATTTCCTTTAAATAAATTATTACCACCATCAAAGCTGCCAAGGCCAGCACTGGAAGTATTTGATGGCATTTCTATGGGATTTGAATGGGATTTTTATGACGTGGTATTAAATTTGTTGCTGCTGTGGCTGCTGCTTTTATTGTATCTGTTGTTGTACCTTCCCCCAAAAAGTTGTTATTGCGCTGTGGTATTCCCTTAACAATACAGATGTTTTCGGAAAATTCTGCATCGTGAACAACACTGAAAATACAAAAAGGAAAAGCATTTGATTGAATAAATTTTGAGTTCGAGTCTCGATAATTTAGACTTTTGGTCTAGTATTCTTTTTTACAACTTACCCAAAACAATTCTTCAATTCTTTGGCCCGTTCATGGGCAGCATTTAAACTTGATTCCATAGTTAAAGGTTTTTGATGTTGCTGCGGCTGTTGTCTAATTGTATTTGCATAAAGCGCACTATCAATTGTATTGCTGATACTATTATGAATTATATTATTATTAATGTTATTGTTGTTATTTTGCTTATTTAAATTACTACTGTTATTATTATTAATGATGTTGTTGTTATTAATATTGCTTAAACCCAGTCTTTTTATTATTAAACATCACAGTTGCGATTTCATTGTTATTATTAATAGTTGTGTTGTGTGGTTGCTGCGTTTCTTGTTTTATATGTTGAATCTATTCATGCTGTTTGTTGTTCCTGCTGCTTACTTTCTGAACTCTGCAATAAAAATTGCACATCGTTGGCATATTCACACCATTTTATAAGCAACTTTAAAGGATTTTCATTTGGTGCCAATAGGCGTTAATTGTTGCGCCATCGTTCAATAAGTGTGAAACGTCCCAACTTAATTTTGCTATTGCGATCATTTAAAATCCAAGGAGCAATTTTCGTACTTTTAAAATGCCCACAATTGTCTTTGAAAGTTTTATCATATTCTTCGACTGTGTTCGTAGTATTAAATAAATAGTTGCGTGCATTAATTTGAACATATTTATGGTTGATTATAGCCAAGTCACCCCATGTATGGTCATTTCAAGTTTTGTAATGTTTAATGAAACTTACTGAGTTTGCATCTGCCAAGAGCATCTCTAACATATTACAATTTGTTGATACCATTTAACTTTCTTAACCATGACCAAATTAACTTCCATCTCATCGTATTCTTGCTCCGCTGGACTTACATTGACATTGCCACCAAGACGAACATAATCAATATCGTCTTGCAAATGAGTGGGGTAGGTTTCTTATACATTCCTTTTTCGTAAGCAATGTAAATCCATTGTCTTATAGCCCATACAATATATTCCTCTTGCTGGTATTCTGCTTTTTGCAATATTTTATTTTCACAACTGGCTTCTTAACAGCCAAAGGAGCTGGGACAACCTTCTTGGTCACTGGCATCTTATTTTGTCTGGGCTAAAATAAACAAACACAACGCAGTTGAATCAATCTGCTTGGAATCACTAAATCAATGCACTAAGTCTCCACTGTTGTGGCCGTTTTTTTCACAAAACACTTTATATTTATATATATTATATATTTATATCAATATATTTTAATATAATTTGTTAATTTTTCTAACAATTAAATTTTATTCTGTGTTCTATGATTTCCACTTAAATTTTCTATGCATTTTGCTATAGCTTTATTAAAACATATGCTTAGAAATTCATATTCTGTGAACTCGACGATTGCTAATTAACGACTAAATACGGTCTGTAAAAAAGAAAACACGGAACCTGTGTATTCGTAAGTGTGTATGTATTAGTTTTGTGCTGCTTGCGCGGGTATTGCCCTCTGGAGACGATCAAAAAAACACATCAACGTTCTAAAGTGGCCTGGAGACGATAAAAAAAAACACGTTAATCAGAGCATATGTGTGAGTGTCGTGTTTTTGTAGTTTTAAAGGAGATGTACAAATAAAATCGTCAAACATCATTTTCATTTTGACATCGCCGCGTTCGGTTGTAAGCATGACGTCATCGGAAGATGAATTATTATTACTTGCGTCTTTTGCAATTTTGTTAAAAAAGAAAACATGAAAAGAAGAAAAAAACTATGGATGAAAAGTTGGTATAAAAAAAGAAACACTTTTACACACGAAAATCTTTTAAGTGAATTAAGATTAAATTGCAATGATGATTATGGAAATTTTTTGAGAATGGATTCCCAAACATTCGATGAACTGTTGTGTATGGTGAAGCCCTTAATAGAAAAGCAGAACACGGGGATGCGAGAAGCAATAACACCCAGTATGCGTTTGTCAGCAACATTGCGATATTTGGCAACTGGAAATAAATTTGAAGATCTTAAATTTATAACAGCTATCTCCGCTACATCCCTTGGATTGATTGTTATTGAGACATGTTAGGCTGTTTGTAAATGTCTCTCAATTTTATACAGGCAAGAAAATAAAAAAAAATCGTATACATTTTGTTTTATTAATATGTATGTATATATGTGTATATTTATTCAAGTAATGTACATACATATGTACATATAAAAGCATTAATTAAATAAAAATATTATTCCGAAAATGTTGAAAAAAACGTGAAATTGGTGAATTTAATGGTGAAGAGATGGTAAGCATTGGTAATTTTCTATAATACTATGTTCACACGGACAGAAATTATAGAGGTTCGAGCTCTCATTCTCGATTTTGAATGAACAAGACCATGAACAGACAAATACAACAAGGTCCAGTAAACCACCGCACTTTTAAGGTACCCACAGTTACCTCAACAGTCTAATAGTCAGAAACAATAGTCAAAAGTTTTGAAATCTAATACAACTATTGCTCAGCAACAACCTAATAGACAATTTTCATACGCTAACATTTTAAAAAGTAACCAGAATACAGCGCAAAAAACGGTCCTCGCAAACGAAGTTCCAAGGTCTAATTTTAGTCGTATTGAAGCCTCAATTGAGAACTTAATTCAAACAATAAATACTTTTACTCTCAACTTATCCTGTATGATGAAGAAAATGTTGAAAATGCAGTCTACCTTTTTGCAGGCTGTATTAAACAAACCATGAAATTGAAAATCTGTTTTTGGAACGCAAACGGCATCTGCCAACATAAAAATGAAATAGAATATTTTTATTTTCTTCTGGATAATCAAATCGATGTTATGCTTATCTCAGAAACTCTTTTGATATCTCGAAGCTATTTCAGAATTAGTGGATATAATTTCTACGAAACAAAGGATCCTCGAGGTAAAGCTTGTGGTGGTTCGGGAATCCTAATAAAAACACGAATAAAACACCACCTGTTGAATGATTTTTGTGAAGATTATCTTCAAGCAACGAACATCTGCATCGAAACTTACTATCAAAAACTTTTAATATCATCTGTCTATTCGCCCCCCAGATTCGCAATTACCGAGAGTCAATATACGGCTTTTTATAAATCACTGGGCCTCCGTTTTCTAGCAGCTGGCGACTACAATGCTAAACACACATTTTGGGGTTCACGTTTAATCACACCTAAGGGACGAATTTTATTCGACACAATATCTAAAATGGGTTTGAATGTAGTTTCAAGTGAACAGCCAACATATTGGCCAACAGATCGACAAAAAATTCCTGATGTTATCGACTTTGGAATTGTGAAAGGCGTGCCCAGCGAGATGGTTGAAGTTGAAGCATCTTTGGACTTATCTTCAGACCACTCGCCTACAATTGTCACTATTTACTCACACACAACATGTGATTTAGCGACGACATCTGCACGTATTAACTGGCTGAAATACAGAAAATATCGGAGTGCTCATTGCTCGGAAAAAATGCCGCTGAGAACACATTCAGACATAGACGATTCTCTCAGGTTGTTTGAAGCGCATGTTAAACAAGCTGCTTTTAATGCTACTTCAAATGAAATAAACCAACCAGTGAGATTTAACAATATTTTTCCTGTAGATATAGAAAGGCTCTTGACTGAAAAACGCAGAGCTCGACGAGAATGGCAGCGCTACAGATCGCCCCAGCTAAAATTAAGGCTTAAGGAGTGTACCAAGCAGCTTAGGAAAGTTTTGCAAACTCAAAAAACAGCTTCCCTTCAAAAATTCCGTCAAGAGCTAGATGCAACACCACAAACAGATTATTCACTGTGGCGTGCAGCCAGAGGACTAAAATGGCCGGTAATATGCAAACCCCCATTACGAGCCCCAAATGGTGAATGGGCAAAAACTGATGATGAAAAAGGTGCACTTTTTGTTAAACACTTAGAAAAAGTTTTCACTCCGAATATTTCTGCTGATATTGTTGAACTGCCACCAGTCGTCTCCTTACCAGAAATACCGATGAGATTTAACAGGACGGAGATTGAAAATACTATTACTAGTCTTAACACCAGAAAAGCCCCAGGTGTCCACAAAATAAGCAACAAAATGCTTCAAGAATTGCCTTACACTGCAAAAAGAATAATACTATTCATTTTTAACAGTATTCTACGCCTAGAACACTATCCTAAAGAATGGAAGGTTTCGCTAATTACTATGATACCAAAGCCTGGCAAGGATCATACAAAGGTTGAATCATATCGGCCTATTAGTTTACTGTCTAACATTTCAAAACTATTCGAAAAGCTGTATATGAGCAAGCTGATGCCTATAGTGACTAGTAATGGATGTATTCCAGATCATCAATTCGGTTTTCGCAGACAACATTGCACAATTGAACAAACTCACAGACTTGTGAATGTTGTTAGAGACACTTTTGAAAAAAAGAAATACTGCTCTGCGCTCTTTATTGATGTCTCACAAGCTTTCGATAAAGTCTGGCACGAAGGTCTTTTCATCAAATTAATACAAAATCTAGCAGCAAACATCGTAAAGCTTTTAAAAAGCTATTTAATGGAACGTAAATTTGTAGTTAGGGAAGGCAAATTTTAAGCCCTCCGCAGTCGATTGAAGCCGGAGTCCCTCAAGGCAGTATCTTCGGACCCTTACTTTATTCATTATATATGCCTCTGACTTACCGTTAAGCAGTAACATTCATACATGAAGATTTGCGGATGATACAGCCTTTCTAAGCGTTCACAAAAATCCTGTAGAAGCTTCCCGCAACTTACAAGAATATATATCTAAACTGGAAAAATGGCTCAAACAATGGCGTATAAAAGTCAACGAGCAGAAATGTGCACACGTCACTTTTACGTTGCGCAGGGAAACATGCCCGCCTATAAGAATTAATACCGAGACTATACCACAACACACTGTAGTCAAATATCTAGGCGTTCATCTTGATCGTCGTTTAACAATGAAATGGCATATGGACGCAAAGTTAATAAAAATGAAACTAAAAGCAGCCCAAATGAATTGGCTTATTGGAAGAAACTATATACTAAGCCTTGACTGTAAACTTCTCTTATACAACGCGATCCTGAAAGCAATATGGTCCTATGGAATCCAGTTATGGGGCACTGCCTCAGCATCGAATGTCGAAAGAATTCAAAGGCGACAGAATAAAATCCTACGTACAATAACAGCAGCCCCCTGGTATGTCAGAAACCATCGAATTCATAAAGATCTAGACGTTCCGTTGGTGAAGACAGTATTTTCAAAACACGTGAAAAAATATATAAAAAAACTTGAGTTGCACCCAAATCCACTTGCGCGCAATATTCTTCAGTATAGAGGCCACACCCGGCTGAAAAGAAGGGATTCTCCTTTTCTCAGCCGTTCACGAGAGATGTAAAACAACAAAAATTAATCGTTGAAATTAAAAATTTTGTCTAGCATTGGCTAAACTTATATTTAATATTTTTTAGATTTAAGATTTGAAAAACTTATTGATAATTTAATTTATAATTAAAGATTCAATAAATAATAAAATTATCAAAAAAAAAAATTTTCATTTAAAAAGTTGTGCAGAACACAGCAACTTTTTATTATGATATTGACGTTATCAACCCGGTTATCCAATCCCTTTCCAAGACGCCGAAATCGAATTTTTAAATGGCCAAATGCGTTCTCGACGACTCTGCGGCATTTAGACAGTGTATAATTAAATACCTTTAGCTTATCGGTTGCATTTACTTGGAAAGGGTACGGTTTCATCATAAAGTCAGACAATCTAAATGCAGAGTCTCCAATTAAAATAACTGGAACTTTAACTCCGCTCAACAATACGGATTTTTTTTTAAGGATAGGCATGTCAATTTTCCTTCGTAAGAGGGATTGTTCAAATATTGAAGAATCATTACACCGACCCGGACATCCTACATTTATATATAAAAAACGGTACCTGTAGTGCGATTCAGTAACTTTTAACACTTTTGTAGGTGTTATTTTTAACCACATGTTTTGGGGCTTGCACTAACCACTTTGTTATTCACTAACTTATGTTTAACCCCGGTAAAGTGTGTTTTGTTTCAATTGATATTAAGTGGCATCTCTGTCAAACGAAATGTCAAAATAAAAAAACAACCCCCAAAAAAAGAATTTATACTTTGTGATATTGTGTGCCAAAAACGTTTTGTTTCTTTTAATATTGTGCAAGGTAAGTAAAACATTATTAATTTTCAATATTATATTACCTTGGTTCACATTTGTACATATGTATTTAACTAGAATGGAAAATAAGATAAGATAAGAAGTGGGGCGAATTGTCAGAAAGGCTGAATTATCTTGGTGGAGCGGTGAAAACGGTCAACCAGTGGCAAGCGGTAAGTAACATTATTGCATAAATGAGTAAAATAAAATGTTGTTTTTGGGTATTTACTTACATACTTATGTAGGTTTGGAAAGATTTAAAAAGGCGCACCAGTACAAAAGTGCGAGACCGCAAAAGACAGCAAGCGCTTACTGGAAATAAGCCAGTGACACAAGAGGCCTTAAGTGAAATGGAAATGCGGGTAGTTTCTATAATTGGGAACGACTACATTGAGGGCCACGGTTCCGTTGCCGAAAATGTTCCAATGGAAGAAGTAAGTTACAATCAACTTAACATAATTTGTATGACTACCTCTAACAAATTCGTTTGTACATTAGAATCTGCAAATTCTTCTTGAAGATGGCGAAGAAATTGCATTACCATCGCCCTCGAACACGGAAGAAGCTGTAAACTTGCGATGGGATACACCCAGCACTTCCAAGAGGACACCTCGCAGAGGGCTCAAGCGAAAGCAACCCGAGGGCGATTGGGATACAAAGAAGCAGTTCTTGGATATCGCAACCAAACAGGCTGATGCGTTAAAGGTATTTATTAACGTGCTATAAATCATAATTCCGAATGGATTATTATTTGTTTTTTTTATTGTATTTTAACAGATGCTAGCCGAATGCACTGCTTCTAATATAGAAATTAATAAAAGTAAATCTGATGCGTTTAAGGTATTTATTAACGTGCTATAAATCATAATTACGAATGAATTATTATTTGTTTTTTATTGTATTTTAATAGATGCTAGCCGAATGCACTGCTTCCAATAAAGAAATAAATAAATCTATGGCTGATGCAATAAGAACGATGGGGGAAGGCCTAAAAGAAACTGCTTCCGCCATTAATAACCTAAGCAACGTTATAAGTAAAATGTAAGTAACCCTGTGAATTTTAATTTATCTTTTTAACAACTATTATGATTAAGGCTTAATTACCATTAACAAAACATGCCATTATTATTTATTAGATGTTTAATAATAATCATTCATTTTTTGTTTCAGACTTAAAGATTAAATTAATGCATTATATACACATATATACATATTCATACATATTTACATACTTTTATTATTTTGTATTATTTTAATTTATTTTTTTTATTTTTATATCATGGAATGGAGTTTTTAATTTTATCTTTTTATGCATTTTGTTTTTTTGCTTGTGTATATACTTTTATTATTATGTATTATTTTTATTTTTATCTGTTTATATCATAGAATAGTGTTTTTAATTTTATCTCTTTTATATATGTATATATTTTTTTTGTAGCCTGTGTTTGTTATTTTATTTATTATATGTATTTAAAAATGTATAATTTGTTATGGGTTAGCTAATCTATATGCACTTTGCTTGTAGCTTAATACCAACTCATCAGTCATGTACTAGTAGATGAGTTTTGAAACTTTTGAAACATGATGATAAAGATCTACTGATGATTTGGTATTAAGCTACAAGCAAAATGCATATATGTTTGTAGATTTGCTAACCCATAACAAATTATACATATTTTTAAAAAGATAATTTCTTGAGTATATGCTCCAATAAAATGTTATATTTTTAAATTTGTTATTGAATTAAATGTCGTTTTTATTATCTTTTTGTTATCTTTTATTTATTAACAGCCCCCACTGGCAATGTGCCTATACATTTTTTTTTTCAACAAAGAGCGCTACCGTGTAATAAATAAATAAATTAATAAAGTTGTTGTAATTCACAATTTAAATAAAATTAAGTGTTTTATTTAAGTACATAATAATCGCTAGAACATAATTTCTACTAAAGTTGTTAAATATATTGACTAAGTAAAAAAATTTGCAATTAAACGTTCTTGGACTCGTTTCGCTATTGAGGATGGTTGGTTTTGATTTACTAAATCACTACTTGTGTTATTTATTGAATTATCCAACTCTAGTTCATGGCCTTGGTCAATTAAACTCATGTTGTGTAATGTTGCGCAGGCGTTAACAACTTTTCCGGCAAATCCTGGATCGTACAAAAGAATTCTTTGCTTTGATAGACACCGCCAAGTTCCTTTTAGAACGCCAAAAAGTCTTTCGACCGGATTACGAGCCTTACATAAGGCCTCATTGTAACGGAATTTAGCACTTCCTTCTAATTGGTTTGGTAGAGGAGTCATCAAACATGGCTCTAACGGGTATCCAGAATCTCCTGTAGATTTTAATGTGTTTTTTTTTGTACATGCATATGTAAGTAATTTAGTTATACCTACCAATTAAAAACATGTTGTGGTTTCCATTTTCGAAACTTCGTTGCATGACTCTTCGAATTGCAGAGGAGCTCCATATGTATGAATCATGTCGTGCTCCTGGATATTTAGCGTTTACATTTAAAATTTTCAAATTTGGATCACATATCTGCACGTATGTAAAAAAAAATTATTGTTGTTATTTGTTTGTTTTAAAACCTTACTTACCATTTGGACATTAATTGAGTGGTAGCCGTGGTGATTAACGTAAGCTTCTTCATGGATTTTTGGAGCTAATATTGGTATATGTGTACAATCGATTGCACCGATTGTACCTGAAACAAAAGGTGAAGAAGCTGAAGCAAAAATTGCCTTTGCAGACTGACGTTCTTCCGGAGTCATTGGGAACTTTATTTTTGCACAAAACATTTTATTGTTAATTGCATCAGTTACCCGATGTATGCAACGGCTTACTGACGACTGGCTCATTGATATACCCCATTGCTCACCTACAGGCCGTTGGTAACATCCAGTTGCATAAAAACGTAAAGTTGCTAGCACCTGCCAAAATACACACATACATACATATATTTTTTATTTAATAATACTTCATTATGTATACCTGTTTTTCAGCCGATATTGCAGTGATCCTAGAACCATGTAGAAGAACATCAAGTTCGGACACAACTTCTTCAGCCAATTCCGGACTTAAGCGGTAGAGTTTTTTAAAGTGCATCCCAGCCAACTCAAAAGGGTTATCCAAATCGCGAAGTTCACGCCGGTTGACTGGAGGAGCGCTATCAAATGGCTCATTCTCCGATAAATTGTAGGCTAAGTACTCTAAAGCCATTAAACACTTTTATTTTTATAGCACAAATTAAAACAGGAAACAAATGCTGGTGTTAATAAACCACAACTTTTGTAGTTAAAAATAACAGCTGACACAAACAGCTGGCTTTAAACGCCAGCAGATATGGTTAAATGTTAGTGAATTGCAAAAAGCTTAATTTTGTGGTTAAATATTTTAAACTAAACAAAAGTGGTTTAAAAAGCATAGTGAATCGCACTACTGGCATCAACTACGGCCAATAATATAGTTGAGTACCAACCTTTGTAATTGTAATAGTCCGTAGTTTCTGAAGAAGGTGGTCGGACTTCGTAATGACAGCCATCTAAACAAATGAAAATAACAATATATAAATGTAGACAATACAGATATTTAATATAATACATTTTCATATACATACATATATAACTACATTTGTCTGTATTTACATACTGCTCCAAGGCATTGAGGAAACCCAAGCTCCTTAAAACCATTGACGCACTCTTCAATTTTAGCGTCGTTTAAAAAATTTGGAAATAAATATTCTCCAGAAAGTGTGTTCCAAACTTCAGTACAAAAAGCTTTTAAAATCAAACACACACTTGCGATATCCTAAACATATAACCAATGGATGCATATTCAGATGATGATTTCAAAGTGTACAAAGCGACAGCTACACGTTTTTCCAAAGATATACAGTGTTATTCAGAAAAAGTTAAAGTAGGTTTAATATCCACTATTAAGTAAAATTCCTTAAAGTATTATTCACAAACGGTTATTAGCTTAATTTACAGAATTTAACGCCATATTAAATGTTGAAATTTTAAAGTACGTGGACCCCTACTTTAAACCTACATTAAAGTAAAATGAGATTTCTGTGCTGCTGACATTCATTTGTTTAAATGTGCGCCTTTTTATAAAAACTTGTTAAAAAATAATAAATTTTTGTGGTTATTTGTGTAAAATATGGAAACATTAAATTTTATTAGAAGATTTTTTTTAATTCAGTTGCACTTAAACAAAATACATCACAGAAATTTCCAACTCCAGTCAACCGAGAATATACAAGGAGAGGGTTGACCTATTCTTTCTTCCTAACACGGAATATAAAAAAAAATACCGATTCAACAAAGAAACTGTAAAAAAATAATCAAATATAATAAAAAAAAAGATATATTCTTGGACAGTAGAGGATGCGGCACATCAGCGGAATTGCAAGTTTTAGTAGCTTTGCGCACTTGGGGAAGAAGAGAGGTAGGTCTCATATTCTATGATGCATATATATGTACATATGTATGTATGTACTTGATACATAAAAGACAAAATTGTTCTTTAAGATGCAGGATGATGGATGATGCAGGAGATATTCAGGGCCTCTCCCATGCCACGGTAAGCAGAATTTGTGCTTAAGTCTCCTGCTCCATTGCGAAACTTGCAAAAGACAAAATCAAAATGCTTGCATCTATAGAAGAAGTAAGAATATCTAAAGAATTTAAAGAAATACGCAACTTTCCTACTGTTATCGATGACATTGACGGAACCCATATAAAAATTAAAAAAACCGATGCTGAAGTAGACTACGGGGTCAATATCATCCAAAAAATTCGCAAGTATTTTCAACAAAACCTTTTACTCAATTATAACAATAGCTTTACTTACTTTGTCCTCCTCGTTTAAATTTTTGGATCTTTTTCTTTTAATATCCTCTGCTTTATCCATTTCTTTATTAAATTTTCAAAATATTTACCAAAAATTAGTTAGCAAAGTAATGGAAATCTACAGAACATTTTAGTGATGTACATACAGCCAACTCAAGTAAACAAAGCTCGTACTTCAAATAATGGGATTAAAATTTGTATCCGATTATTTGAAGTAATTTAAATCCTTAACAAAATATAACCGTATTTATTTATTTTACAATACTATAAATGTATTTAGTTTACGTTGTTATGTACTATAAATATTAATTTACATCTTTAATAAGAAAATATTTAATTTTATATTAAAACTATGCAAAAATGTATTAATATATCCGAATATCCGGATAAATTAAGAATCGTTTTTTTGCATCGTTAACTATAAAGAGACAAGAGAGAATGATGATATTGCCAGTATCAACATGTTAAATTTATTAAAGCATACATTAGTTAATATGGTGTTTTTGCATACTATTTTTTAACATAGGTTTGTTAGCGTTAAAGTCGATGGTAACTAACACGAACTTCAAACCTCAATTAAGATTTTTTTTTGCATAAGGCTGATACACTTTCTAAATCTTGTATCCTGCTTAGCGATGTTTAACATTTTGGAACACAGCAAATAAAACGTTTCACGAGACCTTCTGAAGTTCTCAATAAAAACTTCATCTTTCATTAAGGGTACGTCTTCTTCCCAAAAACACCCGTGTCGAACCTATTATAAAACATTAATAAGTATTAAGGCATTTTTGATTTACTTACATGTGAACATTCTGATCTACAGCTTAATATTTGAGTGTAAAACTTCTGGCAATGTATTTGATATAACATATTTAAAAAGTGTTTTCTTCTTTTCATCTGTAAATAATCAATTTCATTTTGAATTTTATTTAACCGGGATGAAAAACACATAATTATTTTTTGTTTTTGCCAAAAACGTCCTTATTTTTACTATATTTTTTAATTTAATATGAATTGTCAATGATAAGCAACTTAAATGTCTAAAATGCTAATGTAAACGGTATAGTTTACGAAAGTAGCTTATGAACATAAACAAGTTTAAAAATCACAAATGTAAATGCACTATTAGATAGAATGATAAAACTAAATGTAATTAAACCAATAATGGAACCAACTGAGTGGGTTAATTCCATAGTACTAGTCACTAAACTAATTGACCATTACGGATTTGCTTAGACCCTAGAAACCTGAATAAAGTAATACTGCGTCCACATTATCCATTTCCGAATATAGATGACTGCAAAGCCAAGCTAAGTGGATCTAAATATTTTAGTTGTTTAGATGCCAATAGTGGGTTTTGGATGATTCCATTAGATGACTTTTCGTCAAAACTTTGTACATTTAATACGCCCTTTGGCAGGTACAGGTTTTTGCGCCTTCCTTTTGACATACATAAATGCCACCCCTGAAATTTTTCATTCGGATATAGTTAAATTATTTGGTGATATTGAGGGGTTGATAATATATGTACATTGATGATTTCTTAATTTATGCTAAAACTATGGAAGAGCATAACAATATATTGCAGAAAGTTCTACAAAGGGCAGAGCAGGTTGGTTTCAAATTTAATAAAGATAAATGCAAATTTTTTGCTTAAGGAAATTAAATTCATTGGCCATATATTTAACGAATCAGGGGGTAGATTCTGGTTCTGCGATTAACGTAAAACATTTTTTTTTTCATTTGCGTTTTTATTACAACTTTACACAATATCTTTTCGCAATTGCACAAAATGCGATTCCCGTTTATAATATGAAAAAGTGTTTCATTCCATCTGTTGCAGTGTAACTTAATATCCATGTTATTCAACTTGAAATGTCATACACAGAGAACGAAGTTGATCGACTTCGATTCGGTGCAAGGCTGCATGCAAATATATTTTACTTGGTTTTTCGGAATTTACAACACGCATATATTCTTCATTGGAATTTTGAAGTTGATTTTTCAACATATATTACATAATATACATAGCTTATGTTGTAACGACACGATTTCGCTGGGTGCTGGGGTAGAACTCAGCGGGGCTCAGGGTCGTTACAAAAATAATGAAAACACAAATATTTTCTTATAAATCTTTTCTTTTTTCATCAATAATAAATTTATTTAAACAATTTGTCTTTAAGTTTCAACAATAATGAAAACACAAATATTTTCTTATAAATCTTTCCTTTTCATCAATAATAAATTTATTTAAACAATTTGTCTTTAAGTTTCTACGGTAAATGGTACGGTACTCTTCTGGTACCGTTGTAAAAAAATTCTTCTTTTAAATATTAGTATATAGAAAGTCAAAAGAAATATATACGATATAAATTACGTACGAGGTAGCGACTGTACAAACCAAACGACTGTTTAACCCGAAATTTGAGGGAGAGGGGGAGCACAAATTTTAGTAGTGGTTCCAGCTACTAATACTTGTTCGAACTCAAACCGACCGCGAGAAAAAAGGTTGCCTTTACCAACTAGAGGGGACAAGTGTTTGTAGTGTATCCAGCTAATAGTACTTGTTTTACCTTCAAACCGTCCGCGAGAAAATGTTGGCTCTCCAAATTAAGGGGAATAAGTAATAGCAGTGCATCCAGCTACTAATACTTATTCGAGCCTTCAAACCGTTCACGAGAAAATGTTGGCTCTCAAAATTAAAGAGAATAAGTAATAGCAGTGTATCCAGCTACTAATACTTATTCGAGCCTTACTACAACGACAATATTGTTTGCACGTCGCCACCAATATTTTATATGAGTCCGTTTGCGAGTCGCACGAAGAAATGGTAATGAAGCGCAGTTACCAGTGGTTGTTCTACCTTGCGATCCGCAGACTAACTAACTCTTCATGTTCTGTGTTCAGCCTTTTATAGCAAAACTGCCTGTACGAACAATACACACACGCATGTACCATCATATGCTGTGTCAAACATATTACTCACCGTGTGTGTCTGTGTGCACAGGCAGCGAACATGTGTTTTCTCTCAAATTTTCAATGTGTTGTACTAAAATAAATATCAGTAGGTATGTGTAAAAGAATAAGAAATCGGGGGTATAAATTCCTTATATATAATTATGTACAGACAATAATAACAAATGAAACAGTATAAGTTCATTGTATATAAAGAAATGCAGAACTAATATATAAGAAACAATAATATTAATCAGGGGTATAATTATGTATGAATAAGATAAGAGATAAAAATATTAATGCAATTTTAATAATATTTGTGTATAATAAGACTAGCTGATCCCGGTGTACTTCGCTACCCCCCTCGTTATAAAATAAAATTAAAAGTATTTATATATCCTATTGTTACGATCGGTCCAGTAGTTAAGACTATATTACGATTTTTAATTTTCCTAAAAAGGAGCGTGGTCCCATCCACTTTTCTCCCGGTACGTATTCCAAATTATGCCAATACCATATGTACCAAATATCATCTACGTAGGTCAAAAAATGCCCAAAATATGGCGATTTAAATTTTTGGGTTATATGGGTGGTGCCACGCTTCTTTGTCCAATCCCGCCCATATTTGCAGCAGCACTAAAAAAATGCACACCAAAACCGACGTACCAAATTTTGTTCAAATACCGTTATCAGGAGCAGAAATAATAGATTTTTAATTTGTGGTTTGTATGAGAGGTACCACGCGCCTTTACCCAATCCCGCCCATATTTGCAGCAGCACTAAAAAAATGCATACCAAACCGACTTACCAAATTTTGTTCAAATACCGTTATCAGGAGCAGAAATAATAGATTTTTAATTTGTGGTTTGTATGAGAGGTGCCACGCCCCTTTGTCCAATCACGCCCATATTTGCAGCAGCACTTAAAAAATGCACACCAAACCGACGTACTAAATTTTGTTCAAACACCGTTATCAGGAACAGAAATAATAGATTTTTAATTTGTGGTTTGTATGAGAGGAACCACGCCCCTTTGTCCAATCCCGCCCATATTTGTAGCAGCACTTAAGAAATGCACACCAAACCGACATACCAAATTTTGTTCAAATACCGTTATCAGGAACAGAAATAATAGATTTTTAATTTGTGGTTTGTATGAGAGGTACCACGCCCCTTTGTCGAATCCCGCCCATATTTGCAGCAGCACTTAAGAAATGCACACCAAACTGACATACCAAATGTTGTTCAAATACCGTTATCAGGAGCAGAAATAATAGATTTTTAATTTGTGAATTGTATGAGAGGTACCACGCCCCTTTGTCCAATCCCGCCCATATTTGCAGCACCATTAAAAAAATGCACACCAAACCGACGTACCAAATTTTGTTCAAATACCGTATTTAGGAGCAGAAATAATAGATTTTTAATATGTGGTTTGTATGGGAGGTACCACGCCCCTTTGTCCAATCGGACCGAATTGTAAATCTAAACCACCCGGGCGCCACCCAAACGCCTACAAAAAAATTTATGCAAATCGGTCCAGTCAGCTGAAGTTTGTTTAAAGGTTTTTTTAGTCTTATTAACGAATTTCAAAAATATGGAAGAAAAGCATATTCTACACTTAAAATTAGCTCAATAAAGGCAAAAACTCACAAAATCTTGCAACTAACTTAATTTAGTGCTCATTTTCGCAAAATATTTGCTCAAAAATTAGCAAATATTTTTTCCATCGGATTGAGTAAAAAGATAAAATTGTTTTACTTCGCTTCCAGAATCGATTTCTTCGAAATTGGTTTTGGCGATATATGGACCGATTTCCCAATTCTCATTTTTTTCTAACTTTTTTTATCATCATATTTACTCTGTATTCCCAAAAATTGTTTTACTTTGCTTCCAGGGCCAATTATATCGAAAATCGGTTTTGGCTATATCTCGGCTATATATGGACCGATTTCCCAAATTTTTTTTTTTTTTGGTTGAATGACCTATTTCTATTATCAGATTTACTTTTTATCACCAAAAATTGTTTTACTTTGCTTCCAGGGCCAATTATATCGAAAATCGGTTTTGGCTATATCTCGGCTTTATATGGACCGATATCGGGAAAATTCATTTTTATATATATAGAAGATAAGAAATAAAAATATTAATTCAATTTTAATAATATTTGTATATAATAAGATAAGAATAAAAATAGTAATTCAATTTTAACCACGTACGATGAACCAAAAACGAGGACCGACTTTTGGTTGTCACATCTACCTCCCCTCTCCACCGGATGCGGCATATGTTTTTAATTCGCTAATATGTGCGGTCCGCACACCGCTACTGTTTACTTTATTAATTTCTACTATGACAGGGGACACAAATCCCTTAATGACATAAGGTCCCCCATATTTAGGTGCCAATTTGGCGGCAAATTTGTCTGCCGCGCTCGAGAGCAGATGCTGGCGTACCAGCACATGGTCTCCAATTTTAGGTTGCCAGTCGCGCCGCCGTAAGTCGTAATAACGTTTCTGACGTTGGGACGCTTTTGCCAAGTTGCCTCGAACAATCTTAAAGATTTCCTGAAGTTCTTTCGCTCGCCCCTCCGGCTCATCATTCCGAGCCCCGGTCCCTACAGTGACATTATCGTAGAGCGCTCTGGGTAATCTTGGCTCACGCCCTTGAGTCAAATAGGCGGGCGAATAGCCGGTTGATTCCGATACGCTGGTGTTTACCGCTAACATGACTTCTGGTAATATGTCGTCCCAAGTAGTATGGTTCTGTCTCGCGTACTGAGCCATGATGGTTTTGACGGTGCGATTAACTCTTTCGGTTGGGTTCTCTTGTGGCGAATATGGGGCGGTAAATTGCTGGCGTATACCCATTTCTTTCAGGCGTTTCTGTAGGATGCGGGCTGTAAACTGTGGACCGTTGTCCGTCAGCAACAATTTTGGAACACCAAACCGGGCTATGATTCGCTCTCGTAGTGCTTTGATCACGCCCTCTGCTGTCGCTCTTCGCATGGGTACCAGTTCACACCACTTGGAAAATTTGTCGAAGAAAACTAGCAGCATACTGTTGCCATGTCGTGTTCGAGGTAAAGGTCCGACAAAATCGGCACATAAACACGACCATGGTTCATTTGGAATTTGCGTGAGCATTTTTCCGGCAGGCATTCGCTGGCAGATTTCACAGCTGTGGACGTAACGGTTGATATCGCGGGACATGCCCGGCCAATAATACCGACTGGCGATCTTGTGTAACGTTTTTCGCGCCCCGAAATGACCCCCTGCAACTTCGTCGTGATTTTCTTCAAGTACCTTGCTTCGTAACTCGGTGGAGACACAAAGTTTCCACGGGTTACTTTCTTCGTCGTTATTATCCCTTTGAAAATGGCGGTACAATTGTCCGTTTACGATGGCATAGTCGGGGTATTTACCGGGATTTTCTCTGACCTCGGCCATGCGCTTAGATAGCCAGCAGTGGGTGGTGGGAGGATCTGTTTGCATTAGATTTACTTCTTCTGGTAGCTGCCTGGATAGCGTGTCGGCGATGATATTGTGTTTGCCCTTTCGGTACATGATGGTAAATTGGTATTGTTGCAATTCCAGCGCCCATCTCGCCAACCGACCCGTGGGGTTCTCAATCGAGTTCAGCCATTTTAGCGCTAGATGGTCTGTAACTACCATGAACGGGTACCCCTCAAGGAAATGTCGTAGTTTACGTATGCCCCAGACTATGGCTAAACACTCCTTTTCGGTGGTAGAATAGTTCTTTTGAGCTGGATTTAGGTGACGGCTCACGTATGCTATAACGTGTTCCTCTTCCTGTAGCTCTTGAGTCAGCACGGCGCCAAGCCCAAATTCGCTGGCATCGGTTTGGAGCACGAATGGTTTAGAAAAATCGGGGCAGGCTAAAACTGGTGCTTGTGTGAGTTTACTCTGCAGTGTCTCGAAGGCTTTTTGTTGCTCCTCGCCCCACTTCCAGTGCTTGCCCATCTTGAGGAGTTGAGTCAAAGGCTGTGACAGTTCCGCGAAGTTTGGCACGAAACGGCGATACCATGAAGTAACACCCAGGAAACGTCGGACGTCCTTTACACACTTGGGGGGTATCATCTGTGTTATAGCTGATACCTTGTCCGGGTCAGTTTTGATGCCGTGTTTAGCCACAACGTGGCCTAGGTATTTCAACTCGTCCTTAAAAAATTCGCACTTATCGATATTTATTTTTAGGTTTGCCTGGCGGAGCCGACGGAAAACTTCCTTCAGATTCTTTAAGTGTTCTTCGAACGTAGTGCCGATAACGATGATGTCGTCTAGGTAAGCAAAAGCATGGGGTTCCATCTCTGGCCCTATGACGTTATCGAGTGCCCTTTGGAAGGTGGCCGGTGCGGAATGCAAACCAAATGGCATAACCTTCCATTGAAACAGCCCTCTACATGCGACTGCTAAAGCGGTGTACTGCTTACTTTGCTTGTCCATGGGGATTTGCCAATACCCGTCTTTGAGGTCCAGGCTGCTGATGAATTTAGCATTCCGAAGCCTGTTTAAGATTGCATCTATTCTTGGCGGAGGGTACGCATCTGGAACTGATCTGGCGTTCAGCTGTCGGAAATCCATGCATGTGCGCCAAGACCCATTTTTCTTACGTACCAAGGTGATCGGGAAGCTGTAGGGACTACGTGATGGCTCGATACATCCCTTTTCTATCAGCTTATCCACTTCTTCATCGATGATCTTCTGCATCGCTGGATTACGCTGGGCGTAGCGGATCTTTATGGGACGGGTGTCCTTAATGACAATACGGTGTGTAGCTACAGTAGAGAGTTCGCGAATTTCTTGAAATTTTGGTAGTTCGCTTTTTAGAAATTCATCGATTGCCCGTTGTTGGTCAGCTTGGCTGTGATGTGCCATAGAGATTGCTAGAACGGGAGTTTTATTTCGTCTTTGTTTGCTTACCTTTTCAGTACTTGCCCGCGGTCCAGGTTTTTCCCTATCTGATGCGCCCGATGTCACCGTTAGGTTTGCACAGCTAAACGTAGCCTTGAAGGTGTGCAGTATGTCTAGTCCTATGACCAGATCGACCGTAGCCTGTTGCATAACTAAAAATTGGCACGTGGACATCATATTCCCCAGGGTAACACCGAGATTTACTCCCTTTGTGATGATACTTTTGGAGCCGTCGGCCAGAACAACGTCAATGTCTACGTTTATGAAAGTGGGGTGCTGCACTAAATGTTTCACCATTTTTGGCGAGATGAAACTCGTGGTGGCTCCTGTATCGATGAGAGCATTGCATAGTTTATTCTCAACCAAAATTGTTGCGCTGAGTTTGTCGACCCATGACAACCGGGTGCGATTATTTGATTTCTTGTGAGACACCGGGACACTATTAGGTTTTGATCCGCTTGTGGTCGGCTCTTCCTGTAATATCATGCGATGTTGTTCCCCCCGGCCTGGGTGGGAGTTTGTAGGGATACATTCCAAATCAGCCGCCAGGTGAATTAAGTCGTCAAGCGTTTCGAAGTCTTTCCGGCGAATATACCACTGGTAGTCGGGCAAGGCGTTTCGAAATATTCTTTCGAGCTTCTGGTCGGCATCGAGGGTCGAGTGTCGCATCAGATTTTGTGGGCCCAAAACATAGTCCTTGAAAGGTTCACGCTGTCGCTGGGTCCGCTTTCGGATTTCATCATCCAGCTTCTCAAAGTATCTGGGAGGGAGAAAAAAATCGTAAAAATCTGACTTGAACTGATCCCATCGTGCCCAGTGTTTATGATTATTCCGCAGCCAGATAAGCGCTCTGTCTCGGAACAGCTCCGTCATCGACCTCAACACATCGTTCAGTTCTAAGGCGTACATTTCGCTTAACTCTTCTACCCTCTCGATGAAACCCAAGGGGTCTTTCCCACCATCATACTTCAGACCCCATTTGCGGACTGTTTCTATGGCGAGGCCTCGTGTTTCTGCTTCTGCTTTAGCTGTCGTCGTAAACCTTTCTCTGACTTCAGGTTTCGGCGATGATACTGTTTGGCTCTCGGCACTCTTCCCCGCAATTTGGAGGCCTGGCGCGGATGATGCAGACGCTTGGTGGTCATGTGTTGTCTGGATGTCCAACAGGGTTTTGAGTTGTTCGTCATCGTGCACAGAGGCAATGAATTTGGCGAATCGCTTTCTCAGCTCTTCGACTGTTCCACTGGTAGTTTGTTCAAACATCCCCAGGTAATTTACTAGTTCCTCCTTCTTCAGGAGATAAACCCAGGAGGATCGTAACATATTTCCGGTCGAAGTCATAGCACACAACGGTAAGAACCAAGTCTTCTTATATTTCTTTTAGTTTTTTTTTTTCCAAAAAAAACTGGATGAGGTTGAATAGCAGCGTATATAGAGGTGAATATCAGTGGTTTTAGTATATCTTAAAATTCAATAAAATACTAAATCAACAATTTGTTTTTTTTTTTTGTCAATATTATTATTAAAAAAAAAATTCTTTTTTTTTTTGTTTGATTTTGGACAATTTAAGTCCCTGCTCGGTCGCCAATGTAACGACACGATTTCGCTGGGTGC
Source organism: Lypha dubia (assembly GCA_947311025.1). Lineage (NCBI taxonomy): Eukaryota > Metazoa > Arthropoda > Insecta > Diptera > Tachinidae > Lypha > Lypha dubia. The sequence continues at coordinate 77,198,981 of OX371261.1, read as the reverse complement.
TGGGGTAGAACTCAGCGGGGCTCAGGGTCGTTACAAAAATAATGAAAACACAAATATTTTCTTATAAATCTTTTCTTTTTTCATCAATAATAAATTTATTTAAACAATTTGTCTTTAAGTTTCAACAATAATGAAAACACAAATATTTTCTTATAAATCTTTCCTTTTCATTAATAATAAATTTATTTAAACAATTTGTCTTTAAGTTTCTACGGTAAATGGTACGGTACTCTTCTGGTACCGTTGTAAAAAAATTATTCTTTTAAATATTAGTATATAGAAAGTCAAAAGAAATATATACGATATAAATTACGTACGAGGTAGCGACTGTACAAACCAAACGACTGTTTAACCCGAAATTTGAGGGAGAGGGGGAGCACAAATTTTAGTAGTGGTTCCAGCTACTAATACTTGTTCGAACTCAAACCGACCGCGAGAAAAAAGGTTGGCTTTACCAACTAGAGGGGACAAGTGTTTGTAGTGTATCCAGCTACTAGTACTTGTTTTACCCTCAAACCGTCCGCGAGAAAATGTTGGCTCTCCAAATTAAGGGGAATAAGTAATAGCAGTGCATCCAGCTACTAATACTTATTCGAGCCTTCAAACCGTTCGCGAGAAAATGTTGGCTCTGAAAATTAAGGAGAATAAGTAATAGCAGTGCATCCAGCTACTAATACTTATTCGAGCCTTCAAACCGTTCACGAGAAAATGTTGGCTCTCAAAATTAAAGAGAATAAGTAATAGCAGTGTATCCAGCTACTAATACTTATTCGAGCCTTACTACAACGACAATATTGTTTGCACGTCGCCACCAATATTTTATATGAGTCCGTTTGCGAGTCGCACGAAGAAATGGTAATGACGCGCAGTTACCAGTGGTTGTTCTACCTTGCGATCCGCAGACTAACTAACTCTTCATGTTCTGTGTTCAGCCTTTTATAGCAAAACTGCCTGTACGAACAATACACACACGCATGTACCATCATATGCTGTGTCAAACATATTACTCACCGTGTGTGTCTGTGTGCACAGGCAGCGAACATGTGTTTTCTCTCAAATTTTCAATGTGTTGTACTAAAATAAATATCAGTAGGTATGTGTAAAAGAATAAGAAATCAGGGGTATAAATTCCTTATATATAATTATGTACAGACAATAATAACAAATGAAACAGTATAAGTTCATTGTATATAAAGAAATGCAGAACTAATATATAAGAAACAATAATATTAATCAGGGGTATAATTATGTATGAATAAGATAAGAGATAAAAATATTAATGCAATTTTAATAATATTTGTGTATAATAAGATAAGAAATAAAAATATTAATTCAATTTTAATAATATTTGTATATAATAAGATAAGAATAAAAATAGTAATTCAATTTTAACCACGTACGATGAACCAAAAACGAGGACCGACTTTTGGTTGTCACGATGTTATAGAAAATTTAAAAAAAAAATTAGAAAATATTAAATAAACAAATTAGCAGTGGTGAAGAAATTGTATGAACCCGGCCGTAGGCGGCTACAGAAGTAGGCAATTTTATTAATAGTCTATAATTTCAGATACTGAGTTAATCCTACAAGTTGAATAAGGAACAAATATATATGTATATTTGTATATAAAATCAGAGATATTATTTAATGTTTTATTGACAAAAAAATATAATCGAAAAATAGTGTATAATCACACTTTTATACTATAATTTCAGATGGTCAAAACTCTGAAAATATAAGTCGATAGTTTAAAAATATTGAAAATATAGATAGGAATAAATATCGATATTATTTAAAATACAGTTTTGAACCGTTCCTTTAGTTTTTTTTTTAATAAAATGATATGTTTTCAAATTACATACTCGTACATATGTATGCGTGTTGCAAAGAGAAACAAATTTTTAAACGGGATCAATTCTAGATGTTTTAAATATGTTTTATTTAACTTTTCTATTGTGCTCTCTGGAGACGATAAAAAACACATCAGCGTTCTAAGTGTGTGCGTGCAGTCGTGTTTTTCGGGTACACGTATACGTTGTCGGCTCTGATTGATGAAAACCTTAATCTTGTGATATATTACTTTGATAGTCTCCAATTGTGATTGACAAAGAAAATGTCACTTGTTTTGTATCGAAGTGTAATGCGTAAAAAGATGGCAGCACACGCATACTTGTTAATTTTATGCTCTGGTATTTTTGTGTATAAACAGTGTCAAAGGCATATATATTTTTGTTTTTTTGTCAAAATTTCACAAGACCCGCGGTTGCAGGTAGTAATTTAAATAAAGTAATAACAACAAATTGTCTGAATAGTTATAATTAGGTAAAATTTTCCTACTTAAGTACAAACATTCAATCGATAGTAAAATCGGAAAAATCATTAGCAGAAAAAATAGCACTAAGTCGAATACAATTTTTTTTTTAATTATTTCTATTTATTGATACATTTTCCATAACATATGCTAATTGCTTTCTAGTTTTGGCCTGAGTTTATTTAAATGTTCTAGATATTCAATTTTATGCGTTTCCGAGATTTACTGCAAAATAAGTTTTTTTTACTTTTCGATTTTCTATCGCCTTATGTATTTTTTAAGCAGCCGGCTCCAAAATAAGTTTAAGCCGCCTCTTAGCTTATTTTTTTTAAGCCGACACCAACTTTCTCTCTGCTTGGGTCTGCACAATTGTCAAACAACAAAAATAAATTACGTTGTACATTGGGATAAATGTATAAAAGTTGAAAATGTATGCATTATTTTTTTTAAATGCAGTAACAAATCTGTAAATACATACATATACTTATGTACATATGTATGTATTTATGTACATACGCATGTATACATAAATCAATTATTCAAATGATTTTTTTTATTTTTGAACTCTATACATATGTATGTATGTATGTATGTACATACTTACATATTTATCGTTTGCAATATCGACATTTATGTTTTAAAAATTGCTTTTTCCATTTTCGCTGACAAATTTTAAGTGAAAAAAACGCGTCATATGAAAATGTTTTGACATTTGTTTTCGCAGTTACATACATACATAAAACGAGAATCAGTTTTGCTGTGAAACTGAGAAAAAAATTGTTTCATTCCATTTGTTTCTCTCATTGTGAAAAGATTTTAATTTGTTTTAATTTCTTCACAGAACGGGAATCAGAAACAAAATGTAAACGAGAAAAATGTTTACATTTCACGTTATCGCAGAACCAGAATCTACCCCTGGTGTGAATAAAGCCAACAAAACTTCGTAAACGCGTCTATGACTTTGAAAATGTGGTTATACATTTTGTTCGTTGAGTCGAGTGGACCTAGATAATCGACGTGATATGTATGTAGCGGAGCATCTTCTTTTGTTATAGGGTGAAGTTCACCTTCTTGCTTACCGCGCTTTTGGTTAATGATTATGCACTGGATGCAAGTCGCTACATGTCTGAAGTTTTTCGTCTAATTTGGGTATAAAATATTCTTTGCAAATTAGTTCTTTCGTCTTTTTAATTGAAAAATTACCTTTTTCGTGAGTTGTTCGGATAATCTCATGCTGCATTCCCTTTGGTATAACAAGTAACTCATAGTCATTAACGATTTTGTACAAATTGTCAACATACTCTTCATGCAATATGCAGTGATATTTTAGACTAAATGGTACAATCAAATCAAAAAGAATTACTCCGATCTGACTGCTAGATTTTTTTTGTAGCCGTCTCAAACCCTGTACTTGTATGTTTTACCGAACCAACTTATGCCCTTATTATGATTCACAACTGAATTGATAGTTGAGTTGTAGTTGTCAAATTCTTATTATGGATTACAACTCAACTTAACTACAAATCGGCTGTTCAATAAGTTGTCTTCGTTAAGTTGTTACGAGTATTATGATTTACAACTATTCTGAGTTTTGTTGTATAAGTTGTCAAACTGCGACAACTACTTTTTATCAGTTGTGTTTCTGCCTGCGAGTGATAAAAATGGAAAAAACAATGTAACTTTGTATAAATTTTATAAAATATACAATAAAAATTTATACATATGTACATATAATATACTAACATTATATAATATACTAAATTGATCGCCTAATTGAGTAGTCAAAATATATATGAGTAGTTTATTTTGCTTTCTTTAATGCATTTACGCACTTGGTAGTTGATAATTCCAATTTAATTTCAAAAAAAATCAGTTTTGAACTTAAGTTTGATATCTTATCTACCTAATTCGTAATAAAAAATCAATATACATATGTTTGATAATAACACATGGAAAATAAGATTTAAAAAAATTCTCACATTAGCCACCAATCAAGCAAAAATATTCGGAAGTATGCTGGACAACAAATATTCTATTTTGTGATTCGGAAACTTTCATTCTAATTGAGCATTAACACGAGACTAATTATCAGCGTTATCAACTTGGTGCTTTTCGCACCTTTTTTGGTGCTTTTCTAAATGTTTTGTGCGAAAAATATCTGAGTTGGTGCGTGGTGCGCTTTTTTTTAATTTTGCTGCGTTTTTTTAATTTCGGGTGGCTCCAAAACATATTAAACACAATGTTTTGTTTCAGTATGAGAAAAAAGAATTTTGTACAAAAAATACATCTGTTTCAATACCATTTCATTCGTCTTGTTGTTATAGATAATTTGTAACATTTCATTATAAGAAATTTGTTTTCCCTTTTAGATTTTCAGAGTACATAATTGTTTGTTGTCGTAAAAGTTGCTGTCAACTGTGTTAAAGAGCTTAGCAAAAACAAAGTATTCTCGAGACTAGCGACCATTGTTTGATTTTTATAAAATGCATAAAAAATGCGTTTATATAAAGTGTTGTAACACTAAAATTAATAAAATTTCTATTTACTAAAAGAAATATTTAAAGTTAGTGTCAATAATGGAGTCTAAAAAAGGAGATCATAAGCGAAATACAAAAAGATTTGGGAATCACAATGTGAGTTTAAGCAATGGATTCGGCCTTGACCAAATAATAACACAAAATCAAATTGTTTATATTGCAAATGCGATATCACGCCTAAATATCCAACCTTGTTCGACATGCTGGAACACGGAAACATATTACAGCTTTAAGCCCATTTAGCTACAAACGACATCAAGAATCAACATTGTACAAAATGTTTTATATGTATGTTGTTATGCCATTAGAAGTACAATTTGAATCCGATGACGAAACATTATCTAGTATTGAAAAAGGGTGAATGATTCACTTCATGCAATGGCACAATATTGTATCAACATTAGAATTTTGGACTAGAGTTAAATGTTGTAAAGACGCAAAATTAATTCAATAAAAATTTTCAATACAAAAAAAAAATTCTGAACTTGGTGCGTTTTTTGTTAAATGGTGCGTTTTTTTCTCCATTTTGGTGCCTTTTGAAATTTCAAAGTTGACAACGCTGATTACGGAACATACATACATACATAGTTGGCAGAAATATTATGACGAGAATAACTGATGATGAATTGCCAATTATATTAGGAGGAATTACAAGTATAAGAAGCGAATTTACTGAATATTTTTGGAATGAGGGAAAATTTTAAACATCAATATAAAAAATTTTTAAATTGCTTCACATCTTCTATACCTACTAATAAAAAACTTTAGCCAACATTTTTCAAAGTTTTTAATTTAATTGTGTATGTAAGTTATTAATTCTCTTAGAACTTTTGTAGTTTTTTAAGTAAATTCTGAGAAGTTTTATAATTAATCGTTAAAAAATTTTGTTTTTTAAAACATTTATTGACAACTTTAATCAATTAATAAACATAAACCGCATTATTTACAAAAAATATTTTCTGCTTATAAATAAAATAAAAACATATTAAATACCAAAATATAAAATTTTACATTTATTTGAGAATGTACTCAAGAAAAAAAAATTCAAAAACATATAAAATACCTATAAAAAAAATTTAAAATGAATTGAGAATGCTTCATACTGTTTTATTAAAACATACATAAATGCATAAATTTTGTTTGCGCGACCAACCCCCTTCTTCTTTGTAATTCATGTTAACTCGACGATTGCTAACTAACGACTGAATACGGTCTGTAAAAAAAGAACCTGTGTATTCGTAAGTGTGTATGTATTAGTTTTGTGCTGGTTGTGCGGGTATGAGGCTAGATGAATAATTGTGCCAACGAAAAAGCGCTCTCTTCACCCCTCTCGACAAAAACTATCATTTTATGCCAGCATAATGTCCCGATCCAACCCTGGGGGTTGTCACTATTCTATGCCACCACACTGGCAACTTGTTATTCGGTGTGCGGCTATGGCTCGTCGGGCATGGGCGTGGTGGTCGTTGTGGCATAGGACAGATTGTGGGTACATTATTGATTGTACCAGTGTGCATCGCTATAATTAGAAAGTTAATATGGATTAAAAAAAGAAAAAGGGCCAGAATGCAGTAAACGTCTTTTCGGTGGTTAGGCAGTTAAGCTGATATTTAACTGCCGGCTACCCTCCCGCGCTATACTGAAACAAAAAAACAAAGGAACGTACCTATGGTGATCTCCTCAGCCCATTTTATGGATCACCCCTTAACCGGAAGTTCGAGTCACCCATACTCACCCCATCCAGATCTAATTGTTCACACGACCATTGAATATTCCATCTTTATAATTTTTTTTTTTCATATAATTCAGTAATACTATAATTAATAATGCTTTTATTTAATTCTTTATAGTTTTTTTTTCTTTACAAAGGTTTACTTAAGTACTATTGGACTGCTGCCTACGTTCGAACGATAGATTTAATACATGACCTGACTATTATAGTAATAAGCTTATATCTATGGATTTGGGTTTTGTGTTGTTTTTATTTTCTGTTTGTTCTTTTTATACATATGAGCACTTGAAGGAAGATAATCAAGGATTTTACTTCATTTAGGGTTTTCACTTTAAACGAGATTTGCAGGGCTTCAGAAAGTCGGGCGTGCATTTGTAGGGGTTGGCGGTTGGATTCAACACTGGGAATCTCAACAGTCTGTAATTCAATGCTGGGAATTACTCCGTACAACTGCGTGGCAGACTGACATCTATTACTATTGGCTAATCTGTTTTGCTTGAATTCGGTTTAGAAAACAAAACATGTGAATTTAGAACTAGAATTCTCGGATTTCGTTAATAGGTAGCACGGATGTATTTACGATGCGGATCAAAAGGATTTACTTCGCTTATTGCTTTATTAAACAGTTATTAACCGGCTAAAAATTTTTAGAACAATTTACGGATTTTAAACTTATACTGAATTTATTAAAAGTTGATTGAATGGTGGGTCACGAAATTTTGAAAAGAATAAAACTTATCTGGGCTATGGATGTGCCAAATTGCACTGAGCTCAAAGCTCGCTCTTTTTGTGCCAGAAGGGCCTGAAAAGAGGATGGGTAAGTGCTAGGCGTTGGTAGATATATAGGCCCAAAGTGAAAATGACAAATAGTTTATTAAAAAGTTTCTTTTGTTAAGGAAAATGCTAATGGGTGGTCTCCCCAGACCTATCAATTTTATTGTGCCCCAGGGAAAAAAATCCTAAAAACCCCTCTGCTAGGCTTATCGGAATGATATGGAAATAAAAAAAACGCTATACTTATCTTTTAGACGCTGTGATGTTGTTGTCGCTGGATGAAATGTTGACTGGGCATCGGCTTGGCTGGAATTTAGATGTGCTGTGTATCTCTATTGCTTGTCTGAAGGGTTGACTGTGTGTGTAATTTTGCTGAACATAAGTATATCTGACGGAATATAGTTTTTGTTGGTGGATGTATTTGTCTAAATGTAAATTCTGCTGCTGGTATATTTTATTGTAAATTTTTCTGATGAGATGTTTTATTGTAAATTTTGCTGATGATATATGTATGTATTTCTGGATGTGATTTTGATGTTTGTATGTTTTTAATGTACTTTTTGCTGGTTGTAGATTTCTGAATGTAATTTTGATGTTTGTATAATTTTAATGTAAATTTTTCTGGTTGTAGATTTCTGAATGTAATTTTGATGTTTGTATAATTTTAATGTAAATTTTTCCTGGTTGTAGATTTCTGAATGTAATTTTGATGTTTGTTTAATTTAAATGTAAATTTTTCCAATTGTCTATTTCTGAAAGTGGTTTTAATGTTTGTATACTTTTAATGTAAGTTCCGCGGATTGTCTATTTCTGAGTGTGATTTTGATGATGGTTATGTTTCTCTGATTAAAATTAGGCTGGTTGTGTACTTTGTTTCTTACGACCTTTTTGTAGAGGTGCGGGTGGCTGGATGTCGTATTCTCATCGGCTGTGCTGCATACTATCAAGCCTCAGGTCTGGTGGTGCTGCTGGTTGTTTTTGCAGTCTTGCAGCTGTTGTCCTTATCGCGTGGCTTGCTTGCTCTTATCAGTCGCCTTTCTCTTGCCTAATATTGGTAAAAGTCCTGATGATTGCCGATTATTATTTTACAGCACAAGCTTCCAATCAATCCTGTGTCAAAATCTAAAAGGGCGGCAGTTAAACTAGTTCACTATCATGGTGACAGCTGAGCTGTGTTAAACTGCAGCCGACTTCAGGATTTTTACGTAATATGGTGCCACTGTTGTCTTATCTTGGTACAGGGCTGTAATTTCCTCCGCAGCGCCACTAGTTATGAGCTGCCGTTGACATCTACACGGGCAAACGTGACAATAATTAGACTCGTAGGTGAATGCGGATTGACGATAACAAATGTGAGTTGTTTTGTAATCGAATTAGAAGGATGGCAGCACAGTAACACTTGTTTATTTTATGCTTTGGTAGCTTTGTGTATAAAAAGTGTCAAACGTATGTATGTTTCTGGTTTTTTGACAGCAATTATCTTATTTTTTTTATTTAATGTCTTTATCCTGTCACCTATGAACTTTTAAACAATATTTTGCAACTGTAGTGATGGATAGATGAGCGGACAAAAATAAATTTATTTTAAAACTTATACTATGTTCACACAACAAACTGAAGCACCAGGTTCGCTCCGTGAACCTCGATGGCGAACTCATGTGTTCTCACGACATATTCTACGTTGGTTCGTACTTCGAAATTCTTTTACTGTTTAAAATACGATTGACTATTTATTGCTTTTTCATTTTATTTAATTAATTACATACATATATATAAATACATGCTTTATATTTGTTCAATGTTTTTATTAAATATTAGCACTTGTCAATCGTTTTTCTTTGCTAAATTAATTTTTTACTACTAGTTCAGATAAACTAGCGATAATTTGTTATCAAAATTAGAGATGATAGTAAATTATACGGGTTCGCAACAAGGTTCAAAATGAAACACGTAGGTTCGCTCTCAAAATTTTGTATGGCGAAACATGTAGGTTCAATCAAGGTTGGCCCGCGAACCAAGAATGAGAGCTCGAACCTCTATAATTTCTGTCCGTGTGAACATAGTATTATAGAAAATTACCAATGCTTACCATCTCTTCACCATTAAATTCACCAATTTCACGTTTTTTTTTTAACATTTTCGGAATAATATTTTTATTTAATTAATGCTTTTATATGTACATATGTATGTACATTACTTGAATAAATATACACATATATACATACATATTAATAAAACAAAATGTATACGATTTTTTTTATTTTCTTGCCTGTATAAAATTGAGAGACATTTACAAATAGCCTCACATGTCTCAATAACAATCAATCCAAGGGATGTAGCGGAGATAGCTGTTATAAATTTAAGATCTTCAAATTTATTTCCAGTTGCCAAATATCGCAATGTTGCTGACAAACGCATACTGGGTGTTATTGCTTCTCGCATTCCCGTGTTCTGCTTTTCTATTAAGGGCTTCACCATACACAACAGTTCATCGCATGTTTGGGAATCCATTCTCAAAAAATTTCCATAATCATCATTGCAATTTAATCTTAATTCACTTAAAAGATTTTCGTGTGTAAAAGTGTTTCTTTTTTTATACCAACTTTTCATCCATAGTTTTTTTCTTCTTTTCATGTTTTCTTTTTTAACAAAATTGCAGAAGACGCAAGTAATAATAATTCATCTTCCGATTACGTCATGTTTACAACCGAACGCGGCGATGTCAAAATGAAAATGATGATTGACGATTTTATTTGTACGTCTCCTTTAAAACGACAAAAACACGACACTCACACATATGCACTGATTGACGTGTTTTTTTGATCGTCTCCAGGCCACTTATGAGGCTGGATGAAAAATTGTGCCAACGAAAAATTGCTCTCTACACTCCTCTCGCCTAAAAACTCTCAATTTATTCCAGCATAACTCATCCCGTGTGTGAAGGCACAATGAGTAATAAATTAAAGGGCTAATCTTACGAATTTTTACAATTTTTCCGTTCTCGTACTTTTTTGGGCAAACACTTTTTTGGAGAGCAAACTCTGCTGTTTATTAAAAGGGCTATTAGACACGCATACTTGTCTGTCTAATAGCATGTATGTCGAGTACGTCAGACATGTATGTTGGTTTTCAAAAATTTTTGATTTTCTGATGTTTGTCGCACACCAACATACACACATCATATATGTGTACTGAAGTATGCCGTCAGCGTTCGATAGTGTAATTGCAAACCGCAAAGTATGCCATCGTACATGTCTGCAGACAAGTATGTGTGTCTAATAGCCCTTTTAGTAAACAGCAGAATTTGCTCTCCAAAAAAGTGTTTGCCCAAAAAAGAACGCGAACGGAAAAATTGTAAAAATTCGTAAGATTTAGGACACAGATGGAAAATAAATGTAGTGTTGAAAAATGTTTATATTATTAGATATTTGAACAATTTAATCATCGGTACTGGATTAAATACTTTTTATAACACAAATATTTTAATAAAATATAAAGAATTTAATTTATGTTATCTTTCCCATATCTTCTTTTTTTATTTTATTTGATTTTGCATATTTGTGTGTGGTTAAATTTATTCAAAGTACATGAATATTTGTTTTTGCTACTGACTATCGTAAAAAGAAGTGCAGTACTAAGTACTCAAGTACTTTAGAATTTCACAACTCCAAAGAATTAAAATAACAACTCCACAAAACTAAAATAACTTTTATTTTCCATTAAAAGGCATGTTGGTCATTGTTTCACAAACAAGTTCAATTTAATGTTAATTTACTTTTAGTTTTGTTTTATTTTTACTTAAATTTTTAGTTTGATAAATATTTTAGTCAGCGTGTGTAAGTGTGCATTTTACTTTTTGTTTGTTTACCTTTTGAATCATATGTTTTCTTGTTTTACTAAACTTTGCTGCGAAAAATTTCTGCAGTAAAAATTTGCAAGCTCTCAATTAAGAACTGTCACTTTACGCTCTCAATTTGTGTTCTCATTTACTGTATTTTGTGTAAACGAACGCAATTTAGTAAAATGCAGTAAAGTTCAGTAAAAAATAGTAAAAACTTTTGCGTACTCGAACACACTTATGGGCAACATTTTTGTTCAGGAAGGAAAACACCATTAATGACATTGTGACGATGGGACGATTTTAAATAATTGAAGTCTGGAACATTTATTTGTACCATAGACTATACAACATATTCTGTGATTTGTACTATTAAAGCAACCCAGAACTACTAAGAATTGTATTGAGAAACTTTTTAAAAATTAGTTTGCTTTTAACTGAAAACTTTTATTTAACTGATTATTAAAACAAAAACATTTTTTTAAATTTTGAAGACATTTATTTACGAATATTTGCCAGATTGGAAGAAGCATAAATAAATCCAAAAGGAAAATATGATAGTAGTAATAATGTTGATTCAATAGTTTTATTAATTATGAAATGTAAAGTAAAAGCACAAAATAATGCTTATGAGTTAGCCATCTTAAATAGATAATTAGTAGATAAACAGAAATAAGTAATATGCAGGGTTGCATTCTGGGGAAAATCTCCAACACGCCCTCTCAAATCTGCATATCACCATTATATACATATGTACTTATAGTCTTTTATCAAATCAAATAATTGGGGTGTTCACACTGTTGTCATATCAGTCATATTGTCATAATGTCTTATTATTTTACAATAGTTTAAAAAAATTGTTGTTGTGCTTCAAGCAAAAAAGTCATATAACAATAAGACATTTTGAAGTATGTTTATGGTTTGTCATAAAATAACAGTAGAAATCTTCGTCGAGCTGCAACTCCTTATTCGAGCCGGCGATAATTTTTACAAGCCGCCGCTACTTTTATATAACACCAGAATGAAAACAAGGCAAATTCATATGCACGACCAAGGCGAATAAGGTTAATGCAGTGGCGAATTCACGCGAATTTATACATTGGGGGCTGTGCACATATTATAACGCTGTTTTCAGAGATTTTATACCCCCCCATCCCTTCGTAACGCTTTTTAAAAAATTTTTCAGTGCAAAATTTCCAATCCGTAACAAATCTTTAACCCCCCTCCCCCCTGGAGCGTTACGTAATATGTGCACAGCCCCTTGGGCAGTGAGATAGCTAGTACTGGAAAATTAAAAGATATGCGGCTGAAAAATCAGCTGATAGAAACTGTTTGGGGTTGCTTCTGTTTAAAAAAGCTATTTTTCTTATAAGTTCTAAGCAAAACTTGTGGTAAAATATTTTGGCAACACTATAAGTTTGTTTTGATTATTTATTATCACGATGGGCGACAAAAATAGCGGGAAATTTTTTGATATGCTCCAAAAGCATAAAACTATATTTAAAAATTCGCAAGTGCCGTCAGTGAGAGGGGCAAATGCCTTGTTTTCACTCCATGAAGAGTATTTGGAACAGTTTGGCCAGGCAATTATACTTGGTCAATTGAGAAAACAAATTCAAAACATCAGGAATGATAATAATTCATTAATGCAGTCATTATATTTAAATAAAAACAAACGACAATGCGCTTTTTGACGAATAAACCAACAATAAACTTATTTCCAGCACCTCAATGACATGCTTACAAAAATTCAAGTTAAAACTAGTAATTTTTAGTACTTGCTAGTTTTTATTCACACAAATTTTCAGCAAACGCTGGAAAAACTAGCTTGTGCTAGACTGCAAAAAGCATTTTAATGTAATTTTCGTGCAAAAGGCAAATTCATTACGATTACAATAATTCAACAACAAAGCAAACAACAGGCATTTTGTTTGTGTCAACGGCGAATTCATTACCTACGCTGTCAAAATTCTCCATGCATAAAAATTTACATTAAAATGGCGCAAGAAAATATGTAAAAAATTTGACAGTGTAGGTAATGTATAAATTTGCGTGAATTCGCCACTGCATCCAATTAATTCGCCTTGAAGGAAAATATGTGTTTGTGTAATACTATGTTCACACGGACAGAAATTATAGAGGTTCGCGCTCTCATTCTTGGTTCGCGGGCCAACCTTGATTGAACCTACATGTTTCGCCATACAAAATTTTGAGAGCGAACCTACGTGTTTCATTTTGAACCTTGTTGCGAACCCAGATAATTTACTATCATCTCTAATTTTGATAACAAATTATCGCTAGTTTATCTGAACTAGTTGTGCAAAATTATTTTAACAAAGAAAAACAATTGATAAGTGCTAAAATTTAATAAAAACATTGAACAAATATAAAGCATATATTTATATTTATGTAAATAATTAAATAAAATGAAAAAGCAATAAATAGTCAACTATATTTTAAACAATAAAAGAATGTCGAAGTACGAACCAACATAGAATATGTCGTGAGAACACATGGGTTCGCCATCGAGGTTCACGGAGCGAACCTAGTGTTTCAGTTTGTCGTGTGAACATAGTATAACTGATCTGCCTGGCAGCTTGTGAACTTTTTTCCACTTGCCGCCGTCCAAAAAAATAGTTCAGCTCATGTTACCGGCAACAGCTGTTTTTAATTATATTTATTACGTATAGATAAAAAAAAATTTTAAATTTTAATTGATAATGGACATTTTAGAAAATTTACAGGAAATTTATTGTTTTCTTTATTAACAATTAAAAAACATTTACATTTAAGCCAAAATGCTAACGTATGCGCAATAATCCGACTATAAATGGAGTGTTGTTAAATGTTTATCAGCTGGCACAATTATGACATAGCACACTTATTTATGACGGGGTGTTCACACTTGTCATATTTTGGTGTGCTATTATTTTATGACATATGACTTATGACTACAGTGTGTATACCCCAAATATATCATTTTAATCCTAAGGATTTTACAAATTTTTCGTGTTTTATTCTGTTTAAGTTTTTAGTCAAAATATCTGCATTCATATTATCAGTCGATGTATAACGAATCTGAATTTGATTATTCTTAATCACCTCTCTTACATGTTGATTTTTAACATCTATATGCTTGCACCGACCGTGCAGAACAGGATTTTTGCTATGTGTTGTGCACCAATGTTGTCACCATGAATCACCATCGGGATGTCATCAGTGTAACATCCAGTTTCTGTTAGTAGTCTTTTTAAATATTTCGCCTCTTTAGCTGCAGTTGATAGGCCCACAAATTCAGCCTCAGTACTGCTAAGAGCAATATTAGGTTGTTTTTTACTTTCCCAACTGAAAGCACACCCAGCTAGAAAAAATGCAAATCCAGTATATGATCGTCGATCTTCCGTGCAACTGGCCCAATCAGCATCAACAAACCCCACAGGCTGCTTACCATTCTTTTTGTAATGTAGTTTAAAATCTTTCGTTGACTGCAAATATAGCAGTATATGTTTAACTGCTTTCTCGTGTTCAGTATGCGGGCCTTGATTCCTCTGTGCAAGCTTACAGACAGAGTACAATATATCTGGCCTCGTACTTACTGCCAAATACATTAAAGTACCGATCACTGACTGATACCAATTAATATTCACTTGCTTGCAGTTTTGGTTTGTACAAGAAATTTGAAAACCTGGATCCAGAGGTGTAGATGCTGGTCTGGATTCTGTCATACCGTATTCCTGCAAAAGGTTGTTGTCACTGTCACGTTCAATTTCCATCCCCAAAAACCGTTTTACTTTTCCATTATCTACTAGCTTAAATTTTTTGGAGATCATACCCTTTATTTTATTTAAATCCGCTTCTTGTGAACAAGCAACCAATATATCATCTACGTAGACCGCAATGAAATTAAAATTTCCGTTTTCATTTTTATTATAAATACATGGTTCACTTTTACAAGGCACAAATCCCATATTACGGATTGCTTCATCCAGTGTTGAATTCCAGGAGCGTCCTGACTGCTTTAGTCCATAAATTGCTTTGTTTAAGCATAAGACTCGTCCCGGATACCTGTCATCTATATATTCGTCTGATTGCTGCATGTAAACCTCTTCTTTTAACGTGCTATTCAAATATGCAGTTGAAATATCCATATGATGCAGCAGTAGTTCTTTTTCAGCAGCTAAAGCAAATAACATTCTAATACTTGAATAGCGTAAAACAGGAGAAAAAGTTTCCTTATAATTTATGCCGAATTGCTGACTACAGCCCTTAGCAACTAATCGGGCTTTAAAGCGTAGTATTTTACCATTCTCATCTTTTTTCAAATTAAAAACCCATCTACTACCAATAGCCTTCTTACCTGGAGGGAGGTCAACCATCTTCCAAGTGTTGTTTTCTTGTAGTGAAACATATTCATCGTCCATTGCTTCTTTCCACTTGTTCGAATATTTACATGACACAGCATCTTGAAAAGTTTGTGGAATTAAAATTTCTTTAGCAATATTCAGTCGGTTGCGTAATTTTTTCGGCCGACCAACTTTTCCCGTACGAACCACTTTTGGTCTTCCCAAC